>BFEA01000886.1:114819-142158 GCA_003427395.1 Chara braunii | reverse complement strand
CACTCGTCTTCTTGTAGCCAAAGTGCCCAGTTGCGTCATGACATTCTCCTAAAAATAAACTACGCAACTGTTCACTAGATGGAACTACCAATCTTCTTACTCCGGCCTTATCAAGATAGATTAGCCCATCCACCATCACAAACTCACTTTCTGTGGCCTTGTCTTTTGCCTGAAGTTTGCGGATGATGTCCATCGTGACAGGGTCTTCCTGATAGGCTCCCACCAATGATTGAGTTACTTCATTAGATACACCAAATTCAGAAACTAGCGCACCTAGGTAGTCTGCTCTACGGGATAGCGCGTCTACAACCTTGTTGTACTCTCCCTTCAGGTACTCAAGCTTGAAGTCATATTGGTCTATGACCTCAATCCATCGCTTGAGTGCATAAGAAAGAGTCGGTTGAGTCTTGATCCATTTGAGGGTCTGATGATCAGTCCTCAGATAGAAGAACCTTCCCAAAAGGAAGTGTCTCCAATGGACAAGTGCCTTGTAGAGAGCATAGAGTTCCCTTTCGTAGGTGGACTTAGCCAACTTCTTCGATGGCATCTTCTTACTCATGTAGTCAATCGGTCTCAACTTCTTCCCATCCTGCTGAGCCAGCACTGCGCCAATGCCGTATTGGCTTGCGTCAGTGGTCACTATGAATGGCTTCTGCGGATCGGGAACCATGAGAACTTCATGATTCATGAGTGCATGCTTCAGTCTCTTGAAAGCACCCGTGCACTCATCACTCCAGTCCCACGGTGTGTCAAGTCGAGTTAGATCAGTCAAAGGAGAGGCGACTGTAGAATAGTTCTTTACGAAGTTCCTATAGTAGCCGCACATTCCTAAGAATGACCTGACCTCAGTGACAGTCTGAGGTCATGGCCAGTCTCGAATACTAGCCACCTTCGCATCCTCCGGCCTAATCCCCTCCGCGGATACTTCATGACCCAAGTATAGTATCTTTGTGCGACCGAATTCACACTTCTCTAAGTTGACCTTATACTTGTGTTGTCGTAGGAGTGAGAAAACTGTCTCAACGTGCTTTGCGTGCTCCTCGGCAGACTTACTAAAGATCAGAATGTCGTCTAAGTAGACCACGACAAACTTATCTAAATGGTCATGCAAGATCCGATTCTACCCGCCGCATTACAAAGACCAAAAGGCATCACTACAAACTCATACAGACCATAACGAGTCTGAAAAGCTGTCTTGTGTTGGTCCTCAGGTCTTATCGCGATCTGGAGATATTCGGATTTCAAGTCTATCTTTGTATAGTACTTGCATCCCTGCACCCTATCCAATAGGTCGTCTATGCGAGGTAGAGGCTCTGCGTTTTTCACAGTGATGGCATTGAGGCCCCTATAATCAATGCACATCCTCAAAGTACCCCCCTTCTTTGGTACGAATAGCACGGGAGATCCGTAAGGGGAAGTACTAGGCCGAATCCATCCCTTCTCTGTCAGCTCCTTTAGTTGCTTCCGAAGTTCATCTAACTCGGCAGGGGCCATCCTATAGATCCTTCCCTTTGGGGTCTTACTCCCTGGAATGATTTCTATAGCGTGGACGACTTCCCTATCAACAACTCCTGAGGGCTCCTCGAACAGATCAGGGAACTTAGCAACGACGCGTTCTATCTCTGGGGGTGTTTTAACGGCCTCCCCCTTCTCAGAGACATAAACAAGGTACACACCCTCCTCTTCGTTTTGCTTGTAATAGTTGTAGAACGCGGATGCGCACAAGCAGCCATAGGTATCTATAATACTACTAGCCTTGAACTTGGTCAATCTGACAGTTCGGCCATCGGGCAACTTGTGTTTGAGCACCTTCTTATCCCAGTCGAACTGGGGCTTAGCAACTTCGAGGTAGTACATGCGTAACAGCATATCGAATGGCAAGTCATCGCTAACCAAGAACGAGATCTTATGGTTAAGCTCACCTCCTCCATAGGAGAAGGTACAGACTACGTCCTTGATGTAGTCTGTCACTATCATGCGCTCCTTGTTGGGCAAAGTAGATGCTACTGGTTTACTAAGGTGCCGTACCCGGTCCTGTAGGTGCAGCCTTTCCAAACAGTCGCGGCTTATATAATTTCGTGTGGATCCGATGTCTATGAAAGCACCACATTTGCGGCCTCCTACATCCACTTCCACCACGAAATGTTCCCCTCTAGGACCCTTCTTTAGTGCCACCCAAGACTCGCGAGGGTCCTTGTTTGACCACTCGCCTTCTAAGTCTTCTAAGGCTTCAGACACATCCAACGTACAGAGCATAGTTTGGTCTAGATGCGTCTGCGGGGTGACTAAGGAGTCATTAGCTTCGACCGTGTTATGAAGTGAGGAGGGTATCATGCCCACTTCATCTTGAGTAGAAGCCGCTACTACTTCCACTGGCCCTACGCGTTTCCCGAGCTAGAAGCCTGGGAATAAGATGCCCCCATCTGTGGAGCAATCTTTTGCGTAACCTTAGCGTTCTGACATTTCCACTGCGTGTGTCCGTATTCTCCGCAGTTGATACAAGCGCCACGCATTCGGCGGTCACGCCACACGTCTTGATCAAGACCTGCCTTAAACCACTCAGCCTGTTTGGTCTGATTGGAGGCGGTCTTCCCTTGACTCCTAGGTTGGCCTTTCCCTCGGCCACCTGCCTTAGTCTTTACTACCGCGGCGAGGGTGCCACCCTCAACTACCTCCTCGTCGTCATACTCTGAGTAGTCCATCAGGTCAGAGAGTTTGTCAATCTCAGTCTGAGTCCCATCGGACTCAACCATCATCAACTTAGCCCCCTTCTTCTTCCACTCCTGAGGACTCTTCTTCTTCTTTGAGTCATTCCCTGAGGTGGGTTGAGCATTGCCTAGCGTGGCTTCCAAATCTAAAGCCTTCCTAGACAATGTCTCAAATGAGTGGTACTCGGTGCCTGCCTCACTGGCTAGTAAGTTCCTGATGTTCTCAGGGAGACATCTAACAAACGTTGTTAACAGGAACTGGTCGCTGTAGTTGATACCTGGGACGAGGATCAAGCTCTCAACAGTAGTCGTAAGCTCCCTAACTGACCTGAACTTGCGTTGGTCCAGTTTGTTAATGGCATCAGTGGCTCTTTGCGCCTCCTGTGGATTATGCCATCGAGCTTCTACCATTTCCATGAATTGGTCTAAAGTCAAAGACTTAGCCCAATCCGCCATGCATCGCCCGTACCCGACCTTCACAACTACACCATCTAACCATTTGGCTGCCTTACCCTCTAGGTAAGATGCCGCAGTTACCACTTCATCCTCTGGCAAGGTCCTTTTGGCCTTCACCCAAATCGGGACCATCCTCAACCCTGTGTTGAACTCCTCGTCCTTTCTCTCGCCTGAGAAGGCAAGAGGCGGTTTCATTGGGGTCTTGGGATACCATTGACCTTGTGGCTGTCCAGATTGCTGAACAGGTTGTTGTGGTGATGTAGCAATCACCGCTGGACCCGAAGAAGAAGATGCAACAGTCTGTGAGACTGCTGCAGACGTACCACTTGGCTGGGTGCCAACTTGTACGGGAAAGGGGCCTGACATCGCCGTTAACGGCAACGACGATTGTGCTGGTGACCGGAATCCTTGCTTTGTCAATGCATCCAGGATCTGGTCCAAAGTGCTATGCATGAAGTCCAACCTGCTGTCTACGTGCGCGTGCAGTGACAACATGTTGTTCTTCAACACTTTCAGGGGCCCAGACAAACCTGTTTCGTCCAATCCCTCTAATGCAGCTTTGTCAGCCTCTAACGTATCAAGTCTGGCCGCTCTACTTTTTATCTCTCTTTCTCTATCGGTTGCTTTCTTTAGATCCTCCTCTAACTGCTGGCGGAGCCTCTCGACCTGCTGGATCTCTCTAAGCGTCCCTCTCACGTGGGGTCAACGGGCTGAACTGCGAGCCCGCCATTTGACTAGAAGACTGTCTAGACCCTGTTGAACCGGAAGTGCCCGAGGAACTCGTGGAACTCAGTGGCATTCCCAACTGATTCCCACTAGTCCCTGACGAGGACGCAGACGCTGACGCAACAGAGCAGGTACCGTTAGCCATTGCTGCTGCTCTGGCTGTTGTTGCCCGCTCTCTTGCTACTCTGTTTGCTTCCTGTAGTCCTGCTGCTAGAGCACGGGCTCTACGTTCGGCACAAAGACGTCTTTCTTCTCCCTCGTCCAAGGTCCTGAACACGTGCGGAACCCTTAATGCTTCCGAACGTGTAAGTCTCCTATTGTCAGCTCTATCATCAACAGGATCTGATCCACTCATTAGTTAGGCAGATAGTTTCTGCACTAGAATCTCCTATTGTCAGCTCTATCATCAACAGGATCTGATCCACTCATTAGTTAGGCAGATAGTTTCTGCACTAGAATCCCCTAGTGGAATCCTACCACAGTATGTATCTGACCGGCACCTAATTTTCTAACAATAGTTGTGTCCGGCGAGTATCCTACTATTCCGAATCAAGTGGCATGTCTACAACATTCACACAGATTGTCTACATAGTCTAGATGCACCCTGAATGGTTCACTTACAGCAACATTAGTTAGAACTGGCYATGGTAGCATACAACAGTCCTACACTAATCTGTCTGTGAGGTTAGCAGTCCGTCAACCAACTAATCAAAGGTACAAAAAGACAATGTAGCAGATGTATGATGAGTGGGTATAGTTGTGTATTCAGTTGAGCTCCAATTGGAACCTACCCTCCCCTCCATCCAACATACCAAACAACATCTTGAGCAAAGCAGTGTTTTCTTGTGTGTATCGGCCCACCCTGTGCCCAAGTTGTCACTGAGCAAGCCAGCCCAACCACTCTTATTTACCCTCGTACGGCGACGAGCCTTCCTGTCCATGTGATCCGGCTGATCAGGAGGAATTTATAGAGCGCCCCCATCTCTTCAGGAATTATTTAACGTCGCAGTCAAGACGACGATCACAGCCAGATTCACAATGAACTCCCAACCAGAAATATTTATAGACGGTCTGGTAAGCGTCTGTCATGGGCTGGCACACCCGGAGCAACTTCTATTTGGCGCAGCAAAGTGCCTTAATGGACAGCAGCCATCTTATGCGTGACCTACTCCCATTGGGTTGGCATGGTGACCGTGACCCAGTGCTTCGACCAGGGCCCTTCAGAGGCACCGCCCTTTCTCCTTCCAGATGCTTCTGGGACGATTGTCGTCTCTCAAGGTAGCGCGCTCACGACACCTCACCAAAAGAGAGGACTCTCAAGTTGTACTCACTTCCTCACGGTAAGAAGAGATTGAGAGAGTAGATAAGGTAAGGGAACAACGTACTTGGAGATAGCTGCCCCCAACCACAGATTTCTCACCAATTGAGCTGAATGTGCATTTGATGACCGGTCTTGACCTCGGTACCACCAACAACGCAATGTAGTGCCACCTCAGCCGAATGCAACATCAGCATGCTCTCATCACCAATTATACATTCCGCATGTATCCACGGCATACACCGCCGTCTTAGCCTTCCGGTGCACCCCTCTCTACCCAGGGCGTGCACCTATAGTGGCCTGACGTCACAAGTACCCACTGCGAAGAAGCATCGTCAACGCACCAAGTCTGTATAACGCCAGCGTGCCAAAGGTAAGTGGCGATCAAACCAGCTCTGATACCAAATTGCAAGGAACATGAGTATGGACGAAGCACAAAAATCCAGAATGCAAAATCACACTGAAGTCCAAGTAGTCAAAGCCAAAGCAAATAGCACATGGAACCGAGTAACCATCCAATTGAGAATGATACAGAAGAATCGTGAGTCAATGTCCATGCCCAACAGGGCAACACCAACAGCATAACCCAAATGTAGCTCTCTCTTGTGAATGGCGCCAGGCGGCCTATCTACACTACAGCCTATACTACAACTACAGCAATGAAAAGCAACCAGACAACTTGACTACCAGCGAGTGATGATGTCAACACCAATGCCGACCTCCATCTCCACCAGGTACGTGTCCTCTTCCCCACACTCTCCTTTGTTACCCACACAGCGCCCTTCACCTCCGAAGTACCACCTTCGCCCTTCACCCCTTTGCGCCCTCTGCAGCCCGGCTTTGGCCGCCAAGCGCCTTGCATGCAGGCAGCGCCCTACCGCCTAGCGCTTGCCTGCCCTACCTTAGCGCAACGCTGCTCATGCATAGCGCAACACACCTGCATCTGTGCAGCGTGCCCGCAATGCCATCTCATCAGTTTCACCTCCTGATAGGATCGAGTGTTCCCACGTATCAAGAGGTGTTCCCACTGTCCTAATGCCTGGATCCTGTTTCACCTCCTGATAGGATCCAGTGTTCCCACGTATCCGGAGGTGTTCCCAATGCCATCTCATCAGTTTCACCTCTTGATAGGATCCAGTGTTCCCACTCCTGCACAACCCTAGTCAGGAGTGAGTCACCCTCTGTCCAATTCTTCTCGCCACACACTCACAGCCACCACCCTTCCTGACAACAACCCTGAAGATGATGAATCGCCATGAGACAACTCCCGTATCTCGCCAGATGATGATGGGTGCTCCAACTCATCAATTGCTTCAGAGTCTGGATCCAATTGCTCCGATACCAGCTGTTATGATTCTGGTTGTTTGTTGTCTGAAGACCAACACTCACTCACATAGACTTCCAGGTATGCCCATACATACACAGAAGGAAGGGGAGAGGATAGGAGTATCACACCGCACAGGGAGAGATAACACAGCGGAAGACTTGACCATGCGATATGACAGGGTACACTGAAAGTGCAATTCACTCCACTCAATCCTCACAACCAGTCATAGAGAAAAGCCGAGCAGATCACATCCAGGAAACAATGAAACGATGGTAGTCCAAATCCAGTTACACACTGTTTATTAAACTCAGAGTCTCGAATTGTCAAGATATCTTCAGAACTACAATGCGCTGCTCAGAAACGAGCAGCGCTTCACTCCCCAACCCTAATTAGCACCCGTAACACCCCTGAGCCCCTGAAACATCAAGTGCCACCCAAATACAGCCTCCTGAGGGAAGCACCACCCTGAAACAGGCCTCTGAGGCCAAGCGCCACTCAGAGGATGAAGAAGAAGACCAGCGCCACAGTATCTGATGATGACGAAGTGTCAAAAGACTTCCCGGGTGGAAGTCTGCAGCAGCGCCACCAAACCCTGACAAGATGACCTCTGAGGAAGGCGCTGCAGCTATGGCTGCAGCGCCACCACCCTGGAACCCCATTCCGGAGGAGGGTCCAGCAGGGCACCAATCTCTCTCGCCTCCAGCAGACCTCGATAGCCCAGACCTCTGTCAGCCCCTGCGTGCCGGTAGAGTACAGCGCAGGTCCTAGCTATGGCCGACGCTCCGAAGGTCTGGCTATGTCTGTCTCCTTTCACGCTGAGTTGTCACCACTTCCGGTTCACGCCCTGAGCCGATGTGCCCATCCTATCTATAGACTACAACTAGCCTAGACTCGACCTAGGCCGGACTGACTGACCGACCGGGACCGTATCTGTTTCGGCATCTCGGCCTCTACCGGACCCGGCTATAGGCTATAGGACCGTCTATCAGACCTGTCTGTCCTAGGGGTAGCCCGGGCCGGCTACTCGCAGTTAGGGTAGCTATAGGGAAGTCGGTTAATACCGGGCCTGCATTTTCCCGTATTTGCAGATATGTCCCTCACGATTTCCCTCACAGGCAGGTCTCTCGGTTAGCCCTCAGCCAAACAAAAATTACGAATCTGTCCTACCTATAGTACAGCCTCGACAGAGAGAGGCTACAGGCGACCAGAAAACAGCAAGTCGTTGCACCAATACAGAGAATGAAGAGTAGCATGACCCCTGCACACAGATGATCCTTGGCACACACATTGAGAAATCGTCCAAATTTAAACCTGGAGACATTTGCAATCTACAGCAATGGAGCTGACCGTCTGCATCTCCATGCTGAAGATGGTCTGTCTGCTCACTGCAAACGGCCGGATTCAGACTGTTTGGATGTGTCTGGAAACAACCTGGTGTGCAATTTGAACACTGGTCCGTATGTCTACAAGAACTCGCGTGCTACTTGTATGCTACCGAGGTAACCGTTGCGATTCAAACAACGAATGTCAGTGAGTCTTATCTTTGAAACTTTCTCTAAAAATACGATGGACGGACGACTAAGGTCGCTGCCCAGTTTGTATGGAAACAAATTTTATAGGGTTTCGTCATCCACAAGCTAACAGCTTTGCATGGAGGATCAGGCACTGCCAGATATCTTGCCTCAGAGTCTTACCTTGCTGCAAATGACTTCTGAACTGTCATCTTTTTCTAAAGGCAGGTACTAGGCGCTAACATTGTCGTGTTCATGTTTTTTTTTTTTTTAAACAGAACCTCAGAGTTCCGGCTCCTTTTCCATTCTGGGGAGCATCAGTCCGGTTCCTATTCCACCGGCAGGGATTACAATAAGTACTCACTCAGGCTCCTCCCCCTCATGGTGTGGAGGCCCAAAGGACAGCATTGATTACTTCCCGAAGGAAGGATGTACCACCCTTCACCCCTGCCTAAGTTAGCCTGTTCTATTGGGCATCGACTCTTATCCTGTATTTGGTGCTAAGCCCTCACTTAATGTGTCTTTGCCTGTAGTTTGTTCCTGACGGTCGTTTCTATACCATGGCTATTGTTTACGCCTGTTGTGGTTGCTGGGGCTGGTCTAAATTCAAGTTTCGCCTGAAGGTAAGGAGTGGTCTGTTTGGATTCTGGTGGAGACTTTCCTCGTAGGGTAGATGCTGAGGGCTGGCAGGTGACTGGGTTGGGGGGTTTTGGATAGGTGTAGTGTATTAGGTAGTTTAATGAAGGTGTGGGGGGAGGGGGGAAGAGAGGGGGGGGGATGATTGGAGAGTGTGGTGGTGTGAAGACAGTCGCTTGGGGTTGTGGGGGGGTCGGGGGGAGGAGTGGGTTTGTTGAGGGAAGAGGGATGTTTACTGGTTTGGTTGTTGGATTAGTGGTCAGTGGCTGGTTTGGCGGGGTTAGGGAAGTTGCAGAGGCACTTCGTATCTGTGTTATGATTAGCCGATTTTTAGGACTATTCTGTCGTGTTTTTTTTTTTTTTTTTTTCCCCCCTTCAATGTGCTATGATCTGAAAGTGGAAGGTTATTGAGACTGCTGGCTCGCTAAAACCCTGAACCCTAGTGCAAGGAATATGAGAGTGAGCAATATACATAAGACCAAGTTGCGAAATCACACAGCTGAGCAAGTAGTAGTATCCCAAGTAGAGAGTACAAATGCACCGAGAAAACCATCCATAAAGAGCAATACAATGAAGTATTGAGCCAATGTCCAAGCCCGTAGGCCACACCAACACAGTATCCAGAGTCGCTCTCTCTGTCTGGCGCACAACGCCCAGCCTACTCTACCATACTACACTACCCTACAGCTGGTTCACACAACAGGATCGCTTCGGCTCACGAAGACCAATGTACATGACTGTCAACACCATCGGTGACCTCTCTTCATGTACCAGGTACGTATCTCGTCACCCTCAATCGGACTTTGATTACCCCACACAGCGCCTCACTCCCTGAAGACCACCCGATCATCCGCTGTACCCCCTAGCGCCCAGCAGCCCGGCTATGGCCGCTTGCGCCCCGCTGCCCTGCAGCGCCCCACCTCACCTCTCGCGCTCCGTCAGCGCCCTTGGCAGCAGCGCAACATGAAAGGAATAACGCAGAAGCACTTTCCCAATGCCAGCGCTGGCCAGAATGCCTGGCCTGGGCTGCCTCACTTCCTTTATGGAAGTGGCAGCCTGCTGCATGCTGCGTGTGGCCTGGCTGGAAGCTTCCAGTAGCTTCCGGTTGGGCCTCAGACCCTGTGCCCAGGCCGAGACTTACAGTTGAGGGCCTGGGCCCTTTATAGTTGGGCACGGCCTGAGTCTCCAGACTTGGGCTGTTAGCTGCATCTGCGCAGGGCGCCCAGGTAGGTACATCGGTTGTACTGCTTTCAGAGGCCGATGGCCTGCTTCTCAATGTATCGGCCCTGCTTTGTGTGTAGGTGCCCAGGCACAACTTTCGTGGCCTGGGCCAACTGTATGGCGCAGCTTAGTGAGGCTCGCGCGTTCACTCAACCAACTGACGCGCTGCAAGAGCCTGAATACCCACAAATGGAGTCTTCGAATTTGGCCTGTGACGAATATTTAGGCCCGCGTTCACTTAGGGCGGGCACTTGGCTTGCTGGGGCCTTGGCCCAGAACAGTGTGATGTCTGATAGGGCCACTTGAGGGCTTGTTTCTCACATTCCATCCCCCTTAGCTGAGAGATGGTTAACAACAGACACTATTTACATGTCACTTTCAGCCACTTCAGGTCCCCACCTGAAACTCTTGAAATGACCTGAAGTGGCTGAAGCTTCTGAAAGGGGTTTCAGGTACCCCCATCCAACGATTTGGATGGGGGTACCTGAAACCCCTTTCAGAAGCTTCAGCCACTTCAGCGGTTTCAGGTCCCCACCTGAAATTCCTGAAATGACCTGAAGTGGCTGAAGCTTCTGAAAGGGGTTTCAGGTACCCCATCCAAATGGTTGAATGGGGGTATCTGAAACCCCTTTCAGAAGCTTCAGCCACTTCAGCAGTTTAAGGTCCCCAACACTTGAAACTCCCGAAATGACCTGAAGTGGCTGAAAAAACAGGCTGAAAAAAAAAACAACAACAACATAAAACGTGTCCTCCAAACCACCCGAAACTTTTGAAATGACCTGAAGTGTCTTCAGGCCATTTCAGCAGTTTCAAACCACTTCAGAATCTTTCATTCCGAAATTTCAGGTGGTCGTTAACCGCGAGTGCCTTAGCTTCGAAAGTCCGCTGAGATGCTTCATGCTGGTGCCTTCCCCTTCAATCTTTTCTCATAATCGGCCACGATCTGAGGAGCTGTCTTGACAAGTTCCTCCCTTGAAATCCATCAATCTTCCTTCGGATCTGTATGATGCCTGAAATGTACTCTATATTCCCTCGCAGGTTTGGGAGGTCTTCCCCTGCCAGGTGGCTTAGGAACATGCGTATCTCTGTGATCCAGAATGTCGTCGACGTCCACTTGGCCATCCATGGTTGGGGGCAACATAGATCTCCGTGATGGGAACTGTGCTGTCTCAGCGAAAGGTGCAAGTTTGGAAGCGTGGAAAACACGGTAAGTGCGTAAGTGACCAGGGATATGAATGACGTATGAGGGACCATCCAAATCCTTCCCCACGATATCGAGGACTTCTCAGGGACCGAAATACTGAGGCATTAGTTTCCTAGAGATGTCAAACTCTTGTCCCAGTTCACTAGCCTTGACCCAGACGCGTTCCCCTACCTAAAATGTGGACTGTCGACGGTGCTTGTTCTCGGAAGTAATCATGACCTCTTGAGATATCACTAACGATAGTCTTAGGCAATCCAAAATCACGCACCCAGTTGTCCATGAACAACTTGATGACGCGCTCAGTCCTGACAGTCTCTGGCATGGCGATTAGTCTAGCGTACTCCTGGCAGTCTCTGGCATGGCGATTAGTCTAGCGTACTTAGTGAACCTATCCACTATGACGAAGATGTGCCTCTTGCCATTCTTGCTGGTCACAAGAGTATCCATGAAGTCCATGGAGATACTCTGCCCTGGGCCAGCAGGAATGGGTAAAGTCTTGAGTAACCCAAGCGGAGCTCGAGTCCGCGGCTTGTCCCGCTGATAGACCTGACAGGTCTCCACGTACTTCTTCACATCGTCAAGCATGTTGGGCCACCAGAATCGCTGTACTAAATTAACACTCGTCTTCTTATAGCCGAAGTGTCCCATTGCGTCGTGGCACTCACCTAAAAATAAATTTCGCAAAGTTTCTCTAGATGGAACCACTAACCTCTTGAACCCTGCCTTCTCAAGAAAGAATCACAAACTCGTCAGTGGTGGCCTTATCTTTAGCCTGTAGTTTGTTGATGATGCCCATCGTGATGGGATCTTCCTTGTAGGCTTCATCCAACGATCGAGTCACGTCCTCAGACAAACCAAACTTAGAAATCAGCGCACCTAGGTCCGGACATGCTCTCTCTCTATAATAATTTATTAGACAACCTCAAGTTTTTTATTATGAATAATTCATTACCTTTTATTAGGTTTTTTAACTTTTTTAAGCCTTTTTTTAAGCTTTTTATAGTTTTTGACTTTTAACTCAAGTTTGGTTAGGAATTCTGACATGACTCTGAGGCAAAAGGGGTTTGCATTGTTATTCTGCATAACATACTTTTTTTTCAGATTTTTTTATTTTTATTTTTTTTAATGGTCCGGACATTTCCGGACCTGTCCAAACGTCCGGACCGTCCGGATCCCCCCATGTCCGGAGGTCCAGAAATGTCCGGAATTCCGGACGTCCGGAAACTACCGGACACGGGTCCGGTTCCATGTCCGGAAATGTCCGGGTCCGGGTCCGGCGTAGCCATGGTACCAAGCGATTTTAGGACTGCATGCTCAACTGAACAGGCGCAGTCCCATCAGCCCCTAGAAGCTTCTAGGGACTGCACCTGTTCCACGGCCGCGGCCACATTCACGGCCGTTACACTTTCCTCCTCTCCTTTTCCTGTCCCCTTTTCTTCTTCCTACCTCCTGTATCTTCCCTAAACCCGCGGCCACGTACGTGGCCGCTATTTATTTCCTTTCTTTTTTTCTTTCTACCTACCCCCTTGTTTTTTTTTTTTTTTTTTTTTTTTTTGCTGGAAGCAACTTGTCGCCTAAAACGAACAGGCACCCTCCCCCTTCTCAGTCTTTTCATGGGGTTGAGCCTGTATCTGGTGCAAATGAGCACCTGATACAGGCGCGGCGGCCCAAGAGAGCAGCCCGTTTTTAAAAAGAACGCGCACTCTCTGGTGGGTTCCCTTCTCTCTCTCTCTCTCTCTTACACACACACACGCGCACACACACACACACACACCACGACAATGTATAGATCCACGAACGAGGGTGGATCCATTCACACCTGGCCAGGCTGTCGAGGTTCAGCCTCCTGAAGAGTCAGTGTGAGTCCGACGAAACATTCTGGCACAGTCATGCCCCCTTCGTAACTCGAGCACAGGTCCCAAGAACCCTCGCTCTCATACAACCGCTATTAGCGGCAAGTCCATTCAATTTTGCTCCTCCCTTCGAAAGCACACGGCAGCCCGTTCGTTAAAACGAACGGGTGCTTTAGTAAATTCACGAACAAAAGAAGAAGAAAAAAAAAATTAAAAAAATCTAAAGGAAAATCTAAGAAAAATCTATAGCAAATATAGAAAGAAACTCAACCAAAATCAGAAAAGAAAAAACTTACCTGAAAGTGAAAAGGATGCCTGTGAAAACGGGCGCCTGCAAGACCCTTTTGGGGACCTAAAGTCCCCGCAGTTCTCCTTGCGCCACATGGCGCCTCAGTTGTAGGGTTTTTTTTTTTTTACATTCTTTTTCCCGTTGGCGAGTCACGACTCGTGGCGTTTCGGTCATGTGCATTAAACCCCCAGGGCGTGGTTCCATCAGCAAAGAGAATCGAATCGAATGCCTGAATCTGGGTGAGGTTACGGGGATGTGCAGAAAGTCGAGTTTGAACTGCTTTCTGCAAATCGGCATGAAACACATCCAGATTCAGGAGCTCGATCCTATCCTTTCGCGAGTGGGACCTCAGCCGAGCAGCTCGTTCATCAAAACGAACGACTGCTCGGACGAGGGCAAGAAGAAAAAAAATCTAGAAACAAATCTAAAACAGAAATCTAGAAAAACAAAAAAAACAAAACAAAACGAAAACAAAAGAACTTACCTGCCCGTTTCCTCCTTTTCAGGGATTGCAAGTCCCTGTCAGATCCCCATGCGCCATGTGGCGCACTTCTTTAGTTAGATTTTATTTATTTATTTTATTTTATTTTATTATATATATATATATATTTTTTCTGTTTCTCGTTTATACACATCATCGTTACACAAGGGCCAAGCTGATCTGCGCGCGATCGATCTCGGCCGTGCGATCTCCGAGATCGTGTGGTCAAAATCGACCACGCCACTTCTGAAGGGGCAGCTCCGAAAGGAGCTATG
Source organism: Chara braunii (assembly GCA_003427395.1). Taxonomy (NCBI): domain Eukaryota; kingdom Viridiplantae; phylum Streptophyta; class Charophyceae; order Charales; family Characeae; genus Chara; species Chara braunii. The sequence continues at coordinate 128,153 of BFEA01000886.1, read as the reverse complement.
CCCAGTAGAGTGCAGCAGTTCAGATTCAATCCCGGTATCAGCCGGGTATGAGTCCTGGGCGGTAACCTACTAGGCTAGCTCCTATCACGACAGTGATAGGAGCGACTCTTCTATATGAAGAGCTTGCCCAGTCAGGTTTCCCCCATACCGTAACCTTGCAGGCTTTGCCTGCCCGTAGCCTTGCAGGCCCAACCTGCTTGCGGCCCTGCAGGCCTCGCCTGCTTGTGGCCCTGCATGCTCAGCTAGCCGCGGGGCCTCAACATCAGCCTTTCAACCCCCTGGCTTAGTGTCAACCCCCGCGACCCTAGGATCAAAACCCTTCTTCCTATTCCCCCCTTTTTTGCCTCCTTAGGCCCTGAATCGTGCGGCTGTTAGTTTACCGTTCCTATGTCCGCATTTTCCTGCGGCTTCGTTAAAAGCGAAACATTACCATTCACATCCGTTACTCCTGGACACCACACGCGCTCGGACTAACGTCAGAAAACTTTCAGTGTGTCAGTCATAGGTCATGTTTGAATAAACTTTTGGCAACATCCTCTCATCAAGTCCTTCAATTCAACGAAAGAGTCAAACAACGTGCGACGTTGAAAAAACCCGGCAAATATCCTTGTCAGGGTATTTGCCCCGACAACGTATGCTAGCAACCTTAGCATCTTCAGGCCTAATCCTATCCGTGGATACTTCATGACCCAAGTACAAGATTCGAGTGCGACCGAACCCGCATTTCTCTATGTTTATCTTATACTTGTGTTGTTGAAGGAGTGAAAGTACAATGTCTACATGCTGAGCATGCTCCTCGACAGATCTACTGAAGATAAGTATGTCGTCGAGGTACACGACAACAAACTTATCCAAGTAGTCATGGAAGATCCTATTCATGGCGTGCTGGAATGTACCCGGCGCATTGCAAAGGCCAAAGGGCATCACCACAAACTCGTACAGACCGTACCTGGTCTGAAATGCGGTTTTATGTTGGTCCTCTGGTCTAATGGCAATCTGATGGTAGCCGGATTTTAAGTCTATCTTTGTGTAGTACTTACATCCCTGCACCCTATCCAATAGGTCGTCGATGCGCGGTAGAGGCTCTGCGTTCTTAACGGTGATGGCATTGAGGCCTCTATAGTCAATGCACATCCTTAGTGCTCCCCGTTTCTTTGGAACAAATAAAACTGGTGAGCCATAGAGGGAAGTGCTAGGCCGAATGAGCTCTTTCAGTTGCCGCCGAAGTTCGTCCAACTCGGCTGGAGCCATCCTATAGATTCTACCCTTAGGTGTTTTACTTCCTGGGATAATCTCTATGGCATGGACAATCTCCCTGTCTACGACTCCTGTAGGCTCCTCGAACAGATCTGGGTACTTGGCGACGATGGTCTCTATCTCTGGGGTGTTTTAACGGCCTCCCCTTTTGCAGAGACATAGACTAAGTACATTCCTTCCTTTGGGTTCTGTTTATAATAATTATAAAAGGCTGATGCGCATAAGCACCCATAGGAGTCTACTAACCTACTGGCTTTGTACTTGGCCAGTCTCACGGTTCTCCCACTAGGTAACTCGTGCTTTAACACCTTCTTGTCCCAATCAAATTGGGGCTTAGCAACCTCGAGGTAGTACATGCCCAATAACATATCAAAGGGCAACTCGTCGCTCACCAGGAATGATATCTTATGGTTTATCTCTCCTCCTGGGTAGGAGAAGGTGCAGACTACATCTTTAACATAGTCCTCCACCATCATGCGCTCTTTGTTGGCCAAAGTAGATGCTACCGGTCTACTAAGGCGCTGCACCCGGTCCTTTAGGCACAGTCTGTCAACGCAGTCGCGACTTATGAAGTTTCGTGTAGAGCCAATGTCTACGAAGGCGCCGCACTTGCGACCACCCACATCAACTTCCACAACGAAATGCTCCCCTCTAGGACCTCTACTCAGTGCCACCCAGGACTCACGAGGGTCCCTTGCGGACCACTCACCTTGAAGGTCCTCTAAGGGCTCAGACACATCCAACGTACAGAGTATAGTTGGGTCCGGATGCGTCTACGGGGTGACTAAGGAGTCAATAGCTTTTGCCATCTCTTGAGACGGGGAGGGTGCACCACCCGCTTCAACGAGATTAGAAGCAACTATAACTTCTACTAGTCCTAAGTGTTTCCCGAATTGGAGCTCGTAGAGGCCCCAGATTGAGAAGAAGAGAACCCACCCTTAGGAGGGATCTTCTGCGAGACCTTCGGGTTCTTGCATTTAAACTGGGTGTGATCATACTCACCACAGTTAATACAAGCACCACGAGACGAACGATCCCGCCACACTTCTTGATCCAGACCTGCTCTCACCCAAGCAGCTATTTTGTTTGGGTTAGCGGCCTGCCCCTGACTCCTTTGTTGACTGCCCTTGCCACGGCCAGCTGCCTTAGTCTTAACTACGGCGGCGAGGTTGCTACCCTCAGCACTCTCCTCGCCGTCAAACTCTGAACCCTCCACAAGATCGAAAACATCATCGATCTCGGTTTGATTCCCATCGTAATCAACCATCATGAATCGACTACCCTTCTTCTTCCATTCTTGTGGAGTCTTCTTCTTTCTCCCATCCGTAGAAGGGGTTTGAGCTCCACCCAGCGTAACCTCTAAGTCTAGGGCCTTCTTGCTGAATGACTCAAATGTGTGATACTCGCGTCGAGCCTCGCTGGCTAATAAGTTCCTAATGTCTGTGGGAAGACATCTCAGGAACATGGTCAGCAAGACCTGTGGATTGTACTCCACTCCCGGGACGACGATCAGGCGCTCTACGGCTATGGTGAGTTCCCGCACAGACTTGTACTTTCTAGTATCAAGCTTTAAGAGCCCATCAGTGGCAATCTGTGCCTGCTGAGGGTTGTGCCAACGAGCCTCAACTAAATCCATAAAGCTTTCTAATGTATGGATATGCGCCCAATCATGCATGTTCCTGCCGTAGCCCTTTGAAGCGACCAATCCGTTTAGCCAACGGGCTGTTGAACCCTCTAAGTAGGATGCAGCAGTAATCACCTCCTCTTCTACCAACGTCCTCTTTGCCCTTACCCACACTGGCACCGTTCTCAATCATGTGTCGAGAGCCTCATCCTTCCTATCTCCTGAGAAGGTTGCATGTGGGTTCAGTGGGGTCTTGGGGTACGAAGGATATTGTTGTCCCTGTTGTGAGACAGGTGGCGACCGTGGTGTAGCAACAGTGGCTGGACCAGAAGATGAAGAAGCAACAGTCTGAGATAGGGCTACTGTTGATGATACACTTGGTGGTGGTGTAGACTGAGCGGCATAGAGGCCTGTCATCGCTGAGAGTGGCAGCGATGGTAAAGCTGCTGGCTGGATCCCCGGCTTATGCATAGCATTCAGCATCTGGTCCAAGGTGTCCTGGATTGCATCCAGTTTACTGTCCATGTATGCATGCATGGACATGATGCTCGCCTTCAAAATCTTTTCATTGTTGCTGAGGGTCGAGTCATCTAATCCTTCTAACGCAGCCTGATCTGCCTCCCTGCTGTGTAGTCTAGCACTTCTATCTTTGATCTCTTTTTCTCTTTTAGTAGCATGCCTAAGTTCTTCCTCTAACCTTAAGCGGATCCTCTCTACTTGCTGGAGCTCCATCTGCACCCGGGTGCGTGGAGGCGGCGAGCTGAACTGCGAGCCCGCCATCTGACTAGTTCCAATCCCTGACGTACTGGAGATTGACTGTGAACCGGTAGGCATGCCTAGCCCTTGACCAGTTGAGTTTGCAGCAGATGCTGCGGAAGCGCCATTAGCCATTGCAACCGCTCTAGCGGTTGCTGCTACTCTTGCAGCCTCAAGGTTACGGGCCCTAGCTTCAGCCCTTAACCTTCTCTCTTCTCCCTGTTCTAGGGTCTGGAACACTCTAGGAATTCTAAGGGATGATATCCTTATTACTCTCCTATCGTCGTTTGCACCCTCACCACCCGCTGATCCACTCATAGGTTAGGCAGACGCTGTCTGCACTAATGTCCTCACTGGAACCTACCGCAGCATGCGTCTGACCGGATCTAAAAATAAACAAATAAATGTCTGGCGAGTTACCTAGTCTAGTAGTCAAGCGGCATCAACAACATCTACACAAACTGTACACATTGACTGACCAGTCCTATTGAGACGCTCCCAGACCGTCTATAAACATTTCTGGTTGGGGTCTATACTGTCCACTGGCTGTGATGGTCGTCCTGTTTGCGACGTTAAATAATTCCTGAGGAGATGGGGGCTCTCCTTAAATCCCTCCTGATCAGCCAGATCATTCAGACGTAAGGCTCGTTGCACGCGAGGGTAAACAAAGGGGCAAGCTGGTCATAAGCATACTTCTTGGGCACAGGGGTGGGCCGTGGTTGCACACCTTAGACACCGCAGCTTGATGATGCTCACAGGTACGTTGGATACAGGGGAAGGAGATTCCAATTGTGAACTCAACTGTACATCACTGACATATCCATTGTGCATACATCTGCTCACATTAGTCTGAGTTTTATTTTGATTAGTTGGTTGACCGACTGCTGACACCTAACAGACAGACTAGAGTAGGACTGTAATCTACCATAGTCAGTTCTTCTTGAATCTTCTGTACAGAGGAGTCAGAATAAAGCACACCCCTTCTATCAGAAATGGACAAAGCAGCCATCGCATGCGTGTACTAATCCCATTGGGTTGGCATGGTGACCGTGACCCACGTGCTTCGACCAGGGCCCTTCAGAGGCACCGCCCTCTCCTTCCAGATGCGCCACCGAGAAGAATGTCGTCTCTCAAGATAGAGCGCACAGGACTCCTCACCAAAGAGAGGACACTCAAGTTGGACTCACTTCCTCACGGTAAGAAGTGATTGAGAGGGTAGATAAGGAATAGGAACAACGACCCTGGAGATAGCTGCCCCCAACCACAGATTTCTCACCAATTGGGCTGATGTGCATTTCGATGACCGGTCAATAGCCTCGGTACCACCCACAACGCAATGTAGTGCCACCTCAGCCAAAATGCCACTTCAGCATACTCTCATCATCATCTATACACCCGCTGTCGCCACAGCTCCCACGCTGTCGCCACAGCCTTCCAGCGGCTGGCCTCTCTACCTAGGCCCCGCTAATCAACCAGCGGCAAAGTATTCTCACTGCACTTGAAGCATCCTCAGCGCACCAAGTTACAATGTCACCGGTGTCAGGTAAGCGGTGATCATCAACCAGCTCCGATACCAAATTGCTAGGAATATGAGAGTGAGCAATATACATAAAACCAAGTTGCGAAATCACACAGCTGAGCAAGTAGTAGTATCCCAAGTAGAGAGTACAAATGCTCCGAGAAAACCATCCATAAAGAGCAATACAATGAAGTATGGAGCCAATGTCCAAGCCCGTAGGCCACACCAACACAGTAGAGTCGCTCTCTCTGTCTGGCGCACAGCGCCCAGCCTTCTCTACCATACTACACTACCTTACAGCTGGTTCACGCAACAGGATCGCTTCGGCCCACGAAGACCAATGTACATGACTGTCAACACCATCGGCGACCTCTCTTCATGTACCGGGTACGTATCTCGTCACCCTCAATCAGACCTTGATTACCCCACACAGCGCCTCACTCCCTGAAGACCACCCGATCATCCGCTGTACCCCCTGGCGCCCAGCAGCCCGGCTATGGTCGCCTGCGCCCCGCTGCCCTGCAGCGCCCCACCTCACCTCTCGCGCTCCGCCAGCGCCCTTGGCAGCAGCGCAGCATCAAAGGAATAGCGCAGCAGCACTTTCCCAATGCCAGCGCTGGCCAGAATGCCTGGCCTGGGCTGCCTCACTTCCTTTATGGAAGTGGCAGCCTGCTGCATGCTGCGTGTGGCCTGGCTGGAAGCTTCCAGTAGCTCCCGGTTGGGCCTCAGACCCTGTGCCCAGGCCGAGACTTACAGTTGAGGGCCTGGGCCCTTTACAGTTGGGCACGGCCTGAGTCTCCGGACTTGGGCTGTTAGCTGCATCTGCGCAGGGCCCCCAGGTAGGTACATCGGCTGTACTGCTTCCAGAGGCCGATGGCCTGCTTCTCAATGTATCGGCCCTGCTTTGTGTGTAGGTGCCCAGGCACAACTTTCGTGGCCTGGGCCAATTGTATGGCGCAGCTTAGTGAGGCTCGCGCGTTCACTCAACCAACTGACGCGCTGCAAGAGCCTGAATACCCACATATGGAGTCTTCGAATTTGGCCTGTGACGAATATTCAGGCCCGCCTTCACTTAGGGCGGGCACTTGGCTTGCTGGGGCCTTGGCCCAGAACAATGTGATGTCTGATAGGGCCACTTGAGGGCTTGTTCCTCACACTAGGATGCTCCCGCTCTGTTCCCTGTTATACGCTGGTTCGAGGATGTGCCTTGGGGGGCCTTGGGGCTTGTCGTGTTCATGTTATTTCACTAGGGTTTGGATTTTGAACCCATAGTCTGATTATTATTATTATTATTATTATTATTATTTAATAAAGCAGGCCTTTTGGTCCTGGCTCCTTCTATTCTGGGGAGCGTCAGTCCGGTTCCTATTCCACCGGCAAGTCAAAAGGAAGATTACATTGCATCATAGACTCACGCTTCCTCCCGTTTGGCCGAAGGACCCCTGAACAACATTGATTGCTCCACCATTGGTGGAGGATGGACTGTCAGCTTGCCATGACTCACTCTTTCCTCTCAGACCTGATAGAACCAGCCCTGCCTAATAAAGCTATGTCCCCTAGAAAGAGCTCGCCCATAATTTCTGCTTGCTTATGCTTCCCTCCTCGCCAGTTCAGCCCGTGAGTCGAAGTATCCCTTCCCCCATTGAGCTTTCTCCCTTTTTTAGATGCTACTAGAACCCCTTAACCTTGAACCCTCCACTATTGGGCCTCGCTGTCCCTTCTGGGCTGGGATTTAAGGTTATGTCTCCATTCTATTAGAGTGATACGGGAACCTGTCTTCCTTGTGCTTTTACTCTACCATCCTTCGAGTCAGCCTTTTTTCGCACGCTTCTACCTTCCAAGTACGTACTTCCATTCCCAGGCTGTGCCTTCCCTAAAGTAATGGTATAGGTACGCCGTTTCCTCTTCAAGATTCTGGTCCGGAGGTGCCTTGCCCTTGCGCAGTTAAACGCTGCCACACACTTCTTCCCGAGTTGGAGTTGTGCCAGTCCTTCCAGTAGATGCGGTCGTCTCGTAGATCAGCAACTTTCCCTTTTATCAACCATATCCTGCTGAACTTCAGTCTCRCCTTCTTTCGCTGTTCCTCRWCCTYTGACCATGATARTTTGATTTTCCGCCAACGRCATAGGATTTYCGCCTGTATCATTRCTTTYGTCTCCARCCAAATCATCTCTCGTGAGTTGGACACTCCTTCGATCGTTCTGCTGCATCTTTCCTTCCATATGATCCATAGTGTCACCTTCGTGATGAGTCCATACCAATTTTTTGCCGCTTTCCGGAGCTGTTCAGGGATGTTAGTCAGAAGGAGAAGTTGGATGGGTTGTTCACGGAAAGGAGTCGGGAAAAGGGAGTCCCAGAGGGTCGAGGCTCTTGCGCAGAATTTTGTCACCTCCCTACAGTGTATTAAGCAGTATACTATATCCTCTACAGCCCCTTCCGTACATACTTTGCATTGATCGGAACTGTCGGGGTCTGAACCCTTCCGCCTAGCGTGTAGCCACTGGTTGACCGGTAGTGCCGCATATATAATCAGCCATTGGAGGCTTTTGATTTTGATTGGTCTGATCGTTTTATAAATCTTCCACGGGATCTGTGTGATGTTGTCTGCTTCCTGTCCTATTAGCTTCTGCCACCTGACCTTGATCACTGGTTCTGTGTCCCAGGACATGGCAGCCTCAGGTCCTTGTAGGTTTGGAATTTGTTCATCTGACAGCCACCAGCCTATGGTCTTCTTCCAATTGATCTTCATTTCCGATGCCAGTCTGAACGCTTCCATTGCCCTGGACAGTGCTTTAAAAGACGAATCCGATGCTCTAATCAGCACTGTCATGTCATCTGCAAACAAAATAACTGTCGGGAACTTGAGATGGTGAGACGTCCCTACATTGACCTCTGGGAGTCTATGTATGGAGGGGTCTTTCCTTAGGAAGGAAGCAATGGCCTCCATCACAAATAGGAAGATCGAGGGAGCAAGCGGGTCCCCTTGCCTGACTGAACGTGATATTGGGTAACTGTCAGACAGAAACCCGTTAATCTGCACACAGCCTGAGGCATTATTATACAAGACCTGGACCCATTTCCTAAAAATTGGTCCCACCCCCATGCGTTCCATACTTGCATCCATAAAAGACTAGTTGAGTTGATCATACGCTTTTTCAAAATCGAAGAAGAGTATGGCTGTGTTTATCCTCCTTTCTCTGACTTTGTTTGCAGCTTCGTTTAGAGTTAGCACATTATCCAATATGTAGCGTCCAGGGATAAAGCCCGTCTGATCAATGTGAAAACATTTATCAGTTATTTTCGTAATTCTGGCAGCCAGGGACTTGGCCAGGATTTTGTATGGGAGAGTTAGTAAGGAAATAGGTCTATAGTTCCTGATGTCTTCCTTGTCCCCCTTCTTGTACAGTAGTGTTACAACGCTGCTACTCAATAAACTGCCTAAACCCCCTTTCTCATAGCTATCTTTGTAGAAGTTCAATAGGTCCCCCCCTAGGTATGGCCAAATTTTTTCCCAGAATTCTCTCGTCAGCCCATCAATGCCTGGTGCTTTGTCATTGTTCATGCTCTTAAGAGCTTGTTTTAGCTCCTCCAATGATAGGGGCTTGTCCAACTCTTCTGATTGTTCTCGCGATATCGTTTGCTCCAAGTATTGTAACATCCTTTGTCTTGCTTCCAATGTGTTGCTTGGCGTGGGTGTTTGGGTTTTAGTCTGATATAAGTCTTGGTAGAATTCTTTAGCAATTCCCAAAATCCCTTCGCTGGTTTCCGCCGACACCTCCGGGTTGCTGAGGGTTTTCAATTTCTCTATTGTGGCTGCTCTTGTATTTGCTTTAATTCGGGCAAAGAAGTGTTTCGACATTGATTCGCTGAGATCATATTCGCACATCCTGGCTCTTATCTGCATGCCTTTTAACTCCCACCACCTCCACATCGCTAACTCTTTCGGTGCTTTCTCAAATATGCCTGCATATAATGTTGAGGACGGGTTGTCCCTCAGGTTGTATTCCGCTATCTTCAGAGCCTTTTCTAGGCTTTGCTTTCTCTGCTTCCTTATAGAGGCCAGTTTTCTTGACATGCCGGCTGCTGCCTCCGCTAATAGCGAGTAACTCTCTACGAACCATTCCCACCGATCATGAGTAGGTAGGCGGCTCATACCCTTCTCTTTCCAATATTCCTGTATCCCTTCTTGGAAAGTTTGACCAAGCAGGAGTGAGTTGTTCAGTTTGTGAAAGCTGGCCCCTTTCCTTACTCGTTGCTCAAAGCATATCGTGAGCTCAATGGGTTTGTGGTCCAGCCCTTGGTAAGGTGCTAAAGGCAGGATCGCCGCCTCTTTCACCGCTCCCATCATTGTACCTGATATCAGGAAATAGTCTATCCGTGAGAATCCTGTGTGCTGCGCATGGCTTTTCTTGATCAGTGAGAAGGCTCTCGACGTCGGATGGAAGATTCTAAAGGGGTCTACTAGGTCATGATCTACCATCAGCCTCTGGACAGGTACCGCCTCTTGAGAGTTGTATGTGTTGGAGGATCTGGATATGCGGTCTGTTACCGGGTCTAAGGTTGCATTCCATTCGCCCCCCACTATACACGACGTCAGAGGTGGGATCTTTGTCCCCAACTCTAACAGGAAAGATGTTCTTTCGGATGCGTTGTTTGGGGCATAGATATTGAGAAGGAAGAGCTCTTCGTCTTTCCACTTAAGATGCATAGAACACCATCTGCCATCGTTGGGGTCCGCTTCCTTGTTCATAACACTTCCTGCCTTGTATAAACGTGAGGAGCTGGGGATTAAGATTGCTGTGCCCTTAGTACTCGATACATTGTCTGCCGCCCATATTTCATCTTTGACCCCTCCCAGCTTCCTTGACACAATTCTTTTGATTTTGTTGTGTTCTGTTGAAAATGAGAGATGAGTTTCTTGTAGCATTATTATGTCTGCTGGTGTTTTGTTTTTAACTGTTAAACCTTGGACTATGTCATTCCATTTTTCTTCTTTGTCTACGACATTTCCCATGCCATTCACATTCCATGATCGAATGATGATTCCTTGGTTTTTCCAGTCCCTCTGGCATTCCCTCTCATTTGCCCTCTTCCTGAACCCCTCCATCCTCTGGGTTCTACTGGGTTAGATCGGGTTACCATCGATCCATTGCACAGTCTACGAAGGCGCGCCCCCCCCCGTGTCCATGTCCAACAGCCCCTCCCCCCCATAGTCTGATTATTAACAGTTGCATACATCTTTCTTGCCTCTTAAAACCTTGATGTCAAACGACTTTGGAACTGTCATCTTTGTCTAAAGGCAGGTAGGCTCTGACATTGTTGTGTTCATGTTATTTCACTAGGATTTTAAGTTTTTAACTCATGGTCTGGTTATTAAGAGTTACGTGTGGGCTGGGTTTCCTCATTTTTGTGTGGCGGATTGTGTTAAACAGTAGCTGCAGCCATCCAATGAAAGCCCTTGTGAGAAGCTTCCGTCCCGAGGATGGTCCACTGTTGAAGACTTGAAGCGTTTGTAAACGTCTTACTAAGGACGTCTGTGCCTGATTGAACCAACTTTCATCATCCTGCATGCGCCTCAGCTGGATCTGGATGACTCAGCTGTCGGGATATTGACGGATTCTAATGCTGAATACTACCCTCATGCTTCAAATTGTTTGACATCGACTGTCTGGATACTGATCGATGCCAGCCACCGGCAACTTCAACTTCGGCAAGCTTCAAAGATCATACTCCTCTTTCCTTCCCCGCCCTCTTTGTCGAATTGGGGACACTGGTCTCTTCCTTCTCCCACTTCACATGCTACTCGAACTGGTCCATGAACTTCCATCCGTAAGAAATCTTCAAGTTACTGTCTGTGAACCATGAATGGGAAAGGTCTGAGCAGAACATTAATGTGCGCTATCAGCTATGGTGATCACGGGGTTTGTATCGTTTCACAGTGAGTCCTTTTTTTCTCTTCTCTTCTCTTCTATCCTCTCCCCTTCCATTTTGAGAGTATCAAATTCTTCGCACTGAAACAACTGGCGTGTTTGCTCAGTGGGGAAGTTTCAGTCCATTGAATGTACAAGGAATTGAAGGTAGTATTTTACTCATGTTAAGTCATGGACTGGTTTCTTCCGCCCTTTTTTTATGTGTAGGTGCTTTATATGATCGACATAAAACCTAACTTGTTAAATATTTTGGAGGTTTAGTCAGTGCAATGCCTGTCTTCTCTACTATTTTCCTGTTTACCAAATCGATGTAAGGTCTTAAACGTTTCTGGTTGGTGGCTGAGTGGTAAATCCTTTCTCTCCTCCTACGCTCCCAATGTTTAAGTGACAATCATCTTAACCAAACTTCACAACCTCTGAGATTTCTGACACTTGAATCTGGGAGGTTGACTTCTGGAGGTAAAAGATGCAGCTCGAACGAAGAGGTCCTCCATCTCCCAAAATGGCAAACTCGGAGTCTTCCATCCTGGCGAGGCACTACAAGTTGTCCATCTCTTCTTTGATCAGCAGAATTAGTGCTCTTTGCAAAGATGCACATCCCAACAAGCACATCTGCGTGGAAATTGGTCCGCTAATGATGATGCTGTACCCGATCATTCGTGACGTGGAGTTCGCTGACTTGATGGACGATCCTTGTGCACGAATCCGCATCCAGCACTTGCAAAAGGCTCTCGGGAGTATCGAAGCGTTGCTGAAGAAGTGGTTGCCCAGTGGGCCATTTTTGTGGTTAGTCCATGGCACGCGCATTTTGCGGCACCTTGCTGATGTCAGCAGTGAGATCTGTCATTCCTTGCAAGTCGTTGAGAGGGTGCTCACAGGGGAGAACCGAAAGCAACTGCACAAATTGAGAGAGGGTCTCCTTGGTGTAAAGTTCAAAGTGCCCGAGAGAGATTTGCAATTATCGGAGAGAGTAATTGATCTTCTGGAAACCTGGGAGGATAATGATAAGGAAGCAAAAACAGCTAGCTATGACCACAGCAGCAGCAGCATCCCTTGGAATCCACGAGGTGCTGCATCTCTGTCTTCTGCTAATGGTCCAAACGGCACAGCTTCGTCAGTTATTGCAACTGCACAGGTCCTCACTGGGCCGTCATATGTGCCATGGGACAGTGGTGATCGAGGGGAAGGATTCCCACCGCTGATGTCACAACGCAATGCTGAGCGGAAAGATCACGAGGATGTGGCAGCGCGCAGAGCAGGTCCTACTGCGATAGACTTAGAAGCTGGGACTGTGGCGGCAGGCCTGGCTGAATCGTGTAACGAGAACGGGAAGAAAACAAAGGGTGACCGTGTGCGGGAGGTCTTGCAAGAAGCTGCTGAGTATCTTGGAATTCCAGAGAGTGATGTTATCGAGGAGTTCAAGCAAGTAAAGCAGGAAATGACAGAGAAGGCCATGTTTCATGCACTGACTATCGACCCGTGTTCACTTGAGTTTGTGAGATTGATTGGTGCTGGAGGGGGCATTAACTCAGGAGTGTGGATTGGCAGAATTTGGGAGAAGGGTATTGATGGAGTACTCTCGTCACGAGAGGTCGCAGTGAAGCGCTTTCCGTATCTGGAAGGCTTGCACGTTTCCGAAGAGTTCAGGAAAGAACTGAAGGTCCTCCACAGGGCATCAACTCGTTGCCGAAATGTGTGTGAATTGTATGGCATTTGTGAAAAAGGCGGTTACCTCTGCATTGTCATGAGATTGTACAAGCACAGCATCGAGGATGTAATCAAGAGGGTATGTATAAAAAAACAACGAAAAAAAAAGGCAAAGAGGGGGCCATGTGGCGCACAAACTGGAATCCGTTTGCTGAATGCAAGGGAAAATTCGAATGTCTGTGTGAAAAGCCAGTCTGTTACGGACTTCGCCAGGGCTCGATCCCTGGTCTATCTTTTGCTGTTTCGGCTGCATCCCGTTTTCGGCCTGGCACCCTTTTTCCAAACCCCTCCTTTTGGTACCGTAGGATTTTGGACAACTGGCGCCATGCTGCAATTCGGGCGCCACTTTCAAATACTGCATTTTTCAGTTCTGCCCTCGGGGCCTTTGCAGAAATGCCCCTGGTACCGTAAGTGTCACCGGTACTTATGACCGGCTCCCCGTACGGTACAGGGGAGAGTCGCGTACCAGTTCTCTGCTGCTGTACTCGTACTCAGTGTGACTTGCTGTTTTCGGCATTCGGGAATCCAAGACTTCGACTTT
>BFEA01000886.1:82494-104594 GCA_003427395.1 Chara braunii | reverse complement strand
GATGGCTTCCCCGAAAGGAATGTATTACCTCAGCTGTACACATGCTTTCTTTAAACAGTATCGGACCTCCTACCCCTACCGTCTTCACCCAAGTAGAATGCCCGGTTATTCTAGTTGTATTTGGGGCAACGTTCAGTCCACATGCAGCGATAATGAATGGGCGTTATATTCGGGTGAGGACGGTAGCATCCAACCACTCTGTTGTTGCACTGACCTGTGCTTGGCTTCTTTAGAACTTTTTGCTTCTGGCAGTGAGTGGCTGAGGCAGAAAGGTCATGCTGGAGTGAGTTTTCACTCTGTTTTTTTCTTTGCACATTATGCCCCCGTTTGCGATTAAACCCTCTGGGCCGCATGATGTCCGATTTTGTTTCTACATGAAGTACGGTCTTTTTTTCCTGTGTTTTGTTTTCTATTATTAAAAAAAACTTTTTTTTATTAATTTTTTGAAACAAGTCCGACAGTGTCACACTTTCAGTTTCAAAAGGGCAAAAAAAACATGTGTGGGTAACAAAATCGGGTGCGGAGTTTGAAAAGGGCAATAACGGTAAACATGGTTGTGGCCCGCATGTGATTTTGTTGCCCTTTTCAAACTCCGTGTGTGAGTTTGTTGCCCTTTCCAAACTCGGCGTGCGGGTAAAAATGCTTTTGTAGACCTTTCAAAATCGGCGCGGGAGTTTGCTGTCTGCGTGTGATTTTGTTGCCCTCTTGAAACTTGTTTGTGCCACAACCGAACTTGCCCCTAAGTTTTTAAAGAGGGCGGCGATCTTGAGATACGATCACTAAACTGAGCAACCCCAGGTATTTTATTCTGTTCATCTTATTGCATCGGAATTCGAACTTGCATCCGTATTTCGACAGTTCATCGGGTGTACCAACTGAGCTAGGCCTTTTCATTTCCTGACGCGGTAGTTGTTGTCCAAAGTGGGAGTAATTGTGTTCCTTGCTTATCTTTGCAGCTAGTGAATACTTGGCCCTGAAGTGTCGATGGCGGAGGCTCCGCTCCTTTGGTTCTGTTGTCGGATATTATCTGGATTCGAACTTGGGTCTGTATTTCAACAGTTCAGCAGGGCCTTCGTTTCTATGGTTCTGTTATCAGATGGTATCTGGATTTCGAACTTGGGTCTGTATATTTCAACAGTTCATGGGTGTACCAACTGGGTTAGACCTGTTGTTACCTTCTTATGATTCTGTCAGGCCCTATGCCTTTTTTTTCTTTTTCTTTTGAATCTCCCACGATGTCAGGCTTTGGACCCTTGTTCCATCTTGCAGACCCCTTCATTGATCGCCATCCAGATATTCCTGCTCCGCTTGTGTCCCTCTGTTCACTTGCTGATGTACTCTCCTAGTCAGTTTTGAAAATTTAATGCCCCCCGGTCAATCTGTGATGCCTTGTTCCACTACACAACACTGTACATGCATTTGGTGACTTTTGGTCGCTTTCTGGACCAAGTGCATTCGGACTAGTCCAACATTTTGAATGTATCCGGTCGAAATGCGTGTAGTGTTGTGTAGTGGAACAAGGCCCTTATTCCTGCTTCTCTACAATCTCTCTTCCCTCAACCCACAATTCCTCAGCTGAGGTTCCCTTCTTCCCTATCGCCATTCTGCAACGTGCCCTCCATCACCCACAAGGCCACTCTCCTGATCAGATCTATGATGGTTCAATCATTGTCTTCTCCTATCCCTTCTCTACCTTTTCCCCTAACTTAACTAGGAAGAAAGGCTCAGTGGGGAGGACCGATGAGGACCATAAACCCTAGACCCTGAATCCTAAGCTGGCCAATGTGGGCCTTTCATCATAGTTTCAGTGCATGTGGACATTCGATTAGGCAGTGGTTAAGGATCCACGCACGCTTTGCCGAATCCTATGTCCGCATTCTTCATTCTTCTGCGCTCCTCATGCCATTCTTGGATCTGTGATTAGTGGGGCCGGATGTTTCGACTGTGATGTTTTTTGTGGTTTTTGAACTCCTTTGAGAATGAACATTTTAAACCGTGATTTCCCTCGATTATGTTTGTTGTGTCTTTGGGCTTCAAAGTTCAAATGGAAACTGTGTCATTTGCCGGTTTCTGCCGTTAAGTTAAACCACCAGTACATGGCCCCAGCCAAGTTGAGAATCCGATGGAGCCTCTCCTAAAATTATGAGGCTCGGGACCAGGGCGTCTGAAGGGCCCGTAGAAAAGAAAATTGTCCCATGCCGTGAGGTGGGACTAGGCCCAGCCCTCAACCCAAAAAAAAACAATTGCGCCCACCCCCAGGCGGGCCCTGTCCGGAGTCACCTAACTTTTAAGAGAGGCTAAACCGCTACTGGCGTCAACACTCAGGCATGCATGTGAGCCCGGTAATTTGCTTTGGATGTTATTGGGAGCCTCAGCCGCTGTTTTTTTTTTTTTATATATGAAGGAAAAAGGGTGACGGCCTTGAGATATGATCATCGAGCTGACCGGCCCTAGGTAATTCAGGATTTTAGTATTTTAGTATTTTACTTATTTGCTTCCAGTGGAGGTCTGTATTTCAACAGTTCAGGGATGTACCAACTCAGCTAGGCTCAGCCGCTGCTTGATTACATATATAATAGGAAATCCAAGAGGAAGTATATGTAAGGTCCTATCGTGCTGACGGGGCAAGGTTTGTGTGGGATGGTGGTGTGACCACATATGTCTTACTACCTCCCCGCACTATTGTTAACATAGCCCAGAGTTTTGTGGCTATTTGTTCTTTTCATGGACTTGTGACAGTCAAGCTCACTTGACAATGTCTGAATGTTGTGGCTAAGCAGGTAAATGGACCGATGAGTTTGGTGGACGTGGATCGATATGCTATCGACATGTGCAAAGCGCTGATGCAACTTCACCGCGAGCACATCATAGTGCAAGATGTGAAGCCGGCAAACTTCTTGGAGGATGAATTAGGAAATGTAGTCATTGCTGACTTCGGCATTTCCAAGATTGTGGAACGCACCACTGCCAAGTACAGTCCTACTCGGGTTCGAGGGACAACCCGGTTTATGAGTCCCGAGGCCTGGTCCGGAGTTGCGATGTGGATGCAGTCTGACATCTGGAGCCTTGGATGCACCATATTGAACATGATCACAGGTATGAGTTTTGGTGTTTATCTTATCGCCTGGTCCCAAGCTCGGTCAGTCACGTTCCAACCGGTGCCAACATGGCAAGAAACCTGGTCAACCATGGGCCAATCTGGTCCAATCGAGACTTAGATCTGATTCAAACAGTGTGTGTGCTTTGTGAGTCCTGATGGCTGGTCAGGAGTTGTGGTATGGACAATCTGATATCTGCACTATAATAGCAGATATCCAAACCTGATCCAAATAGGACCCAAACCCAGTCTAACCCCAGTTCGAATCCGATCCTAACCCAAACTGAGCCGTATGTGACCTGGACCCAAGCACTTCTGTGTTGATGCTCGTTAACTAGTCAAAACCTGATTTGTGAGAACTGGTAATCGAAGGAGGTCTTGTTCTTCTGCTTTCTCACTATTCTTCCTTCTTTTTTTTTTTGGGGGGGGGGGGGGGGGGCGTTCTGGCTCCTTTTCCATTCTGGGGAGTGTCAGTCTGGTTCCTATTCCCCCGGCAAGTCATAAAAATTACAACAGGCCCGCTCCTCCCCCTTCTGGTGTGGAGGCCCGATAAACGGCATTGATTGCTTCCCTAGGGAAGGATGTACCATTCTTCAGCCCTGCCTAAGTTAGCCTATTTGGTCATGCTGCTGTACTTGATTGCTATTCTATTTACTTCTAGTCTAGGACCCTTGTTTTTTTTTAACGGACTTGTTCTCAGCTCGACTTGGTAAATGCGTTTGGTGCTAAAACCTTAAACCCTTGCTTGATGCCTCTTCGGCTGTACCCTGTCCCTGGAGGTCGTTTCTATATTACTTGTATTCTGGTGAAGGGTTTCTTCGTGGGGTAGGTGATAAGGCTAGGGAGGTGGCCGGGTTGAGGGTTTTGGATAGGCATAGGTTATTGGGTAGTGTAAGGTGGGTGTGGGGGGGAGGAGGGATGATTGGTGAGTGTGTCATGTGGTGTGTTGAGGGTCACTTGGAGGGGTGGAGTGGGTTTGTTCAGCAGGGGGGAGGGGTGTCTACTGGTCCTGTTGTGGATTAGCGATGTGTCTCTGGTTTTGCAGTGATTGTGTGTGGGTTAGAGGAGTTGCAGAGATGTTTTGTGACTGCGGTATGATTAGCCAGTTTTCAAGAACGAGTCTGTCGTTGTTTATTATGCCAAGTAGACCGTTGCCTATTTTAGAGGTCGATAACTTTTTGATTTTTTTGGCTTTTTTGTCAGGGTGAGTGAGGAGTTGTTTGAGTTGTTTCTTCCAGAGGGCGTGGATTTCGGTGTCTATTAGTTGTTTTATGGTGATGAGTGGGTTTTTTGGGGTGGCGAGTTGGTCGTCCAAGGTGCTGTCACATCTGGTTTTCCGTATGGCGCAGAGTGTGCTTTTCTTAATTTGGGAGGAGAGGAAGGCCTCGAAGCCTTTGAGTGGGGGTGATTGTTTGAGGTCGAGTAATGGTGTGGCGGGGCTAATTAGGAGAGGAGTGTCTGAGATTTTGTTCCATGATGGTTCTAATGCTTGCCAGAGGGATCTGGCCTTTGGGCAATCTGCGAAACAGTGATTCAGGGATTCGGGGGAATCGAGGTTGCATACCTTGCACCAAGAGTCTTGATCCGGGCTGTTTTTGTGTTTGCGTCTGCTAGCCAGCCATTGGTTTACTGGTACTGCTCTGAAGGCTATTAGCCATCTCAGGCTGGCTAGCTTAACCGGTCTTGTGGAGAAGATTGCGGCCTAGGGACGTTTGAAGTGGGTGTTGGCTAGTTGTGTTGCCTCCTTAGTCCACCTGTGGCGTAGCGTGTTGGATATTGATATGGGTTTGGTGAAGAGTCGATATCCTAGTTTGGGTGTGTAGTCGGTTAACTTACATAGGCTTGGGATGGGTTGGGACGAGACGAGGTGTTCCATGTCCATTACGTTGGGTCGATCTCTAGGTTGCGAACGCTTGTGTGGGGTTTGTAGACTCTGTTTCTTTCTCCTTTTATGATTCTGATTCTTTTGGAGTTGTTGGTTTTGAATGCTCCTTCTGCTCTGCTTTTCGTATTGATGTAGCTTACCGGGTTTCCTGATTCCTCTAAGGTGTATATGTCTCAGCAGATCCAACTGTTGTTGTGAGGTTCGTAGTTCTTGAAGGAAACGACTTCCTGAAGTGATGGGGTGTCAATGGTGGTAGCCGAGTCTCCGTATTGCCATTTTTGGTCTGATTTTAGTAGGTTTCTCCAGTGTAGAGGAATGCAGTCTATGATGTGGTTTAAGTTGGTTTGAAGGTGATGCACTCCTTTTAGTTTGTCTCGTATGTCTCTTTCTGTTTTCCAGGTTTTGTTTGGATCATCTCAGATGTGTTTGATTTGCCATATTCCCTTTTCCAGCCAGTGCGCCCATTTGGTTATTGATTTTGAGAGTGGGAGGCTTTCCCCTTTTTTGTTCTTGACCAGTGGGTTGCCAAAAAAGGGTTGTCTGAGGACTTCGTCTTTCTTCTTTAGACCTGTTCTGTTTCCTGGGAAGACGATTCTCCAGGTGTGTAGGATTTGCTCCAAGAGGGATTTGGTTTGGGTGGTGTTGTTGGTGTTATCTGGGAGTACTTGGTTGGGCTGTCTCTGTTTCCCTTTTGGGAGTGGCTAAGTTTTGTTAAAAATCCAGAAGAGGCCTCTCATGTTGGTTGGAGAGATCAATGCTGCTACTCGTCTAATGTGGTTTAGGGCTAGTGGGGTCCAGTGCAGGTTCTCTTGGAGAGCTTATCTTATGACCCATTTGATTTATAAGGGTTGGATTTGGCGGGTTGGATCTATGAGACCTAGGCCCCCGCCGATTTTTGGGCTGGTGACTATCTGCCAGACCACCTTGTGGATAAAGTGTTGTTTGTCTGGGTTACCTGTCCATAAGAATGCTGCTGCTTTTTTCCTCAATTGGCTTTGGAAGTTACTAGTTGGGAACCAGATGGAGGTGGCATGCCACATCATTACTAGGATCGAGTTGTTGAGTTCAGTACCCATCGTAGCAAGGAAGTGTATATAGATTTCCAGGTGTGAATTTTGTTAACCATTGAAGACAAGAGTGTCGTTGCCGATGTTTGGTGGCATGCTTTGCGATTGATGTTGATGCCATGGAAGCGGATTGGTGAGTCTGGATCTGCTCATTGTAATCCTGACGGGGTTAGCTCAATTGGGGAGGGTGTTTCCACGGTCCACCAGCCTACTGTTTTCGCCCTGTTAACTTTCATTTCTCAGGCCAAATGTAATGCTTGCATTCTCTTGTCAGGGCCTGAAAGGAGGAGTTTGATGCCCTGGTAAGTACGGTGAGATCGTCAGCAAATAGGAGAGTGGTGGGGATGTGGAGGGGTTGTCCTCGTTCGTCCTTGATGTTCTCAATTCTCTCGATGGATATGTTTTTTCTTAGGAAGACGGCGATGACCTCCATGATGAAAAGGAACATCGGTGCTGCTAGGGGGTCTTGTTGTCTTACTGACCTTGTCATTGGGTAGGGGTTCAAAAGGAAGCCGTTGACCTGAACTATCCCTTTTGCGTCATTATAGAGGATTCTCACACATTTTCGAAAGATCGGGCCTACTTCCATTTTTTTCATGCTGGCCTGAAGGAAATCCCCGTTAACTTGGTCATATGCTTTTTCGAAATCGAAGAAAAGGATGGCCGTTGAGATTCGTTTTTGGCTAATTATCCGTGTGGATTCGCAGAGAGACATTACATTACCTAATACGAGTTTTCTTGGAATGAACCCTTTCTGGTCTGGGTGGAAGCATCCTCCGGTGATCTGGTTTTTTCTGGTAGCTAGGAGTTTGGCTAGGATTTTGTATTGCAATCAGACTCACTTTCTTTCGCAACTCACATGCATGTAAACAGGTAGCGCAGCAAACTGGCGACAAGCGCCCACTCAGAATTCAGAGATATGGTAACCAAGAACGCAGTTCAGATACAAGATCACTTCAAATGTCTATGGCGCAACAGCGCCTGTACCACTCTCTGTTCGTCGCCATCCCAACTTTGCTGTTCACACGCACAGGATCACCCTGGATATCCCACACGCAACTCAATGTACACATACGCACACACACACTACACTCTACTCCTAGCTATGGCGGCTATGGCCGCTGCTACCTCTATTGCTATGGCTAAGCTCTCCGTCTCGCCCACTTCGTCTTCCAGCACACTGCAGACCACCTCGCACACGTCGCTGTGGCAGCGCTTCCGCATGGCTTACGCAGGAATGAATGAATGGCTGGGCGCTGCCTCTTAATACTTATGTAGCTCGTTGGTCTGGCCCTTTCCCATGCCCGTGGTGCACACAGTCTCGTACGGTACTTGCTTGAGTGGACTAGGACTGACTGGGACTGGGACTGCTGACTCAGCACGGGTAGACTCCACCACTTGCCCACTTGCCTCAGCCTAAACGTGAGCAGCTGCGAAAGGCCAATACTAGAACCTTTCGAAAGTATCGGTCCTGGCCTTTTGGATACCGTAGCAGCTACGACCTTGACCTTTCAGGATTGTAGCAGCTACAACCTTGACCTTTCAGAGGTCCTACAGCTACGACTTCTAGAACTCCCTAAGACCACTATTCTATAGGTCTAAAGATCGAACCCCTACAATCTACAGACCCTACGACAATCTATCAACTGTGGGAACAGACACAGGTTGTGGGTTCAACTCCTGGGGTCGACACAGGTAATGTACACAGGTAAGGTAAAGTCTAGGGATCGAGCCCTGGGATCTGCATTCGCTACTGTGAACAGGTGAATACCGTTTCACTCCCGCCGGCCAAAATTCGAGGTCCTCCTAGAATAACTTAGTCCAAGGCAGGACCTTTACCTTTTTTCTCTCTCTCATAGGCCCTAACTACGTCGGGAGCTGTTTCTAGAACTTCTGTTCTGGTAAACCAGCGGTCGTCCTCTGGTTCCTGATAAGCAAACCGGACCTTATATTGTTTTTGTGGACGACCTCTACCTCTTGTTCTGAATAAGTCTTCACCTACAATGCCGTCAATGTTGTACCTTTCGTCCATGTCTGGGGGTATCATTGATCTTCTAGATGGAAACTGCTGACTTGTAACACATGGCAACAACTTTGACGCATGAAATACGGGGTAGGTGTGGAAGTGTGCTGGGATCTCGACTGTGTAGGACGGCCCATCCTCTCCGCCCTTAACTTCTAGAACTGGCCACGGTCCTCTATACGCGGGCAGTAACTTCTGCGAGATGTTTTCCTCAGGAGCAAACTCTTTGGACTTGACCCAGACTAAGTCGCCTACTTGGAACTGCGATGGGCGACGGTGCTTGTTGGCTTGCTCTATCATTCTGTGTTGGGCCTTCCTGAGGTTCTCGATGGCTGTAGCTAGCTCTTTCTCGTGCTGTATCGCAAACTCCTTGGTACCGGGCGACCTGTGAATTTGGTCCCGGTTAAGTCCCTCAAACGGTCTGCGTGGTCTAAAGGACTTGTGCAACTCGTTGGGAGTGCGATAGGTGGACAAGTGCACGTTGTTGTTGTACGCACTGGCTACCTTGGGCAACATCTCATCCCAATTAACTTGATCTGGTCTGATGTACATGCGCATAACTTGCTGCAGAATCTTGTTCATCTGTTCAGTCCGACCGTTGGTCTCTGGGTGACGGCCAGAGGACAGTAGCAACTTTGACCCATAAACTCTCATCAATTCCTGCCAGTTCTGACTCGTGAAACGAGTATCTCTGTCACTAACAATGGACAATGGGACTCCATGTTCACTAACCCAAAATTCAAAAAATTTAGGAATTACTAACTCAGTGCGTGCCTCTGCAGGCAAAGGAACAAAAACAACATACTTACTGAATCTATCAACTATGACCATGACTTGGCTCTTGCTGTGCCTACTCTTGACTTGAGTATCCATAAAGTCAATGGACAAAGAGTCTCCTGGCTGGTCAGGAATAGGCAAGGGTCTGAGAAGACCTAGAGGGGCACCCGTAGTAGTCTTGTTTCTCTGGCATACTTTGCAACTGCAGACATACTTTATGCAGTCATCTTGCATTCCTGGCCAAGTATACGCATGCATCAGATTGGCTCGAGTCTTTTGGCAACCGAAATGTCCCTCTGTGTCGTGGCATTCCCCTAGGATCAAACTACGGATCTCCTCGCTGTTAGCAACGCACAGACGGTCTACTACTCTAGTCTTCTCAAATAACAATCCCTCTGTAGTGCGGTATTCTGGCTCGGTCTCTGGGGCCTCCTTAACTGTCTTGAGGAGGTCACCATAAATAGGGTCCTGCGCATACGCCTGTCTTACTTTTTCCTGCAGGTCACTCCCTATATCCAGATAGTGAACTATGGCTCCAAAGTAGTCTGACAGCTTACTTAGAGCGTCCGCAACTACATTGTACTTGCCTTTAACAGGCTTGAGCTTAAAGTCTTACTGGTCTATCTCAGCGGCCCACCTAGTCAACTTAGGTGTCATTTTGGCCTGTGTCTTCAGCCACCTAGCGTCTTGTGGTCTGAATACACTTTGAACTGCCTCCCAAGCAGGTAATGCTTCCTGTGCTCTAAGGCGTGCCTCTCTTGTATGTCGAGGTAGCCACCTTCTCTGAGGGCATCCTCGCTGACATGAACTCTACGGGTCTGTAGCCATTGCCGTCGTCTTGCTGTAACACGGCGCCTATCCCATACTGACTTGCATCCGCGGTGACGACAAATGGCAAGGACGGATCTGCTACTTTGAGGACAGGGTACTCTATCAACCTGCCCTGTAACTTCTTTAGCACAGACGTACAATCTTTACTAGCTAAGCGCCCGCGGTGCGGGCGGTGCGGGCAATGCCCGCAAAAATAAGAAATGTTGTAGGGAACCTAACACAAACCACTCACATAAACTGAAACAGACTTAAAAAAAAAAATTTGAATCTTAGGGTAATAAAGAATAGCCCAAAATTGGCTACGAAGTTTGAGTTTAACTGACGAAAAAGAAAAGTGACAAATTGAAAATTCAATTTAAATCATAAAAAAAGTAGGAGGAAGGCCGAGGAGAGACAGAGACAGACAAAGAGAGATAGAAAGAAAAGAAAAGATAGAGACATAGAGAGAGAGAGAGAGAGCAACAAAAGAGCAAAGAATAAAGAAACACCAACACCAGTATACAAAGAGAAGAAGTGTAATATGAGGATTTATCGTTCCATTAAAGTTAGCAAGTGCCCGCAATATGATCAAGGCACAATTATTGCTTAATGGAATCCACCTTGACATAAAAAAACGCAATAATATCAAATCAAAATTATTTTCCTCTCTCTCTCTCTCGCTCTCTCTCTCTCTCCTCTCTCTCTCTCGCTCTCTCTCTCTCTCTCTCCCAGCCCCCCCATTTATTTCTCTCTCTCTTCCTATCTCTTTAGTAAGGGCAATTACTTAATCAAAACCGAAACTGACCGTAAAAAAAACTGCCATTGACGCAACGCCTGGACAACCGCCCAATCAACATCTCTCACTTCCTATTTCTCTTATAAGACCAATCAACTTCCTTCACTGGAACGATACTCTTGCAGCACCTCACGAATAGAAACTTGTTGCAACATTTTTCGACGATACTCCTCAAAAGTTCTGAATCGACCCTGTCTTTGTCGATTGTAATCAAGATGAATTGCAACATCCACACATCTCCAAGTGTTCATGCTCGTATTCAATTCCGCTGCTGCTTCCACAATATCTTGCACCCTGTGAGAACTGTCAAGATAGGACAGATGTGCAAGTGTCTTTTTGGGACCAATAGACTGAGAGTCATAGACGACAATGTTAAAATTAGAAGAACTTGGTTGTTCCAAGGGTCCTCTATGGACATGAAGATGGTCTGTTGATGGCGTAATAGCGGGCACAACACAACTGACAGGAGACGGAGTAGCTGTAGCGGCCGACAAAGCAGAAACAACAACAGAAGTAGTGACAATCGGCGTTGACATATTGGATGGTGAAGCATAATCCGCAAGACGTTGAAAATTTGGAGGAGATGCTGCTTGAAGGGGGAGTCTACGGACCGGAGCGCAATGAGGAGTGGAAGAAGCAACCACAGGAGGAATCCTTTTGAGAAGTTGCTGTATCCGTGCATATCTGTGAAATGGTTGGGGAATGGGCCCTTCTGTCGGACAGTGTGGCAAATCAAATGTCATCCTACTAATCTCCTCATCAGAGAGAGCAATATACTCATCGGTCAAAAGTGAATTCAACATGGAAGAAGCCTCCAAATCCGAAACATTTAACAGGTTTGAAGGAAGAGCCTCAAGGGATTTTCGTTCCAACTGCATATTAGTGAGTTTGTTTCTTTTCCACTCGAGGAAGTTTTTCCATATTCGTCCATCTTTTACGACTGTGGCACTTTTGACAAACATTTCAAAAAGCAGCTCAGTGAAGACATTTTGTATGTCAACCTTCTTCGCATCCTCAAACCATTTCCCAAGGTAAGCGTGCGGATTCGGAGCACGGATTGCGGGTTCATGCTTATCGTCGGACACCACAATAACACCCGCACAATTTTGCGGTTGCGATGTGGCATAAACATCTTTTTCGCGTCCACTGCGTTGAGATTGCGAACACGAATCACGAACACGTGCACGTCTAGCGAGCGGTGCACAAAATTCAAGAGATGCAAGTGCCTCAGCAGGGAGCTCATTTAGCGCTCTTAAAATCTGAGTTCCCGTTTCACGAGCAACCGGTTGCCGTTCCACCCGATTATTATGGAGCGTAGGCTCGGAAACTGGGGGCGAATCCAAAACATTAGTTTTCGCACGACGGCTCTTTTTTCTTACGAATGTAGATTCATCCAAGTCTCCTTTCGAATCATCGGTGACATTATCATCCTCGAGATCGTGAAATGTAAGGTTGATAGGCCTACCCGACTGACCTCTACGTGAACCATCCCCATCAGCACGACACTTGTCAGCATCCCCCTCCACAACCATTTTCTCAGCATCTTCAAGGGTATTCTGTTGAGAATGTTCACGTTCAACCTCACGCAGAACAGGATGATCGTCCCGAGGATGTTCACTTCCAAGATTCACCGACCTCTTATTATTCCCACTCTTCTTCAACCTCTCTGAATGTTCGGCTCCAGCTTTCGACGTAATATTCGTATCATACTGAGTGGTATTGCTGGTTGCCATTGCTTTCCTCTTAGCACGAGTGTCGTACTTATACGGCATTCGGGAGTTGCCTGCAAAGAAATAATATGATCGAATTATTTGGAATGCCAAGGGTCGATGAAAAAGAAAAAGAAGGACTCATCCCAAAAGTTCATGATATACAATATTCTTCGTAAAAAAATTCTTATCAGGCAACGCAACACGGATGTTGTTGGGATGGCCAACACGCGACAAAGCAACATACAGTTGGTCATGCGAAAAAACCGGTTTGCGTAGCCAAACCCCAACACGTGATACCGTTTGTCCTTGCGACTTGTTAATCGTTACAGCAAAAGCAAGACGGACTGGAAATTGCCACCTAAACCATTTGAACCCAGTAGTCTCACCATCGCTTGTCAGATCAATCTTGGGGATTAGTGTTGTTTTACGCGTGTGCATTATTGTCACTTCCAACAAATCATCATTAACGATCTTTTTCAGAATCATCCTTGTGCCATTGCAAGTCCTTGCTTCGGTGACAAATTTCGCAAAAGCATCAGAGGTGCACCAATTTTTAAGCGCAGCTTGTGAGGTGGAAGGCCAGATTCATCGAGAGAGTTAAAAAACTCCCGCTCAATACCAAGTCCGGTATCATCTGAATCAGGATAATCAATACTGAAAAGTTCACGCACCTCCCCAGGGAAGTCGTCAAGAACACGGTTGTTAACAGAACCGGCATCGTCATTAGTAGGGCATAAAATTAATCGAGGCAAGAAATACTCGGCATCGCCCACATGGTTGGACACATCATCAAACGTCCATGAAATCAATTCATCAATTGGTTTATCCATACAAATCTCACGTGGCAATCTGACCACAGCAGGTTCATTAGGAACAATGCGAGGATGGTCACCATTCCTAATACGCATAAAAAAGTGGTCATACATTCGTGTCATTTCGTCATCCCCTAAGCTTAAGATTCGCATATTTTCAGTCAGTTGATGAATCTCAAAAAGTTTTCACAAAGGAGACATTTTCATGGACGCATCAATTTGTTGCGCTCGCGATCCATGTTTCACAACGGGTAAAACCTGTCTAAAATCCCCAGCGAGAAGTAGAACTTTCCCACCAAACGGCTCGTCATTGTTACAGAGGTCTCGAAGCGTAATGTCAAGAGCTTTCAAGTGAAACTTGTTACTCATCGGAGCCTCGTCCCAAACAATCAAGTCAGCACGACGGATAAGTTCCGCAAGATCACTTTGTTTCGCAATCAAGAAGGGACGCTTGTTATCAGGTTTCAAAGGTGCGCGAAATCGGGAGTGAAACGTTCGACCCCCCGTTAAAAGAGTCGCCACTATGCCACTGGACGCGACGGCCAGTGCAATCGCAGAACGGGACCTGATGCATGCCAAAATAGTTTCAATGCAAAAAGTCTTTCCTGTTCCAGCCGGTGCATCGACAAAAGCACGCAACGGTCTTTTCTCTTGCACAGGCCGAACGACTCTTTCCACCAACACTCGTTGACGTGGACGAAGACGTCGAAAATTAGAATCATATTTGCGTTGCATTTGGGTCCGATCATACGATAACTCGTCGTTTAGAATCGAGGATACGGTTCTGTTCTCGTAATGTCTGGTTATGTTCTCAGCAATTGTTTTCCCGTCGGGTGTTGGATAATAAAGGCAGAATTGACGGATGTTTTTTCCAGACTCCTGAAAAATACGGTCAAGATGGAATAACACTAAGGATTGCACCTACAACACGCATATCTTGATACAATTTAACTTCATCGATGGCCGCATTATTATCCTGCTCGCAAACCATAGCACGATCGCACCCTTTGTACACGTACTTATACACGTACTTGCATGCCTTGATGTTAGCACAATATTCAACATTCAATTGGCAATTAAACCTCATTAGCAAGTACGGGTTATACGGGACCACACGGCGATTGTCGTAAACGACACCATTTTGAACAATCGTAAAACCACCGTCACTTGGTTTCCTTCTCCTATACGAAGGGTACGTTTGTTCGTCTTTGAATGTCGTTGTAGAAATGAAGTCTTTCGGAAACCCTTTTGTGCATTCTCCATCCTCCGTACACGAAGCATCGCGTTTCCCCGCACCACAAATCCCATGTAACATGAACTTGGCTACCTTTTTTCTCAATTCCCCTTCCGGAGGAATCTCAGCACACACCACATTGTCAACAGCATCCGCATCCCGAATTTTATCATCCGGATGCAGGATAACCAATATATGTGCATGTGGTAGACCCCTTTTCTGAAACTCCACCACATACAGCATTCCACTCACCCTACGAAAGATCCGTTTGTTCTTTATCTCATCAATCAGCTGTGCAAGATAACCTTTGAACACTCGCGCGAAAAGATCCGGTCTGTCATTAGGACATTGACCTGGCAACAGGGCTTGTTTGATCTCCGGCCAGTTAGTGTTGCACGCCATAGTGATAAAAAGATCCGGTTTTTCGAATCGTCTCACAATTGCCATGCTGTCATGATATCTTTCACTCATATATCGGGGCCCTCCAGTGAACGTTGACGGTAAAACCACTTTTGTCCCAATATCGTCACCACGTTGATTTTGTTCCACAGCGTCTCGTAAATCCTGATAATACTCTGAGCGCAATTCTTTTTGATGGAATCTCACCCATTTTAAACGGAGGGATCATGCTCGTTAAGGTGAAATGCATAGTACTCCTTGGCACTAAGTCCTGGCGGTCATCCAGCCTCCGAGGCACGTCGGACAGACCAACTATCAATTCCCTCCGGAAAAAGTAAAACAAACCTTAAGCAGTCGTGCGCTCGAGAATATTCTGGAACCACAACTGTCTGCCGCTCACCAGGAAGAGGAGCACGCAAACGAATCTCGAGCTCACGAGGAAGGAGTTCATCGACCATCAGAACACAGACCTCATGTAGACCCATAGGATGGTTATAACGCCTTGCATGTTCCTCCTCAGGTATGGCATCCGGATTTATGACAAACTTCCTCTCATTCAAGGGTTCCTGAGGAAGGTCAGCAACTGTCATAAAGTCCTTCACGTAATTGTTACATTGTTGTAGCAATTCGTGAAACCTTCTCAATATGCGTTTTGCTCGATCAAGTTCGGCATCGGATGTACGTGTAGGTAAATTAAGGAAATCTACCCTTCGATTAATTGCATCGTCCAAACGTTGAGGATCGTGCAAGTATAGTTGCGCAAACTAAGGACGTTCCCCTTCCCCGACAGCCAATGCACGAATACGATGAAAGATTGGACCTTGAGCCCGAAGTTGGCCCTGGAATCCTTGAACATCATCGCTCGGTTGCTTCAACCGTGAGGATGCGAGGGATAAACTATTATTAATTATCCTCGCATTGTTTCGAAGGAATCGGTCGTCGAAACTTTGAGAAGTCCAAAGGGAAAGAATCTCATGTTCCGAGAGCCTTCACAATGCCATTCCCGTAAAGGACAACGTTTTGTACCTTTTCGGCAACACATCTTTGTCCATTTTGTTTCATGATGCCACAATTTAGCACCACAATGCTTACACGGATCTCGACCGCCAATCCCGAATGGTTCAATAGTGCTAGCATTCCCAAAAATCGCAACTTTGTTCTTAACCGCCGCATACGTTGTTGCCACGGGTGCCGATGGGAGTGCATTAAGATCAGGAGTCGGAACACCATGCGAATCATTCATTTCTTCCTCGCGACTATTTAGTTCACCATCTTCACGATTGTTTATTGAATTTCGATTTCTCATGGATGGATTTTGCGATTGTCTCGTTCGGGATGACAGACTCCGCGAGTGCCTCGCCCGAGAACCCCGACAGCGAACAAACTTCGCCTCACACCCCGCATAAAATCTTTATGAGCACGTACATCTTCTTTCCTCCTATGATTCTTAACCGCAGCTCTCAATGCACGCATACGTTTAACATGAAAGTTTGGTCGTCTTCCCTGACTTTTCCCTCGTTTTGAAATTATACACGACGTAGAACATGGTTCATTCACATTCGTTCTATCGACTTGTTTCGATCCTTCATCAGCCTCTACAGTACTTTCAACAACCTTTCCACTTGCATCATAGCCCGATGACACACGGTGAGGCATCAACGACAAAGATCCAAGTTCCAAACGACGCACGACTTTATTCGCACGCAGTCGTCGAATCAACAACATACGGTACCGTCTGTTGCGCCTTGAACGAATCGGTTTCCACAATAATAATATTTTCCGTCGATTATGAGATTCAATAAACATTCTACTTAATGTGTTCGGAGTATTCGGTTGGGCCGTGGCAACAGCAGATGAATGTCCATGAACATTTGTGAAAGTGGGAGAAAGGTTGTTCTCCACACATTTTTGCCGGAGATCTCCAGTCAATGTCGACGATGAACGATTGTGCACCTGAGACGAGTGCAAGAGAAAATCATCGAGTAAAACCGATCTTTCGACCATCGAAATGGAATCTGCATTTATTGCGACATCCGTATGAATTTCAAGTGGATGTTCATATTGCAAGGTCATAAAAAGATTTTCTTGACAACTAATGGAATCCGTATGAACATTAATATTTCCTTGACCCGTTCTTTTGAAAAACACAGGGCTTGTGAAATCATTCATCGATGGAATCGCTTGTCGAAAAAATAGAGACCTATCACTATATTGTTCTTCGGGAGAACAATCAGGACCATCATCTTGAGTTACCATCTGTTGTTTATCTTTCCTGGGAGCAATCCCCTCACTTGCAGCACCTACCGCCTGTTCTAAAGACCTTCGGGTTCGACGACTTTGGGAAACTGGTGGTCCGCGTTTGAGGTGTTCGTGTTGTGATGACATTGGTGTGTCACTCGCAGAGCGACTGAGAGTAATATTCGAACCTATATGCAATCTCAATCCATGGTTTGATGAGGAAGAAGGGCAGTCTAACGAAGACAAACCGACTTGACCTGGAAGAAGGGAAGGACACCCAGTACACTCTGACACCATTGGCGAAAACATTCGAGGATCCTTAACAGCCCTTTCACAACATCGAAGGCGTTTGCGACGCTTCCACGGAACATGCAAGGACCTATCCGCAGGTGAAGAGAAGGTTGGAACGGTGGATAAATTAGTGTTGGTTGAATCGTCATGTGGACCTTGGTTCTCTGCCATGTTAATGGGCACGTATGTACGTATTTGTACATGAGCACGTCACGACGGGCAGGAGGAATAAGACGCATACAAAAAAACGAAACGAAAAGAATACACCTCAAAACATCCATATATAGATGTAATTATATGAAGAAGAGTAATATAGTGTCAAGTAGAAAAGAAAAAAAAACAAAAAAAAACAAAGAGGTAGTGCAACACAAAGAACGCAGCAAAAATGCGAAGCACAGACGATAAAAAAAAATAAGGAGTCAGTTCGTGTTTTTTTTTTATAGCGCGTCTATGGAGGTAAATCAATGTCAATTCACATCGGAATTTATTTGTTCGTGCAAATATAGATGTATAGGTCCACTTTCATGTTTTTGCAAACGTTTAATCGAGACCGGGACTTCTTTGAACTCCTATTGAGGTTAATTAAGACGCCTCCTATTTTGTTTGTATGCCTCATTCGTTTTTATGTTCAATTTATGATCCTATACGCCCCTTAGTCTTTTCAGGACCCCAAGCGATAGAGTCATACGTACCTCGTTTATCCACGTTTGCCCTTTGCCACTCTCTGGCAGGGCTTACTTTCCTGTTCGGATAAATTTGTCACTGGGATCGGAGCTTCTTTCGGCTCCAATCCACCATAACCAAGGTGGCTCCTACTTGCGGCCAACCTTAGGTATCCTAAGTCAGTCATCCGTCCACAAAAGATTTGAAAAAGGCAACATGTCTTCCCCGACCTTTCCAAGCCCCGATCGCTAGGAAGTGGTCCGTAGTACCCATTCTCCTCGCCTGAGCACGAGGCCCAGATCTCAGAAGTAGGCGTTGGTTCCACCGCATCAGCATTACACCACCCCCATAAATGGGTCTATGCGGCGTACCGCACCTCCCCCCAGCCAGCCTCTAAGGTCGTGGATCCAGAAAGAGCCATTCATAGCGATCGAGGTCAGGCAAACCGTTGATGGCCTCACCTTTTTTCTCCTCTTTTGCTCGGGAGACTTTGATGAAATAGGAGCAAAGGGGGTAGAAAACAGGACTTTTTTGGAACAGGTATAGGTGGGAGGAGATCATTCGGGATAGCATGGGTGCCTTGGGAAAAAGGCTACGTTTATTGCTATTTTTATTCCTTGTTATCGGATTGGTTCCTTCTCCAATATTCATTCAAAATGTATAGTGTGACCCAACCCTCCCAATAACATTTAATTTGTTTCACATAAGTGCCTGAGTATTTTCAACGGCCCATGTAGACCAATAAAACGTACCTTGATTATTCTCGAGCATCCTTTGCTTTTCTTCAATATCGTTTACTGGAAGACGGCCTAAGTTTATTGTTGTTTTTTAATCTTACTATATCGAGACTCTTCCTTTCCAATTATTCATAAAATTCATATTATAATATCACAAAACATTTAAGCTTACATTTTTTTCCCCCCAAACTTCTTACTCATTTCAACCGGTTTTGAACATTATCTCATGTCTATATTTTAAGGGATACTTATCTGGTTGTTTTTTAAGAATAAGTCGAACAACATAAGAACGAACGCACAAAACCCTACAATATTGGTAAACAGAATTTAACAAATGTTAGCAAGTTAGGATGAATATCATCTCCATTACCATGAACACGTACAACATGAGATCATATACTAATAAACGACTAAGGTGACTTTTATTTGTATATATCAACAATATTTTTTTCCCATTCCATAAATAGTTTTCAAGAAAAGAAATGAAAAAAAAAAAAAAGGAAAGAGAGAGAAACGAATTAGAGAGAGAGAGAGAGAGAGAGGACTTAAATAAGATAGAGAGAGCAAGAAAGAGAAAGAGAGACAGAGACAGAGACGACTTAAATAAGAGAGAAAGAAACGACTTAAATGTGTATGTGTTCGTGTATGTGTGTGTGAGTGTGTGAGTGTGTGTGTGTGTATGTGAGAGAGAGAGAGATGGACAGAGAGGGAGAGAGAGAGAGAAAGAGAGAGAGAGAGAAGTAGAGAGAGAAAAATGATTTAAATAAATAAAAAAAAGATAAAATTAAAGAGTCCAACGCCGAATGCAAAAAAAAAAAAAACTTTCAAATCCAAATACAAAGATAGAAAGAGGGAGATAAAAAAATAGGAACAGAGAGGTAGACAAAAGAAAATAGAGCATCCGATTTAAAGCGAGAAAGAGAGCAAAGCCAAATTTAACTGTTTTATTGTCATATCAACCGCTCGTCATACTCCATCATACTCCATGTCACTATCACCCACCCTACTTCATGTATCGACTTCCCCACTTCAACCGCTCTTTATCCTGATAAGGCAGGGCTTATCATACTCTATGTCACTATCACCCACCCTACTTGAACCGCTCGTTTTACTTCTTCTAGTCTAACATAATCGACTTCCTATTCAATAGCAAACACAAATTTCACTATACATCTACATCATCATTTTCACGCATTCGCCTCCTCCTCTTTTCCATTGCGAATTCCTCCTGCTCAGTAACAATGGTATCCTCATCAGGATAAAGGGCTGTCTCGTTGTCAGACGTAGGCCTAACAACCGTCAAATCATTAACCTTTTTATAATCCCCCCTCGTCATATGGCTAAAATGGTGACACCGAGGACACGGACGCTTCAGCGCTTCTATCAAGGCAAGCACCATTTCTTGCAATTTTGTCTCATGTTTCATGTTCATGCTCGCCAGAGCATTCAACTCCTTTCTGACATGCACCATCTCCTTCATAAAACGCGTTGGCAAATGAGCATTACAGATATTCCCCAACAAAACTCTCAAACTGTACAATTGTTCTTTGTAATTTTTGACCATGGCGATCGTGAGGGAGTGGTTACATAGGTCGGGAAAWTTTTCCYTGAATACAGAATTCATTAACTCTTCGTGCGTCTCCTTGTACAAATGTCCAAGCGCAACCACCGTTCCCCTCAACTGATTATCACTCACCGGAAACTTCATTGCACTTTGCACCKCCAACAATGCATTCCTATGCACCAGCTCCGCACCGACCATCCGTAATGATTCTAACATAGCAACCAAACGCGTTTTCGGAAGGTCCTCCAAAGTTTCAGTCGATGGAATCTTAAACAGGTCCGAGGCAAAAGAAGGATCAATTGACGGAAAGGCACCCATTAACAACACTTTTCTTACCTCACTTTCCGCTTTTTCTAATCGGTCACGCAAAAACTGATGCTCTTGTGAAAGATACGGGTCAGCTCTAGTACTAAGCTCACAACAATTCGTTTCTAATAGAAGATTGAATTAAACGCTTAAACTCTTTGTCCATCTGCTCAGCAGCATCCGCCTCCTTTTTCAGCACGCCATCACCGGACACAGAGGAATCTCTTACCTCTTCACTTCGTTTTGTTTCGATGAAAGTTTCGACCACTGCCCGTGCATTCAGCTCAACTTTCTGAAATGCATTTCTCAATGCAATCACTTCCTCCTCCTTCTTTTTCAACATTTTGAGCAACTCATCCTGAGTCCACCGAAGACCCTCATTGTCTGTCAGGTAGCGGCCACACATCGTCTTCAACGCAAAGTCACTCGGAAGCTTACCTTCTACATTGTACTGTACTTTAGGCTGCTTTCCATGGAGACGTTGTTCTCTCTCATGAATTTCATTCCCCTGGCTATGGTCGTACCGTTCTTGACACTTTGCAAGGTACTTATCTTCCAGGTGACCTTTAATCAAAGGCTGGTCGAATTCATCATCATATCCGGTCACTTCCCTACCAGACCGCGATGATCCTTCGACCCCCCTTTCGGCATGTCTGTTGACCAATGCATTGGTTTCACCAGACACTTGTCTGTCTGAAGAGAGCACAAAGAAAAAGCAAGGAATATACCAAAAAAAAAAATGAGACGGTAATCTAAACTCTAGTAGATTCTAATAACCATCGCCATATACGAAACGATACTGTTTAAGGTACGAAATAATAAATTAATGAACCAATCTATCAAATTGATTGATTCATGCATTGACAAACACACACACGTATAGATTCATATAAACATGAACAGAGAGAGAGAGAGAGAGAGAGAGAGAGAGAGAGAGAGAGAGAGAGAGAGAGAGAGAGAGGCACCAGGGCCCAACTGCAATATCCGCTTGTACATGGCCATGGGTCCAATTTGCGGCTCTACCTGAGCGCATACTTGTGCCCGAGTGTAATATGGGCATGTGTCTAGGCCCATAATTGTCAGAATTTCTACATGGCCACGGGCGCCAAAAAAATAATTAATTTAATAAATTAAACGGTTACGGTCTGCCCCCCTACGCAAGTGCGTAATAATAAAAAAAGAAGTCAGGGTCTGTACATCAACGTATGTGTAGGCCTAGTTCTGCACCTTAGCATATGTGAGGGCGCATATTGGAGCCGACCATAGGGACACACTGATCTTGGACCTGCGCCCAGATATAGGGCTGGTCCAATATGGGCGTGTACCAGGGCCTCACTCCAATATGCGTGTCTACATTGACCTCGGTCCAATATGGGCACATCCCTGGGTCTGGGCCTGCACCTAGGCCTGGGCCTGCACCTGCTGCTACATCTGGGCGTGCACCTGGACTTGCATCTGCGCCTGCATCTGGGCTTGCACCTACTCCTGCATCCACACCTGCACCTGCACCTGGGCCTGCACCGGGACCTGGGCCTGTACCTAGCCTGCACCGGGACCTGGGCCTGCACCTAGCCTGCATTGGGACCTGGGCCTGCACCTAGCTTGCATCGGGACCTGGGCCTACACCTAGCTTACACCGGGACCTGGGCCGGCACCTAGCCTGCACCGGGACCTGGGCCTGCACCAACC
>BFEA01000886.1:67284-82148 GCA_003427395.1 Chara braunii | reverse complement strand
CGTCTGCTGCATGCTTGCCCGCCTGTCTGCTGCATGCCTGCCCGACTGCCTGCTGCATGCTTGCCCGCCTGTTTGGTGCATGCCTGCATGCCTGCGTGTGGGATGTCTGTGTGCCTGTGTGCTATGCTTGCCTCCCTGTCTGCCTCTTTCCACCACGCGTCTTGTGGTCTGAATACACTTTGAACTGCCTCCCAAGCAGGTAATGCTTCCAGTGCTCTAAGGCGTGCCTGAGAGCGTAGAGTTCTCTCTTGTATGTCGAGGTAGCCACCTTCTCTGAGGGCATCCTCGCTGACATGAACTCTACGGGTCTGTAGCCATTGCCGTCGTCTTGCTGTAACACGCCGCCTATCCCATACTGACTTGCGTCCGCGGTGATGACAAATGGCAAGGACGGATCTGCTACTTTGAGGACAGGGTACTCTATCAACGCGCACTGTAACTTCTTTAGCGTAGACGATTGTACGTCTGCGCTAAAGAAGTTACAGTGCGCGTTGATAGAGTACCCTGTCCTCAAAGTAGCAGATCCGTCCTTGCCATTTGTCGTCACCGCGGACGCAAGTCAGTATGGGATAGGCGCCGTGTTACAGCAAGACGACGACGCACTGTAACTTCTTTAGCGCAGACGTACAATCTTTATCCCATTGCCAGATTGCCTCTTTCTTGAGCAACCTGCGAAGGGAGCGGCGATAGTCGAGAAGTTCCTCACAAACTTCCTATAATAGTTAGCTAGGCCTAGGAAGGACCACAACTCAGTCAACGTGCGGGGCGTCGGCCAATCTCTAATTGTCGTTATCTTGCTGTCCTCAGGCTTAATGCCATCTCCGTCTAAGACGTGGCCCAAGTACAGGAGTTGTGTCTTGGCCCACTCGCACTTCTTCGCATTGATCTTGAAGTTAGCCTCTCTCAGCTTCTCCAAGACCTGCCTCAAATGACCCTGATGCTCTTGGAGGGTCCTACTGAATACTAAGATGTCGTCTAAGTAAACTACGACAAATCTATCTAACCAAGGCCTAAACAAGTCGTTCATACAACGCTGGAACGTGGCAGGCGTGTTGGTCAGTCCAAAGGGCATCACTATGAATTCGCAGTGCCCATATCTAGTCCGGAATGCAGTCTTGTACTAGTCATTAGGATGGACCTCTATCTGATGATATCCAAACTTCAAATGATCTTCGAAAATATTTGCAACCCTGCACCCGATCTAGAGATCCTGGGCAGCGGTTCAGCGTTCTTCACTGTAATCGCGTTTAGACCCCTATAGTCTATGCACATCCGTAGCTCTCCTTCTTTTTTGGGGACAAACAAGACTGGTGCTCCAAAAGGAGATGAGCTGGGCCTAATCCAACCCTTTTCGAGGAGCTCGTCCAACTGCTTACGCAGCTCCTCTAACTCCCTTGGGGACATCCTGTAGACTGCTCCCTTAGGAGTCCTACTGCCAGGCTCTTATCTCTATACGATGCTGGATCAGCCGCGACACTACCCCTATCGGTGGCTCTGCAAGATCTTTGAACTCTTCCAGCAGCTTGGCAATGGCTGGGTCTATGGGGGCATCCTCCTTAGGCTCAATGACATGCCTCACATAGGCTACGAAGACTTGCTCCTCTAACTGCTCCTTTCTCACTAATCGCGCGAACGCGGGAGCACTGAGACAACAATGTGCCAAGGAGTTATCTACTCCAGACACATGAAATAGGCGGGCAGTCTTAACCTCGCCTGACGGACTAGGGAACCTACACTCATGCTCTCTCAAATGGAGTGTGGCCCCTGCCGCCTCTCCCCAGTCCATGCCTAGGACTATATCAAAAGGAAGGTTATCCTGCACGAGGAGAGTCAGGGAATGGAGAACCTTCTCCACCTTCCCATCTTTCTCTAGGCGGAAATACGTCTGGACTCCCTCTACGTAGTCCTCAACACATATAGTGCGCTTGTCTGCGAGGACACTAACTATGGGGTCTTCCAACTTCTGGACTTTCAACCCTAGCCTTAGCTTCTTCAGCGCTCTACGACTAATATAACTACGGGTATGCTACATTTAGAAGTAAGATGGGTCTGTAATTCTTTGTGTCCTCTTTGTTTCCCTTTTTGTATAGGAGTGTCACCTCCCTCGTGCTCAGGCATGGGCCTACACATTCTTCCTCGTAGGCTCTGGTGAGGAACCTAAGGAGGAGTTGGCCTAGGGTGTGCCAGCCTGCCATCCAAAGGCCATCCCTACCTGGGGCTTTATTAGGTTTCAGGTCGTTGAGAGTTGTGTAGAGTTCTTGTAGTGTTATGGGTTCATCTAGTGTTATGGGTTCTTCTAGTGTTTTTGCCTGCTCTACTGAGAGGGATTGATCTAGGTGGGCTAATAATTTTTCTTTTGCTCTGTTTGTTGCGTTGTTACCACCTACCGGGGTTTTAGAGGTGTAGAGTTCTTTGTAGAAGGTGGTTGCTATGTTGACTAGCTTTGTCATTTCTGTGGCTGGGTTTCCATGCTCATCTTGTAGGCATTCTATCTTAAAGGTTCTGGAGTTGGCTTTGATATTTTGGAAAAAAAATTGGACATTTTTTCGTCCAGTTCCCAATTTTTAACCTCTTGCCCTTAGTTGTTTATCGAGTAGTTCTGTGTAAAATTTTGAGTTTGGGTGTTTCTATATGTTCAATTCTGCTATTTCTATTGCGTTTTTTAGGGTCTCCTCTCTTTCTTTTCTTTGTGTTGTTAGTCTTCTGGAGGCTTGTGTTGTCTTTTTGCTTGATGCTTTGAGAGACTTTAGTGTATAAGTCCTCATTAGGTTGTAGTTGTGCTTGTAAGGTTAGTAGTGTTTGGAGTTGAGATTGAAATGATTGGCTAGTGAGGAGGGCATTGTTGAAGCGGTAAAAACTCTTACCTGTGTAACCCTCCTTTGTGAGCCTGAGGGAGAGGGGTATGACTTTGTGGTCCAATCGTTTGTGGTATGGGATGTCATGAATAGTGCAATCTTGTATGGCCCCTGATAGTGAGTCTAATGTGAGGAAGAAGTCGATTTTGAAGAAGGATGTTCAGCCCAGTGAGGGTTTATTGATGTTGGAGTATCTTTTATTCTTGCGGTATAGGAGACGGAATGGGTCAAGTAGGTTTTTTCGTGGTCATAAATCGTTTAGGTCTACGTCGTTAGATTGAGGTGTGGGATCTTGAGAGTGTGATATGTTATATACTTTGGGGTATTGAACCAAGTTTCAATCACCCATGATGATGATGGGTGAGTGTATGGGGATGAGTTGTTCTATTGTGAGTAGGAAGTTTTTTTTTTCTTGTGGTGTGTTCGGGCCATAAATCCCTATGATGGTCAACTCTTCTTCTTTGAAAATGATATCCAATTTGATCCATCTGCCTAAGGTATTGTCTTGGTTGACATTCAATACTTTTATTGCTTCGTTGGCTGCCGATTTTTGGTGGAGGAGGATGACAATTCCTGCGGAGCCATTTTCTGCAGCTTTGGCCCAGAAGGCGGACTTGACAAAGGTTAGCCTCCTAGCAAGGGCTATTTGTAACTTGTTGTGTTCATTGTTGTTGGTTAGGTGTGTTTCTTGGAGGCATATTATGTCAAGGGGGTTGGGTCCAAACCAACCAATGGTTTTAGCGAGGTTCCTCCATTTGACTGGGTTGTCTAAAATAGAGGCCAGTCCGTTAATGTTCCATGACTCGCAAGTTATTTCAGGTTGTTTTCTGATTTCCTTGAGAATATCTGCTTCGGTGGTGGGTCTGGATCTTTTTGGTTTATTGCCTGTCCCACTATCAGGTTGGTCGTTTGACTGTTCTTCCATTGGTGCTTGGAACGGTTATTCCTGGTGTGGGACTGATGTTTGGCTCAGGTGGTGGGTTGAGCGGTCTTCTTCCCTTCCTCCTCCCTCTCTTTCCTCTTCTCTTCCTCCTTCTCCTTGTCCCTCTTCAGCTTCTCCATGGTCTCCTCCTCGTCCTTGCCCAACCATTCCTCCCTCACGAAGGTCGGTGTGCTGAAGGCTATTATGTTGACTTCATCCTTGTGGCCTAGTAGGGGGTAGGGATTCTTGCTGATCAGCTCCCATGATTCCATGTCAATCCCTCCCTCAGTTGGGCCTGCTGGTCGTATAGGACCAGGATTGGTCTCAGGTCTCTGTAGCGCCTTTCTCTGTTATCGTCATCCCAATACACGTCTAGGTTGTCGTCCTGTCCTATCACTTCCATGGCCAGGGGGCGATTGTTTGAGATGTTTGCCCTCGCGAAATGTGCACATTTGTTTGAATCCTGTGCTGTGATGGTGTTCAGAGAAGGACGAACTGCAATCAGCCATTCCTTTTTGTTTGAGTTGTAGCGGAAGGGCAAGATTGGGACCATGGGGGAAAGGGTGTGAGCGTTGAGGGTTGCTGTCACTGTGAGCTCTGGGTGCTTTTGGTCTACAATTTTGTTGAGGGAGTGCGAACTCCCCCTAGATCCAGGTTTCGTTCCTGCAGGTATCTTATATGTCTCTCAAGAATGACTATCTCCCTTCTTTTTTCCTTTTCCAGGTTGTTTTCTTGCTCAATCAGATTATTTGCCAAGGCAATCATTTTCCGTTCCTCTGTTCCTTGGTCCTCAAGGTTGCTGGTCTTTCATGGTTCGTCCTCCCTTGAGGCCAATTTGTTTGTGTCTGGGCCACTCAATTGGTTGCTTGCATGATTGCGGGGCTGTGTGAAGTTTCTGAGTTGGCATCTGTATCCATTGCACCATTGTGCTGGTCAGTGTACTGTAGGGACAATAATTTAGAGAAGGTGTTCTCTGTTGGCAGCCCATGAAGCGATTGGGAGTGGTTGGGAATCCGCCTGTGTTGTTTGTATTCGACTCTTTCTTCAGGATGCTGATGTGCCTGTGCCAGCCTGATTTCCATGTCCAATTCCCTGTGTGCCTTCAACGATTCAATGTATTCATCTAGTCATTCCAAGGTGCTTCCTAAGTCCTTCTCAGATGCTGTGTCCTGGTGCTATGTCCAAGTGCATTTCGTTTTCCTTGATTTCAATTGAGTCTCCCGTCTCTGCATTTTTTGAAGTCCGGTGATTTACCTGTTTCTTTGGGGTTGTCGTCTTCGTTTCTGTTCTTTCTTTTCGCTGGACCCGAGTTACTCTTCTTGCCCTTGTTTCTGTTCCTTGGTTCCGACTCACTTCTGGCCTGCAAGATCTCAAGGTAGGATTTTTTTGCCTCTCATCCTATGTTATGTACATCACTGAGAATCTGCTTTTTGTGCATTGTCTGTTCCTGGTGGGCGGTGTTGCCCAGTGCGACATTTTTGCATCCGTGTGTGCATCTGTCGTTCCTTTTTCTTTCTCCTTTTTGTCATTTGCGTCTTTTCATCTGGTTTGCATGTTGGTTCTGGGTCCGGTTGTGTCCATATCCACGCTGGGCTGTCTTTGAGGTCGTCAAAAACCCAGCCCGTGTAGGCATGGTCGTTGAGGATCGAAATGCCTTTCACCGCATCTGCCTCGACCAGCATTGAGGGGTGTAGCCTTGTGCCTTCCCCTTTTATCATGTTCAAGGGGCAGAGTGGGTCATTCCCGACGTGTCCCTTGATCCTACATCTGAAACACATGGGGTTCGGCTTCGCGGAGATGTATATTGTTGTAATCTTTTGATCCGCGTTGAAAAACCATTTGTGAGGCAGTTCAGGTGGGTTGTTTCCTTTTGAGTTCGATGGATGTTATTCTTGAGTTGATGCTGGGGGCGAGGAAGCCTGGGGCTGAAGAGACCCATTCAACCAGAGGTTACTGAGGGTAAGTTTCTTTCAACCAATCCTTTACCAGCTGGTGTACCTCGCAATTAGGTTGTCAAACTGGATCCAGAAGTGTTTGTACATCAGTGTCTGCTGGTGTCTCGAGCTGTCCTGTTGGGTCTCCATTTCGAGATTGAGACCACCGAACCTTCGCAGTAGAGGGCATGTACTGAGAGGAGGTAAGCTGTGTAATCTGGTTCAGCGCATAACACCGTGATTGCATTTCTCACTCTCTGTTGTAAGGCAATCTTGGGCTTAAAGTCCCGTAGGTTCTCCATGTTCTGGAGAGTTTCGCGGACCCTCTTCCATAATTCCTTGGTTGGCAGTTGTTTCAATTTTTCTGGGAAGGAGCAAACTACTGCATGTTTTTCATAGAATTCGTCTAACATGGGCAGGTGCTCCTTTGGGTATACCTAGGCTTCGACTTCCGCTTCTTCTTCCTTTTCAACACTTCCTAGGTGATCACTAGTTTAATGCGTGTTTCCTTTATCATGAGGTTGAGTACCTCTTGGCTTAGGTCCTGTTCATTTGGGTTGTGTGCCCTTTTGGAACCAAAGGCCGCACCTGACGCCGAGCCTGAGGCTGAGGCTGAGCATGTGGTTGAGGTTGGCGCCGATGATGTGGATTGAGCTGTAGACATGGTGTTCGCGATTTAAATATCCCGGTGGATGATGCGATTTAATCCTGAATTACGGTTGGTGACAATTAGCATTGAATTGAATTGACTGCAGGCTCTGTTCTAAAACAGTGGCAATACAGAAATTTGTTTATTTTGCCAAATGATGAGAACTGGTAAGTACAAAAATTGGGCAGGGTTTTCCCTCCCCACCAGGGCAACGAGTTTGTTTGACAAGGAGCGGCTTTTAACGAATTGGACGTTCGGCGGGTACACTACTGTGGATATGGGGACAATGAAAGTGCAGCTATTGTCTAAGCGATAGATTTTGACAAGGCATTTTCACCGGCGAGGTACAGTGTAAAGAGTAGTGGTGGTTGTAGATCTGCGATTGAATGATGAGATCGTTTGGTGAATTGTGAAAGGGGACAATATAAAAATAAATGAAATTTTTGCAATGGGTAATGATGAGATTGTACTGGTGAATAGTAATGATGACCAGGGTTGCCAGGCCGAACGTACAGAGGCCCCTAAGCTGACCCCCGAACGTTCGGGCGTTCGGGTCCCCGTACGGGGCCCGAACTTGAAGGGGTTCAGACCCCGCAAAAAAATATTTTGGCACCCAAATATTCTTAATTTTTTCTGAGTTTTTTTTTGTGAGTTCTTTGTGATGTAAGGTATCACCAGCTTAATTTTGAAGTCATTCTGTTCATCCAAAACAAAATGAAAAATCCTCAAAGGTGGTGGTGTCAAAACTTGCTTGCCCACTCACAAATTTGTTTCTTCTCTCTTTTCACTTTTTGTTTTTCCTTTATTTCGGGGCATACAGCAATTTATTATTTTTCAAACTTTATTCGTAGATTCTCTATTATGTAAGATACACATATATAAATTTTCATGGCATTTGTCACAGCCAAAAAAAAATGAAAAATCGCCAAAGATGGCGGTGTCAAAAACATGCTCGCCCACTCAATAATTTAATTCTCGTTTTATTTTTTCTAT
The DNA here is from genome assembly GCA_003427395.1 of Chara braunii. Classification (NCBI taxonomy): domain Eukaryota; kingdom Viridiplantae; phylum Streptophyta; class Charophyceae; order Charales; family Characeae; genus Chara; species Chara braunii. Next base: position 74,795 of record BFEA01000886.1, on the reverse strand, counting down.
TTTTCATTATTACTATTTATTTTTAGTATTTTATTTTTATTTCAAATTTGGTAAAGAATTTGGATATAACGTTGAGGCAAATGTTGTTTAGTTTATTCGTCTGCATAAGATATATCGTTTTCAGATTTTTTGGAATTCGTTTTTTTTTTTTTTTTTTTTTTGGATCCGCGTTCGGCCGAACGGCCGAACGCGTCGAGAGGGGGTGCCGAACGTTCGGGCGTTCTGGTTCGGGCGTTCGGCCCGTCCCGAACGCCGGCAACCCTGATGATGACAATAAAATAACGATGATGATGATGATAATAATAATAATAATAATAATAATAATAATGTTAATAAATTTAGCTGGGCGTGTGAAGAGGATGGCTGAGATGGGTGGGGGAACAGATGTGGGGTGTGAGGGGAAGTTGGGGAGGTGAGGTAGTGATGGTGTGAGGGAGGGGGGATGTTGGGTGGGTAGTGCGGCGTGGTATGAGTGCGTGGGGTGGAGGTGGGAGTACGAGAGGTAGGCATGGAGGGGGGTAAGTTGGGGATTTGGGCTCTGGGATTGTCATGGGTGTGTGAGGGGTAGGGGATTTGTTTTTTTGGAGGGGGGCGCGGGGGTGTTGTGGGGAAAGGGTGAGTGGGAGGTCATGATTTCCATTGGTATAACTTGAAAAGAATAATCTTTGGATGCTTTCTTGTCTGTACTCTGTCCGTGTTCGGTTACTAGAGAGTTGAGCACTCAAGGTGGCGCAGGTGGAGTTCTTGTAGGTCGCTCGCTTGGTCTGTTCCTGGTCGGAGTGCCGTCTGTTCCTGGTCGGAGTGCCCTCCTTCGTTCGATCGCTTGGGGTGAGAGATTTGGAGCGATCTTACCTCATTGGCTTGCTTCTTGTTGTTTTGTGTCTCGTACATACGATTCTCCTCTGGATTCGCTAGCGTGATTACTTGAGAAACTTCTGTTCTTTTTCTTTTATAGGTCGATAACTTCCCCCTTCTCTCTCGTCCCTCTTCCATTTGATCCCCTCTTTGCTTCCTCTCGCTCGTTTTTCTTTTCTTCTGTCTGCCTTCCTTGTCTGGTTCCTCTTTGGTTCGTAGGAAATCGCTGTTGTCTTTTGTCCCTTCTGGCTTAGGAGGTGAAAGGTGTTGCGCTCATAAGCCACCTCCCTTGCTAAGAGTAGACGGATTGCTGTTTTTAGGCTTTTCTCCTTCGTCACTTTCACCCATTCACTGTTCCTCTTTGTCTCTTCTTCCCTCTCACTTCCCTTTTTTCTTGCCTCCTTTCTCCTTTGTCCGTTTCGTTGCTCGCCAGTGATTGGTCCGGTTTATTCCTCTAGTTGCTCTCTTCCCTTTCGCTGTGTCGATATCTGTGTCTTGGAGCGTAACTCGGACGTGATGGTGGTGATGGTGAGTGGGTGTGACCGGCTATGGATGACGCTCGCCACGCCCGAGGGCGTGGCTGAACCTTCCCTTGTTTCGCGTCCAGAAGCGGGTGAACTTCGAAACTTGAAAAACTCCCCGCACGTACCTCGTGCACGGTGCGAATCGCCGTGGCAGGGCGGAAGGGGGTTGCCGAACGCTGGTCGGCGTTAGCGCTAACCTTCGGTGCTAGCACAACCTTCCCTTTGGATCCGCTATTCTTCCTTCTTTCCTCTATTTTTCATCCTTTCTTTTCCACTTGGTGTGCAGGAAGTTGGTGGTGGGAGTAGCTCCCTGCCCCAGCAGCATGTATCTGGTCAGATCTCTCTCTCTCTCTCTCTCTCTCTCTCTCTCTCTCTCTCTCTCTCTCTCTCTCTNCTCTCTCTCTCTCTCTCTCTCTCTCTCTCTCTCTCTCTCTCTCTCTCTCTCTCTCTCTCTCTCTCTCTCTCTCTCTCTCTCTCTGTTTTTTCTTTTTTAAATTTGGATGATTTCTCGATTTATGTGTGTCATCCTTGCGCAGGGGCCATGCTTATCTTCTCTGTATCGTTCCAATTTTAACGGATGTCATGAAGAGCAGTAGTTCTCTTCTTTCTTGTTCCTTGTTTTTCTTTCTGAGGAAGGTGTCTATGCCACATATTCGGTTGTGGCACAAACGAGTTTCAAAAGGGCAACAAAACCCCACGCCGGCAACAAACACGCGCGCTGAGTTCAAAACCGCAACAAAAGCTTTTTTACCCGTGCACCACGTTTGAAAAGGGCAACAAAATCACACGCGGGCCACAGCCATTTTTACCGATATCGCCCTTTTCAAACTCCGCACCCGATTTTGTTGCCCACACATGTTTTTTTTTGCCCTTTCGAAACTGAAAGTGTGACACTGCCAGACTTGTTTCAAAAGAAAAAAAAGAAAAGAAGTTTGTAAATTCGTAGTCACCTCTGAGTCAGTGGCTGCACATGAATGTATTCAATTGTATTGTGATCTGACCAGCATCTGGGTAGTGATAAATGTACATCGATGTGGTATTTTTTCATGCGCATTCAGCTGGGGGTGTTCTGGCCACTACAACGGTACAACCCTTTTGGGACGAATGTATTTTCTGCACTTCTGTTTTACATGATTGTGTTTAGAGGGAGAAATAAAGGCTGGAATTCTCTGCTTCTTCTCTGCCACATATACAATGCAGAGGGGAAAAGGAAGCAAAAAAAAAAAAAAACACGATGCAGAGGCATGCCAATGGCTGAACCTTTCCTGCTCAACAATTCATAATATGCAAGGAGTTCTAATTATAAAGGAAGTCCCAGAACCTCTGTTTCTCTGCTCCCATGTGCTTCACGGAGTTTATGGGAGAATCTTTTAGCGCCCTGGTTTTGTATTGGGAGACACTGACGAAACATTATGGTTCCTGCCGACCCGCCTGTTGCTGGCCCATTTTCCTGTAATCTATGTGTGCCCAAGCTGAAGCTTCACAATTGGGGGACCGGAATGAAGAGCGAAGAAAGAGGATTGGTCTTTAAGGATGTTTCTTTGAAAGAGGAGTAAAAAGGGGAGGCAGAATAGGTGGGGGGAAGGGACAAAAAAAAAAAAGAAATAAAAGGGTGGGGGGAAGAGAGATGCTGCTGACATTGAGATGGTGATCAGAGGCCTGTGGGGACCGGAAAATTGAGTTGTGTATTTTGGAGACTCTAACGAAACGCCACCATGATTCATGTTTTTCCAAAAATTATACAATGGGCTTGGGCAGGTAATGTGCCATTTGCGGGTATCAAGGACCCGGCTGTCTACTTCAAGGTAGTACAAGAGCAAGCAAAGCCAGATATTCCGGAAGGCGTGCCAAAACCACTGCGCGACATGCTCTTACGATGCTTTGAGTACCATGCTTTCGATCGCCCACAAGCGCATGAGCTTCTTGCTTTCTTTCTCCGTGGTTCATCCGTTGATGATACCTCACTTCAAGCCTGCCTCACCGATGTCTTCATTGCGCGCACGCCAGTCGGCAAGATCAAAGTGTCTTCAGGTGATGGCCGTCCAGCTCCCAGTGTTTCTGGCTTGGGGACGAAGCGAAGTAGTACCAGCAGTGCTGATCTGATCAAGTTGACTGATCTAAGGAACAGTGCACCCACAGTGGTGAGTTCAAACCCTGTGACCCCCCCCAGGTAATTTGGAACTATTTCATTCGCGGTATCTGATTCTGGTTGGATTCGAACTTCGGTCTGTATTTCAACAGTTTGTGGGTGTACCAACTGACCTACGCTCGTTTGTCTTTGTCTACGGATCGTAAACCGTGTGCTTACGGATCCCAAACCGTGTGTTTACGGATTCTAAACCCTGTGCAGCAGTGATCTGGCAACCCTTAACTCCATACTGACTGGACTACACCCCGAAGCCCTCCGAACCCCAAACCCTGAGCCACACATCTGTCTCCCCAATTCATTATATGTTTGTTGAACTTTGTTCACTGTTCAGGTAACTTTCAGGCCAAATACAAAATTAGTAACCCTGTGTTTTATTCAGCAGAAGTTGGTAGGTCTTTCGGACAGGATATTAGGGCCTCAAACTAAGCCCTTCCCAAGGACATATGCATATGCATCCTACGGTTACTATCAAAGCAGTATCATTGCAAGAGTCCTCAAGGTGCAAGTCAATACTTTTTCCCTGTTTTCTTTTGTGTATCTGTGCGTGTGTTGTCATGTTCGCTATACATAACTCCATGACTGTTCCGAAATGACTGTTTCGTCGGACTTTCACCGACTGTGCGTGTGTGGAATTGAATCACCTATTTTTAAAGTAAAAATCATTCTTTTTTTTCTTTTTTTCTTGCCAATATTATTTTTTATTTTTTTTTTATTGGAAGATAGTAACTATTTACATGTATACAAAGAAAAAAAAAGAAGAAAAGAAAAGACTATTTCATTGGAGTTTCAGCAACTCGCAAGGAGGTTGAACCTCGACCATCTGCGCAGGATGCATTTGCGTGATACATGAGGACTCGACAGCTTCCCGAAAGTTAGTGATACCCTTGTGAAAAGATTCATGAACTCAGAGCTCCCCGTCTAGTCCCAAAGTCCTGATTTTCCCATTGTACCATACGCTCAACCGGTAGGCCGTACACAAGTAGGTCTAGTCTAGTTTCGGGCTGTACTGACATCCTCAGACATGGCGTGCTCACAATCAGACAGACGAAGACGAGTAGAGGAACGCCCAGGAAGATTCTACGGAGGGTACAGGTATGAGAGGGCGAATGACACGGTTAAGTATAGTTACAGCATATGACTTTTTGGCAGTTTTTGCTGCAACTGACCTTTTTTTTTTTTTTTTTTTTTTTTTTTTTTTTTTTTTTAAATAACAGGCTTGTCTTCTCCTCATATGGGGGACAGCCGCATTTTTCTACTACTCTATCAGCTTCTCTCAGTATTGTACCTCGCACAACCTACCTGGACAAACAAGGACCCATCCACACCCCAAGGGGATCTAGGGTCTAAGACTAGAGTCTAAGTCGCAGGGTCTAAGACTGGAACCTATCTATGCACACCAGCTGGGTGGCCCTAACAGTTACGGGTTGGCACCGACCTCCTCCCGTGTCTAAGCACCGCAGCTTCCTCCTCCTAGCCCCAGGCAATGGATGGGAGGGGAAGGTAAACCCTACCAAACCCTACCCGGGGGAGCGAGCCGACTAACTCAGCTGGTGAACCCGTAGTGAGCCGCAGTAGACTGCGGGGGATCGAATGAAGACCCTGGGTTTCTGCTGCAACTGACTATTTTAGTATTTTTGCAATCCAGGACTTTTTCATTTTTTTTTCTGAAGTTCTGCAGCATGGAAGTACATACGGCGGCTTAGCTCCAGCAGGTTAGGTGATGACTTAACAGCGGCACTATAATTTGATTTTTGCAGGTGATCAGCCTTTTGCAAACGGCTGATAACCGTGTTGTAAAAAATTATAAAGCTCCCACAATTTTGGATCGGGTGTGCCCTTTTACTGACAGATACTGTCGAATCTAACGAGGGTACAGGTGGAACCCGATGGCGACCCGACGGCGTCCCCATAGGCACGGAATACCGCACTTTTGTGGGCTTACGCGGAGGACATACTGATCAGATCGGTGGGTAAACGGTTATATGGTCAGGTGGAAGTTTCTTACGAATGGACGGTAGCCATCGATCGAGGTGATATGAGGAACGAGGACGATGGGAGGGTGAAGGGCGGACGAGTTGGAAAATGAGCNGAAGTTTCTTACGAATGGACGGTAGCCATCGATCGAGGTGATATGAGGAACGAGGACGATGGGAGGGTGAAGGGCGGACGAGTTGGAAAATGAGCGAGGTACAGGGAGGGTAAACGGTTATATGGTCAGGTCGAAGTTTCTTACGAATGGACGGTAGCCATCGATCAACTATTTCAGAAAGTATGAGGTAGAGAATGTGTTGCGTGAGCGAATTAGGCAGAAGGTGATGCTGGCACGCATTCATGCATTCCAGGTTTTTTACATTGGCACATTATTTGTTCCACCAGAGATGAACTCCTCACATTTTGCGCTAAATCTATATGATATTATGATTGTGTTCTGTTTTGTTTTTACTTTTCCATATGCTCGGTTCTTGGTTTGGTCATTCCGTTTTGTTTTGTTTTTTAACACGCGCATGCATGACCCACCTATTTTGGGGGGCACCAGTCCGGTCAATTTGAAAGCTTTTTGTCCGTTTTTCGAGCTGTTTGCTGTCTTCCATGTGCAAAATTTTAGACTGCATTACCTGGAAGTATTAAGTTGCACAACTTGCACTCTCTTTTTTTTTAGTTGCACATTCTTTTCTCAGAACTCTCTCTAATTTCAGCGACTTCCGTTTCTTTTGTCATACGCACCTGCCAAGTAGCTTAGGGCAAGGTCCCACTAGCAAAGACAACTGGAATTTCAAGCCTGAATCTGGACGTGTTTGTGGAAAGGTGCAGAAAAGCTAGACTGATCAGCTTTTTCGCCTCTGCGCATAAACCCATCCAGATTCAGGTGTAATCCAATCCTCTTTGTTAGTGGGACCTCGCCCTTCCATTCGCACATTTGAATTCTCTCTTCTCTTACTGCTGTTTCTTTTTCGGCACTCCATTAAGTTGCTGTATACTCTTTTTTTGTGTGTGTGTTTTTTTTTTCTTTTTTTTTCCCGGAACTTTGTTAAACCACCAGTTCACACGAGCCGAAGTTGATGAACCACCAGATACAACGCACTTGTCCCCTGACGAGATCGCTCCTTGCGGATGGTCGATCAAAACTCAGAGTAGGGACTACGCCAGTTTGCATGGGGAATGGGAATTAATCTGCGTACGGACCTATGGATTGATCACGCTTTTCAAAGTGCGCTGATCGCAGTTTTTTTTTTACTCCGTCTCTGTGACTTCCTTGAGTTGGCTCATGGCATGGTCGTGTCGAGTGTTCGATCTGTCATGTTTCTGTTTGGATTGTGGTCTGTCACTCTGACTGATACTGTGGCATACTGCGCATCCACATGGGCCTGCAGGGCCTGACCAGACGGAAAATAAGGGCCCTCCAGGCCTTGTGTCGTTTCAGTCTAAAAGCCTGAAAAGGAGGGCCATTTTCAGGCCCTTATAAAGTCGACCTGCTCTGAAACTTAGGCGGCAGACCAGGGTTTAGCGCAGGCCATTTTTGGGCCTGTTTCAAGACAACCTTTGTTTGAACTTCAACGCCAGGGTCTGGCACGATTCGGCATGGGCAAGAGCAGCCTCCCAGGCCGGACCAGCACTATATAGTACTGGTCCGCCCTGCAGGCTGCAGGCGGCTCACGGGGAGTCCACGGGCACTTCACGTGCAGTTCAGGAGGCAGTCTTCAGGATTCAGCCGCAGCACTCTGCAGGAGCGCTGCAGGAGTAGTAGCCAGCGCTGGGCACTATTAGGAGCTTAGAGTAGCGTTGGGAGAGAGAGAGAGGGCGGAGGCCAGGGAGACTTACCTGTGGCGCCATAGCTCCAGCTTCGTCTTCTATGTACCTGCAACAAGGTGCCACCTTCACAGGTCAGTATTTGGCACGAGAGAGAGAGAGAGAGAGAGAGAGAGAGAGAGAGAGAGAGAGAGAGAGAGAGAGAGAGAGAGAGAGAGAGAGAGAGAGAGAGAGAG
>BFEA01000886.1:29749-41182 GCA_003427395.1 Chara braunii | reverse complement strand
GCGGGCGGAGCCGCCGCGGGTTTGCTTGTTTCTTCTCAAACATGCCCCTTGCACCTGTGGAGTTGTTTTATTCGTATGGACTTTGCTCATATTGCCACTCCTGACAACCCCCCCCCAGAAAAAAACCACCGCTCTGGGGTCCTTCGACTCTTCTGATAGGTAGGAGATTTCTAGTTGGGCTTGCTGCTCCGCATGGGTGTGAAGGAGATGGTGAAATGAACCAAGCACCCATCAAGTTCAACTTTGCAAACACCAGCGATCATCCATATGAGAGTTCACACATGAGACGCCAAAGCGAGATACAATTGACACGCGAAGACGTCGTCACCAATATTATTGCCAATATACAAGAATGTTCGTCACCAGCGGCTCTGCCGCACACACACAGGACTCAACCAGGTAGCGGCTATGGCTTCCCTCTCTTCTCTCTTGTCCCCCTCTCTCTCGTCTGTCTCTCACTTTCCCCTTGATCGTTACCCTGGATACACCCACTCTGGTATCTTACACCTTGGCGGCTATGGCCGCCGTCTTCCTACTCTACTTCTAGCCTAGCTATGGACGATCTAGCGGGCGCCCCCTTCTTCCTCTGGCGCACAGTGCCCAAGTTGCCGTAACGCGCAAGCAACAGCAGCGCTTCCGCATCTCGCAACTGAACAAGTGACGAGTTGCTGCACTGTAGCAGCTAAATAGAGGACTTGTCTTTGCTTGGCTTGGCTTGGCTTGGCCTGCTTCAGACCGGTACCGTTCAGCCACGGCCTGTCTGCTGCAAACATTTTGTCAGCCTGGTACCTTCCGGACCTTCCTGGGACATGCTGCAAAATTGGACTTGGGGACTGTTGGACTGGACTTGGACATTTCTGGACTTTTCTTTGTCGGGTACCGGACAGACCTCTACCGACCCACGACGCCTTGGTACCGACCACTACAAACCTACGACGCTTCGACCTTAGAGCCCTACGGCCTACCCTACGGACGACCCTGGGACTTGGGACTTGTTAGGACCTTGGGACCGGGACAGGGTGTCTCCAGCGTGAATCCTTTCAATGGAGCTGCTGCATCTGCAATTCGTATCGCCACTCCTACTGCCACACACGAGCCTAAGTTGATCAAGTTGCCTTCCAACCCTCACGAACCTGCAACTGTGCCTTTTCAAAGTGGCTTGCCTCTTTTACTACTGGCCCAGGCCCAAACCCAACTGGTCTTCCGGCGTATACCAGTAAGAGCAATACCTAGGTTCGTGTGAGCTGGAGGCTGCGAGCTGGTATTAAAAAATAAAAATAAAAAAAAAGAGGGTGAGGGCCTTGAGATATCATCATTGAGCTGACCAGCCCCCAGGCAATTCAGAAATATTTGGTTTTACTCATCAAGTTCCATCATCATCTGGATTCGAACTCCGGTCTGTATTTCAACAGTTCATGGGCGTACCCACTGAGCTACGCTCTTGGGTATGAACTGGTGGTTTAAGTTCCTGTATTCTCTTTTTTTTTGAGTTTTTTCCTTTGATGTTGTATTTTTGGTCTGTGACTCCGTGCAGTTCCCCCCCCCCCCCCCCCCCCCCCCCCCCCCCCCCCCCCCCCTAACTCTGATGTTGTATTCTTGGTTTGTGCAGGTTGGACATGGGCCAGCTGATGGGAAATCCTTACACAGATCTCAGTTGTCTGCTGACCTCTATTTGGCAGAAAGTCTTCTTAAGTCTGGATCGAAGAAAAGCAACAAATATCTCTCTTCTGCTGAACTGAATTCACAGAGCTGTGCACATCATTTGGGCGTATGGTTCCCATGTACAGACAGAAGATACTGCTTTTGGGGATGTATTGCTGCCGTGGTACTCATTATTCTGTCCATCAGCATTAGTGTGCCGCTTGTTATTGTCAGCAGTCTGAGCCGTCTGAAAAATCCTACAGTTCAGCTAGGTAAGTGTTAAGTACTACCTTCATTCTTTCGTTGTTTTAATGAAACAAGTGGAGTAATCTGTTCAGTGGTCCTTTGGCCAGATGGAAGGAAGCGTGAGGGTGTCTTCAGATTGTATTTTCGACTTGCCGGTGGAATAGGAACCGGACTAAGGGCCTCGCCACACCACTCTGGAAATGTGAAAAAGACAAAAGTGTGGCAGGTGCATCTGGCCATGTTCTACCAGGAAGTTCATTCTCATTTTGCACATTTCGAGAGTGGTGTGGCGATGCCCTGATGGTCCCCAGAATGGACATGGAGACAGGGCCATAAGGACCTTGAAATGGTATTCACCTGTTTGCGGTAGCGAATGAGATCCCAGGGCTCGATCCCTAGACTTACCTTACCTGTGTACATTACCTGTGTCGACCCCAGGAGTTGAACCCACGACCTGTGTCTGTTCACACAGTTGGTAGACTGTCGTAGGGTCTGTAGATGATAGGGGTTCGATCTGTAGACCCGTAGCATAGTGGTCTTAGGGAGTTCTAGAAGTCGTAGCTGTAGGACCTCTGAAAGGTCAAGGTCATAGCTGCTACAGTCCTGAAGGGTCAAGGTCGTAGCTGCTACAGTATCCAAAAGGCCAGAGTTGAAACTTCCGGAAGATCCTGGTACTGGCCTTTCGAAGCTGCTCACGTTTAGGCTGAGGCAAGTGGGCAAGTGGTGGAGTCTACCCGTGCTGAGTCAGCGGTCCCAGTCCCAGTCAGTCCTAGTCCAGTCAAGCAAGTACCATACGAGACTGTGTGCACCACGGGCATGGGAATGGGCCAGACCAACGAGCTACAGAAGCATAAATCAAGAGGCAGCGCCCAGCCATTCATTCATTCCTGCGTAAGCCATGCGGAAGCGCTGCCACAGCGACTTGTGTGAGGTGGTTGCAGTGAGCCTGAAGACAAAGTGGGCGAGAAGGAGAGCTTAGCCATAGCGTTAGGGGTAGCAGATAGCCGCCATAGCTGATAGAAGAGTGCAGCGTGTGTGAGTGCGTGAGTGTACAGTGTGATGCGTGTGGGATATCCAGGGTGATCCTGTGTGTGAGCAGCAGCGTTGAGTGAGTGACGAACAGAGATTTGTACAGGCGCTGATGCGCAATAGCCATCAGAAGTGAGATTGTATCTGAACTGTGTTCCTGGTTACCATATCTCTGAGTTTTGAGTGGGCCCTTGTCGCCAGTTTTGCTGCGCAACCTGTTTACATGTATGTGAAGTGTGAAAAGAAGCGAGTCTGATTGCATTGGTATCAGAGCTGGTACCGGCTATTCCACGCGCGATCGTCGTGTGCCGCAGGGAGAGTTGGGCGCCATAGCTGAAGGCACCATCGGAGGAGAAGTCCGCCATAGCGAAACTGTAGGGTGAAGAAGCCGCCGCGCGCACCTGCAGAGAAGACAACGACGAAGAGAGAGAGAGAGAGAGATTGAGCGATACAAGATTGGTTCGCCACGTGTACCTGCGATTGAAGACATCGCTACGGCGCGCGCGCGCGCACGAGAGAGAGAGAGAGAGAGAGAGAGAGAGAGAGAGAGAGAGAGAGAGAGAGAGAGAGAGAGAGAGAGAGATGAGCGATACAAGATTGGTTGTCACACACCTGTGAAGACCGCCGTGCAGTCCAGCGAAGAGGAAGGAGGCAGCCATAGCCGCAGAGCTCCACCACAGAGTAACGAAGGGGGTGAAAGAGAGGAGTGAAGGAGAGACCGAGGAGAGAAGTGAAGTGGAGGAAGGTGAAGGGAGAGACGAAAAAAAAAAAAAAAGAGAAAGAGAAGACAACCGGGGTGAAGAAGGAGGCGAGGCAGGAGAAAGGGAAGGAGAAGGGTGGCGAGGAAGAGGAAGCCAGCCGCCATAGCCGAACCGGAGTTGGCCGGGCGTTGACCGGAGTTGACCGGGCATTGACCGGGCATTGACCGGGAGTTGACCGGGAGTTGACCGGGAGTTGATCGGGAGTTGACCAGGAGTTGATCGGGGGTTGACTGCAGCGTTGACCAGGGCGTTGACCGAGAGTGCTGACCACGAATTTGACGAAGCTGGAGCGGGTATAATCCCGCCAAGCCTACAGCCTATCCCCTCACCCTATGGATGTGCACACACCTTGTGGTACTTGCTGAGTCAAGTCTGTCTGTCCCTTTTTTTTGCATCAAGTCTCTTTTGTCCAGGTGATAGGACTCTGTGAATGAAGGATAGGGCCTTGTTGACCAAACCCACACGGGCGGAGTAGGGCTAAAGACTGTGTCTGACGACTCGACTGTCCCGGAGGACACGAACCGTCCCAAGGACCGGTACCGACCGGCGGGCTGCACGGTGTGGCACGGTAGGCCCAAAATCCGAGTTGTGGGCTGCACAACAGGCCGTCAAGGTCTTGAGAGGACCTGCTGATCGCGTCGTCCTGTCTGTGATGTTAAAGAATTCTTGAGGAGTTACGGGGGATCTGCTTAAATGCCTCCTGATCAGCGACAGGTCCTGTAGTGACAGCCTTAGAGTAGGTCTAGGCTAGAGACCCTAGTTGACAGGATCCTGTTCGGAATCTGTAATCCTTAGACTGAGTCAGTAGGTCATGTAAGTCAGGGGGTAGAGTCTCAGTGGTGAGGAGTGGAACCGTTGACCGGTTGTGCACCCGACACCATGGTTGACCTCCGTAGTGGGAAGAGTACTACCCCTTATACTCAGGCTCAGGAGGAGCAAGCCGCCGCCATACTAAGAGAGAGAAGGGAGAAGAAGGAGAAGAAGGAGCTCCTCAAGCAAGCGAAGTTGAAGGCGATAGTGGAGGAGCAGGCGATGAAGAAGAAGAAGTTGGAGGAAGAGAGAAGGAAGGCTGCTGAAGAAGAAGCAGCAGCAGAAAAAGAAGAAGAAGAAGATGAATTCCTCGAGAGAAGGCATAGGGGAGAGAGAGGAGAGACAAGTGGGGTGAAGGGAGAAGATGGATGGATGGAGAAGAAGATCAGCGAGTGGGTGGCTAATTTATCGCTGGGGGAAGATGAGGAGGCAATGTCGTACGTGCCTCAGGAGGAGAGAGAAGCATTTGCCAGGGAGCTGGAAGCGATGGAGGACCCCCTGGACCGTCAGACCGCGGAAGATGAGAAGAGGTTGGAGTGGAAGTTGCGGCTGACCAGGGAGAAGAAGAGAAGGAGAGAGGAGGCCAACCGGATGGCCAAAGAGGTGGAGAAGATTCAGGCGTGCAGGCAGGAGGTCCAAGCGAGGGAAGAAACCCCTGCCAAATTAGACAAGATTTTGGGTTATCTTGAGATCCTGAGTCAGGCTTGGCTTGAACAACATCAAGCCAATAAGGGTCAAGATGTGACCCTTCACGCCATCCGGTCTAGATTTAGAGAGTTCGCGCACGACGTGGTAACCCACGTCGGGACCGAAGTTAAAAAGTTGAAGGAAGGCGCAGAGAAGTTCTGTGTCGGCGCCATTGAAGGCGCCAAAGTAGTGGCCACAACAGAGGTTGAGTCGCGTCCCCGCAAAAAGCCTATTAAGCACAAATTTCCTGACTCTTATAGCGGGAAAAAGGTGTAACTCCTTCTCCCACATGTTCTGATCTGGAACAATTAACGCGCGCAGTAGTTGGATGACAGTCTGGTTGATTTCCTCAGCCAATCCATCGGCTTCGGGGTGTCGACCAGAAGTCTTGTTGAGTTTAATGTTGTAGATCTGAGAAGTGAAGTCCTTCCAATCTTTACTAATGAATCTGGTGTCCCGATCACTCACAATAGTTTTCGGTTGGCCAAACTGCAGAATGTATTGCTGATGAAATTCTTCGATGACAAGCTCAGTTGGGGCATGGGGAGGGAAAGGAATCAAATTCAGAAATTTGGAAAAACAGTCCACGATGACCATGACTTGTGAATTCCCTGCCTCACTCACCTTTCCCATGTTCGTGAAGTCGATGGAAATCGACTCACCGGGTCCATCAAAAATGGGGAGGGGTTTCAGCAGGTCATAAGGCTAATGCCTATGGACCTTGGTCCTTTGACAAACTTGACAGTCAACAATAAATTTCTGAGCAGATCCTTTCATTCCCGGCCAATCAAGCTGCATAAGACTTCCATAAGTCTTCTCAAAGCCGAAATGTCCACTCCGGCCATGTGCCAAATCCAAGAAATGAGTCCGGAGGGGCGCTGGTTGGGTACACACAAAAGATCAAACTTCCCATACCGGCGGAATACAAGACCCTCACACTCATGAAAATCAGCCTGACTCCTAGGGTCAGCCTTGAGCTGCTCAAGGATGGGACTAAGGTCCGGATCCTTGGCGGTGTGTTCGACCAGATCCTCCTTCAGTTTCCTTCGGAGGTCATACGAACTCACAAGGCAAGTCAAAAACTCAGGGTGACGCGGCAAAGCATCAACAACACGATTATAACAGCCTTTCTTATGTTTCAGTTCAAAATTGTACACATCAATGCCATGCAACCAGCGGGTCAGCGTCGGGGAGAGATCACTTTGTGTCTTAATCCACTGCAAGGTCTGATGATCTAAGTAGACCTTGAAGTGATGACCCAAGAGGTAGTGCTTCCAATGCGTGAGCGCCTCGCGCAAGGCATAGAGCTCACGCATGTATGTGGAGGTAGCTACCTTGTGGCTGGGCATGCGTTTGCTGTAATATTCGAGCGGACGCATGCCATCACCATCATCTTGTTGCAGCACTGCACCAATCCCAAACTGGCTCGCGTCCGTAGTAACCACGAACATGAGGTTGGAATCCGCAATGCGGAGCACAGGATGACTCACCAATGCCTCTTTCAAGGCTTGGAACGCAGTCTCACATTTCTCACACCACGCAAGCAACATTCTTACTTGTTAGTCTCGAGAGTGGGTGAGCAATGACAGAAAAATTGGGCACAAACTTCCGATAATACGAGGCCAAACCCAAAAAAGAACGCAGTTCGCGTACGTTTGTCAGTTGAGGCCACTTTCGTATGACGTCAACCTTGGTTGCCTCCGGCTCAAGGCTGTTTGCAGACAGCCCAAGATAGATGACGCTGTCCCTTCCAAACTCAGATTTCTCTAAGTTGAGGTGGAGCTGTGCATCCTTGAGGACCTGCAAAACCTCCTCAAGGTGCTTGACGTGCTCTTCCATGGACTGCTGAAAATCGGGATGTATCGAGGTAAACAACAACAAACCTGTTAAGCTGATGGCGGAGAACCTTGTCCATGAGGCACTGAAATGTGGCTGGTGCATTCGTAAGACCGAAGGGCATAACGATGAATTCGTACAGCCCATCGTGTGTTTTGAATGCAGTTTTGTGCTGGTCACTCGGATCAACTTCAATCTGGTGGTAGCCAGACTTGAGGTCGATCTTGGAGAAGACCTTGCACCCACCTGCCGCATCTAGCAGATCATCTATGCGAGGCAAAGGATAAACATTCTTTCTGGTGATCTGATTCAGGCCACGATAGTCAATACACATTCGGAGTTTGCCTCCTTTCTTCGGTACAAACAAGACAGGTGCACCGAACTCAGACTCACTAGGCCTAATCCATCCACAGTCGATCATGTCATCAATTTGTCTCCTCAACTCCTCAAACTCGCCTTGTCCCATACGGTAGACGCAGCCCTTTGGAGGAACGCTCCCTTCTATTATCGCGATCTTGTGTTTGACCGGACGCTCGGGAACTCCACGAGGTTCGACCAGAACTTCAGGAAATCAATCTAATAGACGGCGAATGTCTGTTGGGACTTCCGGTGGAGGATCATCCTCATCAGGAGAAAGAAAATCAGATCGAGAATTTACAGCAATTACAACAGGATTCGAAGTACTTGGATCAGAAGTAGAGTGATTATTCATAGTAGAAGTAGATGGAGTAAAAGTAGAGGTGGTAGAAGTAGATTTACTTTCCGAGGTAGAAAATGCAGCAAAAGTAGAAGGCACATGGAGAGGCTTTACAAGAGCTACATGTACATGCTCAGCTTCCTTGCGCCTGCGCACTAAGTTGCAGAATTTGTTCGCACTCAAAAGAGTCACAGGGGAGAATGGTACGCTCGTTCCTCTTGGCATCACGCACCACGAACTTATTATCCGCCCATGTGGTCCTTAGGCAATGAGCCTTTAACCAGCCCAAACCAATGACCGCGTCGAACGGACACTTGTCCATGACATAAAAGTTCAACTCATGTGTGACAGTGCGATCCTTGTCAAAAGTGACACGCACACCTTTGACAGCATGTGTTGAGGTGACAATCTCTTGGTTGCCCACCTGGGTCTGACAAGGGTTCTGCAACTCCACTTGCTTCATTCCCAGGCCCGCCTTACAAATCCCGTTAGGAGAAAAGAAGTGAGTCGTTGAGCCACTATCAATCAGCACACGGATGTATCGGCGGTTAATGAGTAACTTAAAGAAGGTTAGCTCCACACTCCCTTGAACACGGCGTTGCTGCTTAAGCTGCAGCCAATGTTCCAGGTGAGAGTGGAAGTCAACTTCCTTAGTCTCTTCCCAAGGCTCAGTGTAAAGTACTTGGATTGCACCAGCCTTGGATTCAGCATCAGTTCGGGCTTCAAGAGCAAGTTGTTGATCAAATTCAGGCTCCTTGGAAGGGCCTGCAACTGGCTGTTCAACTTCCCTTGCTGTAGAGAGTGCTGATGTCTCCTCTACGCCCTTTGCCTGTTTCCCTGCAGACGATAACAATCCTGCACAGCATGCCCAGGCTTTTGACAATGCAAGCACACGCGCAATTTGGATCTTCTTTCCCATTCCTTTTGACCGATGCGGAGGGCTTCCCAAGGCTTGGTAGAAGAGTCCTCCGGTTTCTCAGGGATCTTCGCATTCTTGGGAAGGTGCGCTATAGTTCCCCTACCCGAACCACAGTTAGGCCCCTTGCTTGAAGCAGTCTTTTTAAATGCATTAAATTTTTCTTCTTCATTCACGTCAGACTCAATGGCTGATGTAGAACAGCCCATATCAGAGTCCGGCTCTAGATCGTCATCTAGAGACAGATCATCCGCGTAGGACTGATCTTTAACCTCCCGATGTTCATGCAGGGCAAGCTGGTTGCTGCTTCCATACCGCTTGCGTTGTGATTTTCTACCTGCACGGGTGCCTTTGTACGCCTGGCGAGGTCCTTGGCCTCTAGGTTGACTAGATCTGTCAGTAGCTCTCGCCAAGTAGTATGGTCTTTGAGTCCTAGCAGGGAGAGGTATTCTTTAGGGGCCACTCCCATGACTACATTCATGCAAGACACGTCGGTCAATCCCAGGTTTGGAGTGGTGAACAGACCAGTCAAGTGTTGTTCCAAAGCCTGCATGGAGGTCCTCCACGTTTGGCCTTTGAGGGCCTCAAGCTTCAGCCTTGCCTTGAGCGCGGCGTGCTTATCTTGATACTGCATGATGAGGAGGTCCTCAAGAGTGCGTACAGGAGTTACTTTCAGCCACTCAGTCAGGTCAATCCTCTCATAACCTGCTGTAACAGCTTGGAGTTCTATGAAACTCCGTACGACGGGCTCAGTATTTGTGCCCATGATCATGCTTCGGTCTTCCTGCGGTGTTCGCAGTACCTCGAAGTATGAGCACATTGAGCTAATCCAAGAGGTGATGTCCCCTTTCCCGTCGTACTTGGACGGCAGAGTAGCCGCCCGCTTGTCCACTACGGGACCGCTGTACTGTACGCCAGTAAGAACTGTGGCGTTTTGGGCTGATGTTCCTGCATTTGGGACTATGACCAGTGCAGAACTGCTGGCGCTGCGGCGCTGCCGCTTGAGGAGATGGCACCGGTTCCCGCGCTCGTCACAGCTCCACTTGCTCTCGTCATGAGGACTGTATTAGGTTGAGAGACTGGGACTGCAGCAGGTCGAGGGTTAGGAGGACGGGGGTAAGACAGTTGGGACTGTTTGAGGCTGACTATCTCAGCCTGCAGCTCTTGGTTCCGCTGCTCCAGGGTTGTCACACGGGACTCAAGGTCTTCCAAGGTCCGCAGTTGAACCAAGGCTGCTACGACAACAACTATCTTCTCTTTGAACCGGTCATCATTCGATTCCGGAACCGCAAGGAGGGCCACCTGTTCAGCAATGCTTGTGGCTTTGGCTGCTGCCTCTGCCTCCCTTTCCCTCTGTACGACATCGTCATAAAGTTTTTGAAAGAACGGCTTCTCGTTCTCGTCCGCTGCGTCCAGCATGGCCTGCCATTGGGCAGATGAGATGTTTGCCATGCTGGAGGAAGGGGTGTTAGTAGATCTCTCAAGAGGGGTCCGCTCTCTCTTCACGTTTGGACGAACACTCCTCTTGCCCTTCCTCACACTTTCAAAAAGAACACCTTCTCTCTCCCTTCTCCATCTTTCCGCTTTCCTCGCACGCGTCTCGATACCGAACATAAATAGTTCATATAAAAGAAACAAACAGTAAATCACAAAGAGTAGAAGGTAGATCTCCTAGCCGGAGCGGCAATTCATTTGGAATTAGAGAATGGCACGCAGCAGAATAAAGAAAAAAATAATAAAAATAAATAAATAAATGGAAGAGAGGACTGACTTATCGAACGGGCCCGATCAGATTAGTTGGAGATCCTCTCTTGTCTAACTTGACAAGGTACATATACCACGATAAATCAGCCGAAGAAAAACTAATTGCAGCAATGGAGATTTCGAGGGGTGCAGACGGTCGCCGAGCCAGACGCGGTGCAGTATGTGATAACATGCAGTAAGACCAGTCAAGATCCCCTTGAAAGGAATGCCCTTCCTAGCCGTATGTCCCCCAAGTTCAGCACAACAAAGAGATGCATTGACCGCAGCAGATTTGGGCCCGAAAAGGTCCTGTCCCATTGGGCCTGGTCCCACTGAGTCCCGAAGGTCCCAAGCAGGTCGTGGACCAGGACCAACGAGATAGGTGTAACAAGTCAGTCCCAAACTGCCTCTACCGTACTGAAAAGGAAAAGACGACTTTCAGCAAGAACTTACCCCTACAGCCGTTCAGAAATGAAAAGACATTGCACTGTAGAAAGATATGTCATTTAGAACAGATACATCATCCATCCATCCATCAGCTGAGAAAGCAATCCACATGCTCACACACACAACCAAGACCGCAGAGAAGAGGAAGAGAGCCCAGCACACCCCAACAGGCCATGAAGCACCAAGCAACCTCCCACAGGCATAACCAGGTCACACGGCACTTACCTGTGAGGCCCGGCCTCCAAAGATGAATAACGAATCACCCCCCTCTCATAAGTCCTCCTGACCCCTAGCTACCACTACACGAAGTGTCCTGGCATGGCTAAGAGGGCCTTCCTACACCCCTGTTGCAAAGCCGAATCCCCCGCCGATGTCTAAAGACCAAAGTAGCAACTTGCAGCTCTTCGATGCAGAAATGGCAGCCTCCGATCAAGTCTCCCTCTTGAGGGGAATCCCAAAAGTCACTCAATGTCTTCTTGAAGTGCAGATTCCAGGTGCGAGTACCTCTCACTCTCTACTCCCTCTCGCTTACTCCAATCAGCCTCCTTTGTGTCTCGCCACCCCATCCAATCACTCAAGCAACCTGGTCAGGTCTGATGTCGACCCTACATGACCTAACC
>BFEA01000886.1:6385-20623 GCA_003427395.1 Chara braunii | reverse complement strand
GTAGAGTTCCGGTAGGCCGATCCCACTACTGAGGCGGATACCGGTACTTATACCGGTGGGCAATGGTCTGGCCTCAATGCTGCGAGGCCAGGCCAGACCCTGAACCGTCCAGATGGACGGTTCAGCCTCAATCGGCGGGCGGCAGCTTCAAGAGCGCCGCCAGGCCCAAACGAAGTGTCGTTTGCCCAAACGAAGTGTCGTTTGGGCCTACCCGATGGGTGATAGTCCAAAATCAGGCCTTTGGGGCCTGTAAACCCCAAAGTTCGGGCCTTTAGGCCCTGGTGTGTCCCTCCGGCCCTAAGTCGGGTCCGGTAGGACCCGTGTGAGTCGAAGATGTAACACATAGGCTATGACGGACTACTGAGGGTCCTGCCCTCCTGTCCAAAGGACAACCAAAAGCAGCTATGGTGCTGCGCTCCTGTCCAAAGGACAACCCAAAGCAGCTATGCCGCTGCTGGCCGGTCCGCCATGCCTGACTCTGCCTCGAGCTTCCYTGGTGCGGCACTACCCCAACTGGGGCCTTCCAGATGCAGCGCCCAACAAGGTGATGAAGACGGTGTCCACCATAGCCAGGTAGGTGCCTCGCCACTCTCCTCCTTAGCCCCCTTCTTCCTCCTCCTCAAGCTGGGCTGCTCGCCATAGCCAGGCTGAGCGCCAGCTGCCCTTCACCTCCAAGCGGCGCTGTATCAGCCAGCGATGTGCTCCAGCAGCATGTCACCAATCCTTGCATACCGCAAATGAGGAGGAGCTACTTGCTCCTCCGAAAGATATAGCGGCCTACTGGCCTCCTGGGCGGTAACTTCCTAGGCCGAGCGGCCTCCCAGCAACCGGTACCTCCTCCCTTTCGGAGGGAAACATCATTGCAGGCTCTGCTATCCTCCGGACAGGCCCTAGACCCGGGCTACTTGGACTGGTACTGGCCTACCTCTAGCCTACCGCTACTGGGCCTCTAAAAATGCCAACTTTTTGTCTTCTTCTGTTCGGCCTCCAGTACCCGGCACTTCTACCACTACTTCAGTGGTACCGGCCTACCTGCTACTCGAGTGTTTTTCCCCTCTGCGCTACTCGAGTGTTTTCCCCCGCTGCAACCCTCAAAGTCACGGCCACAGGTAAGTACCGGCCCTGTGGGGCCTTGCAACCAACAAGTACCTTTGCGGGTCACACACACACTCAACCGACAAGCACTCAGACAGGCATGCAAACCAGCAGGCACGCACACACACACACAGACTTGGAAACCACAGCAGAATGCGGGAATCACAGCAAGGCATTCATTCCAGTGGCAAATCCCAGAAATCAGCAGTGTTCTCAGTCTGTGTTTTGGCGGGTCATTACACACGTATACACATGCGACGGGTGTGGTGTTGAGGCAGGTTGTTGGTATCCCTATGGGAAAAAGCACCAGCCCGCCTCTCGCATGTATTATGTGTGCTTTCGCCGAGTTTTGTTTCCTGAATTCGATCGGGAAGCTGCGACGGCAGGTGTTTGGCCTGAGACTAATGGACGATGTTAGTTTACTCACCAGTACACCAAGAGGAGGACAGGCTGATGTGGACCAAATTAGGATAAGGTTCGAAAGATGTTATCTGGAAAACCTTACACTAGTGAGGACAGACGATGGGACAGGGCGTTGGGACTTCTTGGGCACTAAGATGCACGTAAACGGTCTGCCACCATATGTCAGCTGCTACCAAGTCCTGAAGAATGAGCATATGATCTGGGATCGTGAGGTGTTGGAGTTCAAGAACGGACAAACATATCAATCCTGGGGGATCAGGGAGCAGAAAAGTGTTGTGGTCTGCAGCTACCTACACCAAATTGATATGAATATGAATGCACGGGCCGAAATTCCGATGCGAGTTCTGAACCTGAAACGGGAACTCCGGCTAAAAAGCTTCCCCAGAATCCCCACGCAATTTCTGCAGAGAATTTTGCGAAGCTTTGCGGTGGGTCGTGATTAGATTCGGGCGACCACCTACAATTGGTTGTATCAGTAGGACGACCATTTTCTCATGGCTGCGTGACTGATTTTTGTGAATGTATGGATATGGAGACAAGGTCTCATCCACATGAGGAATGTTTGTTTGGATTTGCGTCTGTTTTTCATTCTGTTTTGGTTTCTGCTTTTCGTGCTTCCTTTCGTGCTTTTGCCCCTGCGTCTGGTCGCGGTCAACGAGTATCAAACCGCTGCCCTGGAGTTTAGAAGGACAGGGTTTCATTGATATAGAGATATAGAGACAGGGTTTCATCGATATAGAGACAGGGTTTCATTGATAATAGGATAGGTTTGGTTGGTTTTGTTCTGTTTTTGATTTTTTGATTTTTTGATTTTTTGATTTTTTTATTTCTTTCTGCTTCTGGTTTCTTGCGTTCTATTGCGGCCTACAAGCTTCGAACCCCTGCCCTGGCATGTAGAGCGACGGGTCTGCTATTTTTGTCATCACCCCCAATTTCCTTGGGCCTCTGGTTATTGTTCACAGCCTACGAGCCTCGAACCCCTGCCCTGGAGCCTAGAGGAATCGGGCCTGCTGACTTGGTTTTGTTGTGATAGTAAGTAGCTTTTCGACGATTGCGGGGACTGGCTGAATGCCGGGACCCAAACGCCTTGGTACTTTGTCGTTTTAGGTGCTTCCAGAAGAGGTAGGACTTTGCGCTTGATGTTTGCGTGGTGTGCTACTACTAGGATAGTTCTATAAGGGTAATGATTGCGCCGATGTTGTTCTTTTTGGGTCCAACGCCATTGGACGCACTATCACTCCAGAGATGGTGGCGGGTCGGACAACGGAGGTGGGAGAGTTGGAGAGTTGGACTTTGTGATGGGACGTAGTGAGGTGGATTCCCCCTGAGGAGGCCGTGTGGCGACGGCCGAAACCGGTCGGGGTGCCTACCCACCGGCAATTTGCAATCAAGTTTTACTCTGTACCTCGTTGTACTTGTGATGACTTAGCTCTGACTTTGTCTTCTTTGGACTTTGTCTGTTTGCTTAGTCTCACACCAATTTCAGTCATAACCATTTCAAAGACTAGCATGGTCCCTGCGCAGGAATGACACGCATAAATCGAGGGGAAAAAAAAAAAAAAAAAAAAAAAAAAAACCTCTTAAAAAAATACCATTTCTTGATTCATGTATGTCATCCTTGAACAGGGGCCATGCTAATCTTCTCTGTATCATTCCAATTTTAACGGATTTCCTGAAGGACATTGAACTAGCTGTTGTAGTATACACTGTACAGGGCACTGCAATTCAAAACATTCAAAACCACCAATCCATCCGAAGCTCAATTGGCGAACCAAAAGTTGCATACTTCCGAGGCTAGAATCTGCAGTGCCGGCCTTTGAAAAAAAACTAAGGTTGCCCCTTCCCACCGAGCCTCTACCGGGCCAGAGCACTCATGATTTTGGCCCGGTAGTCGCTTACGAGATCAATCTTCAGTGCCGTCGGCGGATGGATTTGTGGTTTAATTTTCAACTTACACATGAGTAGCGCCGAGTGTAACACGGTTGTTTCCTGACCATTGCTTTGCTCAAGTTTGCTGACTCGTTCTGTTTTCTCTTCTTGCAGTTGTTCCGCCGGGCTTTTCAAGGGATGGCGTCGACTCGGTACTATGGTATGGTCTCGGAAGAAATGATTTAGAAAGGTATTATGTTCTGCTGGCCGCATTCAAGAGAGTACGCTTTTCATGTCCTGTAATTCCGTGTCTTGGACAGCCGTTTGGTCAGAACATCATCGATAGCCGACTGAGAATGTCCACCGCGTATATGTGTACTTTTTTCGGTGGTCCTTTGGACATGCCAGAGTGCCAGTACCGGTTTCCCAACACCTCAGAGATTGTGACCAACGATTACAGACTTGCCGAAGCTATTGTGGCAACGCACGGTCCCGCAAAAGGGCGTTTCATCGGTGCGCAACAACAGGTATGGAGCACAGCAGTGGGATTTCTGGACTGCTTTTTTTATAGCATCTAAGCTGTTGGTTAGCAATGCTAGCATACTTCATGTCTGCTGCTTCGCTTTTGCCAGCTATTGGCATGCACAACGATTGTCTTTTTTTATTTTTGGCTTTTGGGATTTTCTTCATTTGGAAATTTTTGAACTTCGAAGGAAATTTGTGCACACATTACCATCATCCTACTCCCAACAGATGTGATATACCCCTATTTACAGCTTTCCAGCCATGCACGCTCTACCTCTACCTCGTGCATTGCCTTCTTCCAGCAAGAATGTGATTACACTTTCCGCCTGTCCGAGCGGGCACTGCATCAAACAACTCGCCATCACCAAATGGCAAGTGCCTACGAACCAGCTCTGATACCAAATTGTGAGGAAATAAGAAATGAGAACAGCACTAAACGACATCTCACAGAAGACCGGACCTAATTGATCCAAACTGATCGCAGAAATCCAAGTGAAATGCACACCAAATAGCAACGAGCAATACACCTGCAATAACTCAGCTTGAAAGATGTAATTGTCATGAGCCATAGGTCGTCACTTCGGTCTAAGGGACGAATCAGGGGCCACAGGCCACACCAGAGTCATGGAAAATTGCCTGAACCAAGGCCTGCTGCTGTGGGTGCCCGAAGCATGGCCTAAAACTGGGCTTCAGAGGCCCTACGTGCGACAGTTGACCGTGGAAAGTCAAAGGTCAACAGCACCTCCGAAAATCAGGCTCACGAGTCAAAGTTGACATGGACCCAGCCCAGGCCACCGATCAGACACACACAGTTGGCTGTTTGCAGGTATCTGTCGAGAAGTGGGAATCTGCAACTGTGTGAAATCCAGGCCATTGACTGCGGGTCAATCTGAGCCATTGTAGCCAAGAGACCAGAGGCTGGTCAACGAGAGTCAACACTATATGTTGACCCAGCCCCTGCTGGCCGACATTCAGTCTTGCACTTGGTGCTCGACGCTGGCTGGACGATGGCTTGATATTGGACAACGACGCGAGACTGCTATTGCTATGCGCTGGCGCCATTCTCTGTCTTCGTCGCCAACTCTCCATCAATGGCGAGGAGGAGGAGGATCAGGCCTATGAGATTGGTCGATTGTAGAGAGGAGAGCTTACCTGTTCGTGATCGTGCCGACATTGCGCTCTGTTGTCGTCCTTTTCAGGAGTCTGCGCCGTGTGCGCCATGTGGAAATCTGCTCGATGCCAAAGCTTGTCAGAGGAAACTGTCTGCTGACGTGGCGAGTAGGACATCCCCGAAGGAGGAGTGGGCCTATGAGGGAGATCTATCTGTTGAACTGATGTGTACTTTCTCTTCCACCCTCTCAGTCTAATCTCCCTCTCATCACTCTCTTCTCTGGCTACGTGACATTGGACTCTTGATTACATGTACGATACTGGAGACATTGAAACTGCACTGAGACATTTTGTACTTCGAGATTGCTGAGCTTTCCAACTGACTGGGTTCATTGCAATTTGGTATCGGGGCAATATCCTCCATCCGACGCCGGCTGCTGATAAGCGCTATACTAAGCGGCGGTATTGTAACCGCGCGCTCACTCGTGCGCTCCACGCGCTTTGGCATATCGCATTTGTGAACACACGCGCCCGTGGTTGAATATTGCGGGACTATGCGCTCCTGTTTGGTTCGGGCAACCGACTGTTCTTGTCGCACGCGCATATATATCTGATGATGCCGATGATGATATGGTGATGATGTGGACTTAATATGTGTTGGCAAAATACTATTGACGTGACAACAAGCAACCGACGAGGTTGAAAGAGAGAGCGCTGCTTACCTGGCATCGGGGAATCGCCGCTTACGTGGCATGAAGACCAGGTGCTGGCATGGCACCTAAGACAAAGCAAGAGGTAAAAGGGTCTGGTGTGGCACTTACCTGTGCTGCGACTTACCTGTTGACGTGGCATCTACGATGAAGCAGCAGTACACCAGGTTGACACAGCATCTCAAAGTGACGTTCAAAGTGATCATATACAGACTGGCAGTCTTTGGCTGCTTACGTGGCTCCGAAGTATCTCCATTCACGGCGGCCCATTGGCCATTGATGCTAACGTGGCGCCTCTCTTCATGATGTGTCATTTTGGCTTGCTTGGAGAGTGACACATGGCAGATCCGACACTGCCATCTGCTGAAGACTGGTGGGAACAACTACTTGCACTTGTGTGTCTGCCAGGCGGTACAACACTGGATTATGTTGTAGTGCCACGCGTCAGAACTTGTGTCTTTCCATACAGATATCTGCATGAGGACAGCGGGAAAAAGATGAGCTAACACATTGATTGATTGTTGTGTTGCTGGTTGTTGATAATACTTACGTGTCGTGGGCTGTCTAGTGGATGTTTGGCCGTGGCTGCAGAACCTGTGCACAAACTAGAAGAAAGCATTATCAGAATTAGAATCGGCAGAATTAGTATTCACGAAATTTAGATTTTGTTTCCTACTGAAATTTATTTATTTCATTTCTTGCCGTAGGGATTGCAATCGGATTGAAGTGTGGCCATGGATTAATAATTGTCGTTTAAAGTTTATTGTGCGACAAGCACACACTGGGGAAAATGGCTTACCTCTGGAACTGTTTGGAGGCGTCCATCCTTACTCGATTTTTCATTCCTTTCCTTTTCTCTCCTATCTCGATCACATTCTTTGCTGATGAAGAAGGCCGGGAAGTGCGAACTCGTGGCCAAGTTGAAGGAAGGCGGCAGCAGATGCTGGTCCGTCTTCACCAATTGCTCACTGAACTGCACCACGTTGGGCCAGCTGTTGAGCAGCATGTTCGCAGCCAGGTCGATGTGCGTGCTGCAGAAAACGAACTTTAAGGGCTAAAACTGTTGTTCACATGCTGGAAATCAACGGGAGAGTGCAACAGATAATTGATCGGGGACGAATGGCCCTCGATCAATTTGTGGCTGAGCAATTGGCGAAGGTAGCCGGTGATGTGGCCAAAGAAGAAGACAAAGGAGAAGCAAGTGAGAAGAGGGGTAACCCCTGTTAACAGAAGAGATAATGGATGACACAATCAAACAGTTGCAAGCCGCGTTAGACGCAGAATTGAAGAAGAAGGAAGAATACCAGAGGCAAAGAAGAAAACAAGAGCAATAAGCAAGAAAGGTAAGAGGAAATAAAGCAGAAATTTCACATTTAGGAATTAGAAACTGATCTGGCGTCGGTTTTACAGAACATGATGGCCTACCTAGCACACCTGGAGATAAAGATTGACAACGTCACCGCAGAATTGCAGACGGTGACGAGGCTTGCAAAAGGAACGAACAAGGTTGTGCAAGAAGAGGTAGCTGAGGAGAAGGAAGAAAAGAAAGAGCCTCATAAAAAGTTGATGACAGACGCCATGAAACAAAAAGAACCCGAACCCGCGAAGAAAGAAGCCCGGAAAAAGGAAGAAGGGGAGAAACCAAAAAGAAAAGAAAAAGTTAAAATGAAATTGCCATTTACCTACAACGGTAAAAAAGGAGAACACTTGTTATTGTGGAATGTCAAAATCCAGGCATATTGTGGGACCACTCCGGTAGCGGAGGACAATCAAGTTGCCCTCTCCACCACATGTCTAGGAGAAGTTTTAAAAGAGTGGGTGTTGTCTGAGGCCAATGCCGCTGACTTTCAAGATATCGGTGAGTGGGGGAAAACAATGACCCTGCGGGAATTCCTCCAGAAAATCAAGGAGAGATTCCTTGACAAAACGACGGTCGGCAAGGCCTTTGAAAAACTCACCACGATTAGCCAGAAATGTTGGTCGACTGTCGATGCCTTATCGCGTGAAGTTGATCATATTTTGCAGGTACTTGGACTCAATCTCCAAGACAGCCAGGTTCTGTATATCTATTTGCGCGCACTGCCCGAGCCCATACGCGGACAGCTTGTGGTCGAAGTCTGGAAAGTACAACAATCGGCAGTTCCGTGATCTTGCCCTCTAGAGAGAGCAGATGACAACGCAGTTAAAAGGAACCTACGCGGCCGTTGTAAGGGGTGGCCAAATAAGCGGGTATGGGAATGGGGAAAAAGTCCTGGGGCAGAAGAAGCGTCAGGACCACACTCTTGTTGTCTTTGACGATGAGAATGTTGAGAGATTGCCCCTCGAAGAGGCAGAGGGCGAAGCAAGTGGTAACTGTGAGTTTGGAAAGGGTGATGTCACCGCCATGGTGGCCAACAAGGGTGGCACCAAACGAAACGGTGATTTAGGAAGAGGAGGCCACGCTCCTTTCCTCAGAATCCTGGCATTGCATCTGGCCGGCCTGGCCAGAATGCCTGGCTAGGTGCTGAGCACTTTCCACTTTCCTGTATGGAAAGTGCTAGGAAAGTGCTGCCCTGCATGAGCTGCCTTGGCCTGGCATCCTAGTTGCCAGTAGCTTGACGTCGGCCCAGAGTGTCTGCGCTCAGGCCTGATTCCACGTCGCATCCTGGAAGAGTGTGGAAGGCTCACGAGTTCACGGTCACATAGCAAGCGGGTACCCGGTAACCAACTGACGCCCAGTAACTGTCTGGCACCCTCAGGGCCAAAATTAGGCTGAAGGTCCAAATACAGGCCCGCCTTCACTTAGGGCGGGGAATGTGCTTGCTGGAGGCCTTTCGTCTGCATTTAGGACCTCTGCGAGGGGATTATTCCTCACATTACTTGTTTGAAAAGTCTTTTGATTGATGGGATTGGGTGTCCATTAAAATCGGAGCGATACAGAGAAGATTGGCATGGTCCCTGCAAAAGGATGACATGCATTTAAAAAAACAAAAAAAACAAAAAAAAATTGGATTGATTGATCGGAATTTGATCCATTAGTTGACTAATGCAAGGAAGATGAGTGATAGCGAACTTCAGCAATCAAACAGCATCATACACATAAGACCAGATAGTTGTGACCTCGAACCAACAGCAGAATTGCATCACGAGTTTCACCAAATAAGAACACACCAAGAGCTCATAATTGACAATGCTGAAATAGTCCCATCATCATCATCAACGGAGAACCAATGTTGATACCCTATCTGGCGCTCGGCGCCCAGACTACAGATGGCAGATCCTATCTAGCCTAATCTACAATGCCGAATGATGACGTCAACAGCTTCACCGAAGTACGAGCAGATAGCGGCTAATGCCGAATGCTTCCAGCACCAGGTATGTCTCTCGCTTCACTCACAACCTTGTTCCCCAATGCACAGATGCCACATGCACCCAAGGACCACCCTGCGGCCTCACCCAGCTTACAGCAGCGCAGCTCGGCTATGGTTGCCTGCTCCTTCCTGCTCGCCCGTGAGCGCGTGAGCGCTGGCCAGCTATTAGCGCAGCAGCGCTTGCGCAGCATGCAGCTAGCACCCGAATGCCAAATGCGGAGGCAGGCCCTTTGCTATATGGAAGTGGCCTGCCTGCTTGCTGTCCCAGGCTGCGCTGGGCCTTTCCCAAGAAGCTTCCGGTAGGCCCCGGTAGGCTGAGGCCCAGTCCACACAACTCAGGCCCTGGTCTGTAGTGGTTGCTCACGCCCAACTGTCAACGGCCTGTGTTAGGCCCACATCCCGTATCCAGCCCAGGGCCTGCCTTCGATACATTCAAACAGGCTGCCCAGGGCGTGGGTTCTTCCAACCAACTGGCGCTGCGCAACTGCCTGAATTTCCTTGAGTCGCGTGGTGACCGAAATAGGGGCCCTCGGGCCCTCGTCGTGCCTGCCTTCACTTAGGGCGGCCGATGTGATACTTCGCAGGCCCTGAATGGGGCTCATAGGGGCATAAGCCTCGCACTAACTAACGTTTTGGACAAACTACCGTCTTCACCCGAATAGAACGGCCGGTCATTATAGCTGTATTCGGCACAACTTTCAGCCCAGATACGGCGATAATTACCGGGCGTTCTATTCGGATGAAGACGGTAATGAAACTGACGGGTAGGAGACTTCCGCTGACGACCGTGGGCTTAGCTCAGTCGGAACACACATGAACTGGTGGAATACAGACCCGAGTTCGAATCCAAATCCAACCAGATGACAAGAATAAAATCATTCTGAATTACCTTGGGCCGGTCAATGATGATATCTCAAGGCCTTTTTCCTGTAAATAAAAAAATGAAAAGGATGGGTGGGAGGATTCACTATTGAACATTGTAACTGCAGCCACAGTGGTGAAGACATAATCCGTTGTTGTTGAGGCAAAGATCACCAGTTCAAATCCATGTTGTGCCATGGGTGGATCCAAGGCCAGACTATCAAGCCTCCTACTACCATGTAACTTATCTTGGAATCGTACTTGCATCTGGTGGCTATGTTTATAGAGATGTAGTGTGCTGGGGGGTGGAAGTGTGATATTGGTCTCTGCTGCCTGCAAGATGATCTTGATTGGTGTCGTGAGCGCGAGTGAGCAAGTGATGCAGCTATGCAGGGGTATTGTTGGATGTTGCCTCCTGTACGACTGGGGGTGGAAGTGTGATATTGGTCTCTGCTGCCTGCAAGATGATCSTGATTGGTGTCGTGAGTGTGAGTGAGCAAGTGATGCAGCTATGCAGGGGTATTGTTGTACGTTGCCTCCTGTATGACTCCCACTTTGAACATTTGTACTTGCATTTGGTGGTTGTGTTTACATAACCTTTACAGTTGTGTAGTGTGCTGGGGGGTGAAGTGCGATCATTATGGGTCTCGGTTGCCTGCACGCCACAGCCATTCATTCATTAGTTTATTTACTATTTGCAATCACCCGCACAAATCGGTGTCTAAGATTTCTGCAATTTCTGAGAAAATGCTGTCCTGAGTCTGGGCAAAGAAGAAAGGAAAATCAGGATGTGTGAACTCGTTGTATTTGGCATTTGACTATTCAGTATGCTAACTTCAAAACAGACGATTTCCGTGAAATTACAAGATGTTCGTCGATATTTAAAGGCCACGGAGTGGGAGAGCCTGGAGGAGCTGATAAGAAACCCGAGAAAAGTCGGCTCGACCACTCGAGCCCCGATCCATGTTTCGTGCGCACTTCCAGAAATCCAGGTGTTAAGACTGAATGCAGAAAATAATAAAAAATATGCTCAAACATGCTTTATCGCGCCGAAAATGGAATGGGCCTCAAAGTGGGCCTATATTTCGTTCAAAACCAAAGTGCATGATTTGAGTAATTTACTTATTTGTATCTTTTTGGTATTGGATAAGATAACACCTGTAATCAAAATACAAACTCGAAAGCCAAAAAGTCTGATTCTTTTCAACCAATGGGATTTGTGAATTTGAACTTTTTTCAAGTTTTTGAAGGGTATATGGATTTTCCAAAGGTCAAATCAAATATGATTTGACTCATCCGGAATAGGTTTGATTGTTTTCTGAGAATGCCGAGTCTGAGTCTCTTCTGCTGTGAGTTTGCTGTGTTTTCTAAGTAACTGGCCGTGCTGTGTGGCTTTGCCTTGGACAGTGACAAGGTTGAGATAGGGAGGCAACCAGCGCCAGGACTGGAAGTTAGTGGCAGGACATATTGGGAGTAGTGTAGCTCAGAGGGATATACATAGAAATTGACTCGATAAGTATTTCCCAGCAAGCTGGTTTCGCCTACCGGAAGTAGGGTCCAGTAGCTTACCTGTAAGGTAATGATGGTCCAGAGCCTGAATGTAGGTCGGCAGTAGTCCAGCTTCAGGGTGTGTAGGTAGATTTTATTCTGCAATGATGTTTCCGCCAAAAGGAGCGAACACCCGGTAGCCCTAGTGCACCCGAAATGAGCCGGGCAGAGGGTGGACGTGTCTTGCAAGTGCTTGTGCAAGAGGTACTGGAGGTCGGGCAGCACGGCATATTGGTCAGTGTAATGAGCAGCCCGTTCATGCATCCGGCAGTCATGCTTCTGCTCTGCCAAGAGGGAGAAGGGGCGGAGCTCCCGCAGGATGAGGGTGAGCTGGAGGATGATGAAAAAGACCACCATGGCTATGGAGGTGTAGTAGGGAAGATAGGAGTAAACCTAGGCTATGGAGGCGAGGGAAAAGAACCTCTAAGTAGGCTATGGAGTGTAGTAGAGGTAGGAGGAGGAGCTAGATAGTAGAAACTGGGACGAAGACTCACCTTTGGCTATGGTGGACTTGCATCTTCATCTCCGAGGTTGGTGCTGCATCAGGAAGGCTCCTGAAGGGGTAACGGTAGGTTATGGACCTCATCTGGTAGTGTAGGCTTGGCGGATGTTGTTGGATAGGGCATAGGATCAATGTGTTGTCCTTTGAATGTCTGAGGTGGGCTTGTATGTTCTGCCATAGCCAGATCCCATACCGAGGTAGTAAGGAGGTGCAGGAGCTCAAAGGAGGGCTCTTTACAAGGCTGGCAGTGAGGGAAGTAACCAGATATTGATTCTGGCTCATGCATTCATTGTTGCTGCTTATCATTGTTAATAAGATGATGGTGGAGATGATGAGGATGAGATGAGCGGAGATGACATTAGTTCCAACCTCTTCCTCCTCTTCTTCTTCCTCTTCCTCCTCTTCCTCTTCTTCTTCCTCTTCTTCTTCTTCTTCTTCTTCCTCCTCCTCTTCTTCTTCCTCCTCCTTCTTCCTCCTCCTTCTTCTTCCTCCTTCTTCTTCCTCCTCCTTCTTCCTCTTCTTCTTCTTCTTCTTCTTCTTCTTCTTCTTCTTCTTCTTCGTTGTTGTTGTTGTTGTTGTTGGCATTGAGTTTTGCAATATGAGCTGACCGGGATCATAGATTCTTCTTCTTCTTCGTTGTTGTTGTTGTTGTTGTTGGCATTGAGTTTTGCAATATGAGCTGACCGGGCTCATAGATATTTATTTACAGAAAAGAGACGAGAAATAATGACATGTTGACATGTAAAGTTGTATTTTGTATGTTTCAGGAGATGTTCATTGATGTGATGATAAAGGCAATACGGTCGGTAATGGTGACCAACCGAACCTTCGAGGATAATATCAGATCACGCATGGAAGCATTGGATCCAGCCATAGTGTTGAGCCCGAGCGGCTGCCCAAAAGGCAAGTTTCATCTGTCAATTACTAGGACATGCCTTCCTTTTTCCCTTCGCTATTCGAAACGGATCACACAAACTGAAGGAAGAGGAAGCAGGTTTCAAACTAATCATGGGGAGAAAAGTGCAACATGGATTAGTGTGTATGGTTAAGAGTTAATACATACATAGTCAATACATAAGGGGGACCAAGAGGGACATGGGCTGGACACTTGGAACTGGACTATATAACAAGGTTTGACAAGGTCTGACTGAAAGTAGGCTAAGCTGGACATTAGAGTGGATGCCCCCTGCACCTACTGTCTTCACCCGAATAGAACGCCCGGTCATTATAGCTGTATTTGGCACAACTTTCAGCCCAGATACGGGGATAATTACCGGGCTTTCTATTCGGGTGAAGACGGTAGGTCTCCTAGGGGCCCCCTCTGCGATGCGACTGGGTACTGAGTGTTTCCTGGCTAGCAGAAGGCTCCCCGGAGAGGATCCAGGTTTTGGCCTGCATCCTCTCTAATGGACCCCCGCTTGACAGGTGTCTCGAACCCCAAGGGTAAGGCCTCCTCTTCTCTACACATTGTACGTTTTCATGCTTGCCGGTGATAAGCAACTGGACTGATGCGCCCCGGAGTAGAAGGAGCATGTGTGTTTTTGTTGGGGGGGGGGGGGGGGGACACTAGAGCTGAAGTCTGATTTGGATCACTGTTTTTAGATATGGAGATATCTATTGATGCACAATCCTCTGTTCTTAAGCCCACTCTTCCACAGAAACGATGTGTCAGTTGGGGAAAACAGCAGTCTTTATTGCGTGGCGGCCAGCATGGGTGGGGTTACATTTGCAGATGAGGAGGATATTTTATTATTTTTTCTTTGAATTCAGTGCGGAAAGTAGAACACAAAAAGTCGTTTGGCAGGTTCGCACTGCACAATTTGTCTCTGTCTGTCTGTCTGTCCGTCTGTCTGTTTGTGGGTTTCGGGTATTTTCTTAGTTCATCTGGACAGATGCAGGGTCAGTCTCTGGATTTGCATGCATGGGGTGTAATTTGGAACATGTCCCTGTAAATCTAGGAATGTAGTCTGTGGCGCGGTCAGGAAATAGCCACGAAAAAAAGAAACAGCCCTCTTTCTTCTTCTTATATTCCTTTTCTTTTTCTTTATGCAAGGCAGTTATGCGCACATGCAGCCAACAGTTTATGCACGCACAAAAGTTAGCTTCTCACTTGCCTGCTTCGTGCTAACGTCTTCCTTCCCCCCTCCTTTTGGCAACCTCTTTGTCTTCTCCTTCTCAATTCTTTCATGGATGATTGGTGGCATTCCAGTCGGTTGGATCAAGCTGCGGGGACATTGACAATGGG
>BFEA01000885.1:380286-422602 GCA_003427395.1 Chara braunii | reverse complement strand
CGAATGGACAAGCAGAACAGTTGAACCGCGTTGTACAACACCTGCTGAGGCATTACATCAAGCCAAATCAGGTAGACTGGGATGAGAAACTTGCTCTCATTGCCAACCAGTACAACAACGCGGTCCACAGTGCAACGGGCGTGAGCCCGAATAGTCTACTATTAACCTTTAAGCCTAGACTGCCCTTGGATTTCTTACTACCTGAGAACCAGCCCCCTGCTGCACCTGGGACTTCAGAGTTTGCTTATCGATATGAGCAACTGATGCAGCAGGCTGTTGAGCAGATTCACAAAGCACAGGCGGCGATGATAGAGTCTGAGAACAAACACCGCCGCCCAGCCACGTTTCGGGTAGGAGAGAGAGTCTGGGTCAAGATCTCAAAACTGAGACAGGAGCACGGGATCTCCCACAAGCTCATGCCACAGTACATTGGACCATGGGAGATTCTGGATGTTGTTGGGAATGAACCAGATGGGCCGTCTTATGTTGTGCGCATCCCTGGTCACTTACGCACTTACCCTGTTTTCGGTGGCCATCCTTAAACACCTCTTGATCAGCCAATCGGTCGGTGTAAGGCTCGCTGCACGCGACGGTAAACATGGTGCAGGGCTGGGCGGCTCAGCATTGACTCGGGGCACAGGGGTGGGCCGTGTGCACACCTTTAGATATGCACGCCATCTGGAGCGCTCAGGGACGCTGACCTCAAGATACACTTAACAAGAACTGAGGGAGGGGTAGATTTCAGGTGATAAGTTCGTGTACAATTCCACTCTGCAAACAGCCATGCAAATGATTTTATTTTTAGTTTGATTAGTTAGATGTTATAGCCATTGACACACCTGACAGACAACATAGGTAGAAATTACTGTTTCTTCTTATCTGCTTTCTGTTTGCGAACTAGTCAAATTAAATAGCCTCGTTTGTAGGAATCTGAACTTACCTGTTGAACCCAACTGTGTATTATCTGACAATACCACCAATTGTTTATTTTTATTTATTTTAAATCGGTCTGAACACTACGCTGCGGTAGGCAAACGTGTGTACCCTAGTGCAGACAGTGAACGATACTGTAGCATATGAGCGACAGGGAGGACCCTGACCCGGATGATAGGATCTTGCGATCGGCAAGACGCCTGCTGGCCTACGTGGCATTAGGACCCGAGGGTGACAAAATTTTGTTCCGATAGCTTAGGGGGAGACAACAGCAGCAGTGGAGAGCTAGGGCCGCAGAGGCAAGCAGGGCGTTCACAAGCGAAGCCGCTACTTCAGCGGCCATGGCCACAGGTGCGCAAGCTCCCAAGCCAGTAGTTCAGGGACTGTAGGGGTGGCGCTTGCACAGACCCTTAGTCAGTCCGCTGGTGTGATGGCAAGCCAACAGTTAGTGCTGACTCCCGAGGAGGTCGCCGTACAGAGAGCAAGTGCTCAGGAGGCACAACTACAAAAGGCATTAGGAGAGATATAGGCAGAGAAGCAGAGGGACGCCACATACACAGTGCAGCGTCTGATCTGTGTACCTGGAGTGCGCTATGACCCCCAAGTCTTGCTTACCACTCACCTGAGATGTCTTCCCATGCCTGCTATGGTGAGGCCCAGATCACCATACACGACTTCCCTTCGTTCAGCAAGAAGGCCCTAGACCTAGAGGCAAAGATAGGGCACGGGCACAAACCCACGACGGATCATAGGAAGAAGGCACTGCCTCCCAATTGGAAAGCAAAGGGTCACATTATGTTCGCCGATAACGATGGCTCGACCATCGAATTAGATGACGACTTCCAGGATGGAGTAGGTTCAGAGGCGGGCAGCGTAGAGGCTTCAGGGCGTGGAGCAGTCGCTGCCTCAGTCCGGAAAGGTAAGACGACCGGTAGACGTCGTGGAGGCTCCCGGTCTAGGAGTCAAGTAGACCCCAATGCTCCACCATGGGAGAAAGTGGGCCTCACATAGGACGTGTAGAGAGACCGTTACACATGGCAAGCTTGAATTCGTTGTGGCCAATATGGCCATAACCAGTTTAAGTGTCGAAACAAGAAGGTGACGGAAAAGATCCCGCCTACAATGGGGCAGGCGATGGGATCCTCCAATTCCCAGGGTAGCAATGTTGCCAGCAGTTCTGGCACAACTTCGAGAAACACGTCGGGCCCGTAGGAATGGTAGTTGTTCCTGCTAGGGTCGAGGTGGTGGACACACCCTCACCATCTCGAGAGATGGCCCAAGCTACTGACTCCATTGTCGTCCCGCAAACACATTCAAACCAGTTGACCCTCTGTTCGATCAATGTGTTCGAGTCTTTAGAGGAGCTAGAGAAGGAGTGGTCTAGATCAGACCCGCTAGCTTCTTGGACGACCATGGCCAGAGCCCCTAAGGGTGAGTTGTTCGTCGACGAGGTAGTTATCGGCAGCCGCAAGGCCGGGGCCTATTATGACACTTGCTCGATGCGAAACTTTATTAGTTGCGCGTGCATTGAGAGGCTGCACTTACAGAGGTAAGCGCGGCGCCTGAGTCGACTTGTGGAGTTGACCTGTGCCAACAAACAGCGCATGGTAGTCACTGACTACATTAAAGACATTGAGTGTCTTTTCCCGTACGCGGGGGGGGAACTGAGACATCGAGTCTCGTTCCTAGTTAACGACGATCTCCCAATGGATATCCTGTTGGGTATGTACTATCTTTCGGTTGCACAGCCCCAGTTTGACTGGGACCGAAAAGTGGTCAAACACACTTTCCCCGGAGGAGGGACCGCCAGATTAGTGCAAAGCTAGTAGTCTGATCGAGTCCTACGGATGCATGTGTGAGGCCGCGTTCTATAATTATTATAAGCAAAATCCGGAGGAGGGTATGTACTTGGTTTATGTCTCTACAGAGGGCGAGCCGGTGAAAATGCCTCCAACGATAGAGGGAGTGATCGCTAAATACCTTGATCTATTTGACGAGCCGAAAGGGGTTGTTGAGAGGGAGGTCATCCACACGGTAGAGATTATCCCAGGATCTAGTATTCTGAAGGGTAGGATCTATCGGATGTCTCCAGCTGAGCTCGATGAGCTTCGCCGGCAACTCAAGGAACTCGCAAAGAAGGGTTGGATCCGGCCTAGTGTTCACCCTTACGGATCCAATGTCCTATTCGTACCAAAAAAGGGGGGAACTTTGAGGATGTGCATTGACTATAGGGGCCTCAATGCCATCACTGTGAAGAACGCTGAGCCCCTAGGATAAATAAGCTCAAATTAGTAAAATGCAAGTCAACTTTGGAGACTTGGACCGAGTGCAAGGATGTCGGTACTTCAGTAAGATAGATCTGAAGTCCGGGTAACATCAGATTGCAATACAGCATCGCCATGAACCGGATCTTTTATGACTACTTGGATAAGTTTGTCATCGTATACCTCGATGACATACTTATCTTTAGTAGGACTGTCAAGGAGCATGTTGGCCACTTAGACAAAGTCCTTAGCCTCCTTCGGCAGCACCAGTTCAAGATCAATGGGGAGAAATGCGAGTCTGGCCGCACCCGGATCTTGTATCTGGGTCATGAGATTTCCGCTGAGGGATTGAAGCCCGACGCGAAGGTGGCCAGCCTTCGTGACTGGCCGCGTCCTCAGTCTGTGACTGAGATGAGGTCCTTCTTAGGGATGACCGGCTACTACCGCAACTTCGTGAAGAACTATAGCATAGTGGCCACACCTTTGACGGACCTGACACGCCTTGACACCCCATGGGAGTGGACAGACAGGTGTGAGGCTGCTTTCAGACATATGAAGCATGCTCTGACACACCATGAAGTCTTGAAACTTCCTGATCCTGACAAGCCGTTTATAGTC
The DNA here is from genome assembly GCA_003427395.1 of Chara braunii. Classification (NCBI taxonomy): domain Eukaryota; kingdom Viridiplantae; phylum Streptophyta; class Charophyceae; order Charales; family Characeae; genus Chara; species Chara braunii. Next base: position 418,787 of record BFEA01000885.1, on the reverse strand, counting down.
ACCACGGATGTCGGCCAATATGGCATAGGCGTCGTGCTTGCGCAACAGGAGAGGCCAAAGTTGAGGCCTGTTGAGTACATGTCCAAAAAAATGCCCTCTCAAAAGTTGGTTATGTCCACCTATGAGAAGGAACTCTATGCGATCTACAAATCGCTAACCCACTGAAGGCGCTACCTCCTTGGGAGGTTCTTCTACGTCAGGACTGATCATCAGAACCTGAAGTGGATGAGAACCCAACCTGTACTCTCTGATGCACCGAAGCGCTGGATTGAAGTCATTGGGTAGTATGACTTCGAACCCAGTACATTAAAAGAGAGTACAACAAAGTTGCTGATGCGCTGTCGCGTAGGTCAGACTTCCTTGGTGCGTTGATCACCGAGTTTGGGCTTGCGGATGATGTTACTCACTCTTTGGTGGAAGCCTATCGCGTGGATCCGTTTATGGTTGAGATCATACGCAGACTCGAGGCGAGGGACAAAGTGACTTCTGCCGAGTTTGAGTTGGTCAATGGCATGCTGTTCCTTGAAAAGGCCGGGAATAAACGTTTGTGTGTGCCTAATCGGGAGTCTTTGCGTAGTTTATTTTTAGGTGCGTGTCATGATGCCAAAAGACATTTTGGCTATAAGAAGACTGCAGCCAATCTGCTGCAGCAGTTCTTGTGACCCACAATGATGAGAGATGTCAAGCTGTACGTAGAAACTTGTCAAGTGTGTGAGAGGGACAAGCCACGTACACATGCCCCTCTTGGGCTTCTCAAGCCCCTTCCAATTTCGAAAAGGCCCGGTGAGAGCCTGTCCATGGACTTCATGGACACGCTGGTCACTAGCAAGAGTGGAATGAGACACATCTTTGTCATTGTGGATAGGTTTAGTAAGTACGCTAGGTTAATTGCAATGCCTGAAACAGCAAAGACCAAGTACGTCATTAGGCTGTTCAAGGAGAATTGGGTCAAAGACTTTGGGCTACCAAAGTCTATTGTGAATGACCAGGATGTCCGATTCACAAGCGAGTTGTGGAAGGATGCAGCTGCAGAATAGGGTTCACAACTGCAGATGACCTCCGGGAACCACCTAGAGGCAAACAGGCAAGCAGAGCAGCTGAACCGCCTGTACAACACCTGCTGAGGCACTGCATCAAGCCCAATCAGGTGGACTGGGATGAGAAACTTGCTCTCATCGCCAGCCTGTACAACAACGTTGTGCACAGCGCAACCGGGGTGAGCCCTAATAGTCTGCTACTGACTTTCAAGCCTAGACTGCCCCTAGACTTTTTACTACATGCGAACCAGCCAACTGCTGCACCTGGAACGCTGGAATTCGCCTATTGATATGAACAACTGATGCAGCAAGCGGTAGAGCAGATGCATGAAGCACAGGCGGTAATGATAGAATCTGAAAACAAACACCGCCATTCATCCACATTCCAGGTAGGGGATAGAGTCTGGGTTAAGTCCTCTGAACTGGGGCAGGAGCACGATATTTCCCGCAAACTCGTGCCGCAGTACTTCGGGCCTTGGGAGGTTCTAGATATTGTCGGGGATGATCCGGATGGGCCGTCGTATGTAGTTCACATCCCTGGTCACCTACGCACTTACCCTGTCTTTCACTCCTCCAAGCTCGCACCTTTCGAGGAAACTGATCAGTTTCCCTCTCATCGCTCAATGCTGCCCCCAACCATGGACAGAGAGGTCGACATCGACGACATCATGGACCATAGGGAAATGCCAGTTCCAAGACCGAGTCCTCCTAAGCCGAAGCTGCAATATCGCGTCCAGTTCAGACATCACATTGATCCTAAGGAGGACAAATGGTTTACCCGGGAGGAACTGATGCAAACCGCTCCACAGGCTGTCGCTCACTACGAGAAGTCGTTGCAGAAAAGGAAAGCGCCAGATTGAGTAATTGAACTTCTCAGAGGACTATCGAAGTATGGAGGAGGGAATGTGAGGCTCAAGGCCTCGACAAAACCTATCGGGCCCTGTGATCAGCAACGTCAGCCACCCTAAGTGAAGGTAGGCCCGACCCAGGACGAGAGGCCTATTTTGGACTACCACGCAACTGGGGAAATTCAGGCAGTTGTGCAGCGCCAGTTGGTTGAGAGCGCCCAGGCCCTGGCTGCCTTTATGAAATGTACCTGATGCAGGCCTTGGGCCAGAGACGCAACATGGACCGAACACAGGCTGCGGGCAGTTGAACACGGGTAACCGCCATAGGCCCTGGGCCTGATTCGTTTGGACTGGGGCTCAGCCACTTGGGGCCTACCGGCAGCTTCTGGGCAGGGGCCCAGCCCAGCCAAGCCAGGCCGCAAGCAGCAGGCAGGCCACTTCCATTTAGGAAAGTGTCTGCCCTCGCATTTGGCATTCAGGCACTTGCTACATGCTGCACAAGCGCTGCTGCGCTACTGGCAGGCAAGCGCCCATGCGCTCACGGGCGAGCAAGGGATGCACAGGCAGCCATAGCCGAGCTGGCCTGCGAGGTGCTGGATAGGGCGCATGGTGGTCCTTGGGTGCACGTGGCATCTGTGTGTGGGGGAATCGAGGTTGTGAGTGATGTGAGAGACATACCTGGTGCTTGAGGCGAATGACATTGGCCGAGATCTGCTCGTACTTCGGGGAGCTGTTGACGTCATCAGCGGCATTGTAGATAGGCTAGATAGGATCTGCCATTCGTAGTCTGGGCGCTGAGCACCAGATAGGAAATCGACATTGGTTCTTTGTTGATGATGATGAGACTATTCCAACATTGTCACTTGTGAGCTTTTGCTGTGCTCTTATGTGGTGGAACTGGAGATGCAATTCTGCTTTTGGTTTGAGGTCACGACTATCTGGTTTCATGTGTATGATGCTGCTTGGTTTCTTGACTTCGCTATCGCTCATTTTCCTTGCACCTGCCAAAACACGGACTGAGAACACAGCTGGTTTCAGAGTTTTGCCGCTGGAATGTATGTGTTGCTGAGATTCCCGTTTTTTGCTGAGTTTTCTAACTCTGTGTGCGCTTGTTTGCTGGTCTGCCTGCCTGTCTGAGTACTTGTCAGCCTGAGTGTGTGTGCGGCCCACCAGGGCACTTGTTTGTTTGGGAGGCTCGTAGCGCCGGTACTTACCTGTGGCCGTGACTTTGGGGTTGCAGAGGGGAAAAACACTCAAGTGGCCGAAGGGGTAGCTTAGGGCGCCCTCAAGTAGCGGTAGTGTAGTCCTATAGGTACTTTAGTTGCCGTAGGCCGAGTAGAAGAAGACAAAAATTAGTATTTTTAGAGGCCCAGTAGTGGTAGGCTAGGTCTAGGCGGGTACCAGTCCAAGTAGCCTGAGTTTAGGCCTGTGTCACAATATCAGAGCCTGCAATGATGTTCCCCTCCAACAAGAGGAGGTATCACTGGCTTAAGGGCCGCGAGGCATAGAGTGCCTCACATCGAAGCAACCGCCCGTGAGGCTGGTTGCCCGGTATATCTCGAGGAGGAGCGAGTTGCTCCTCCTCATTTGCTGCCTGCAAGTTTGGGCATCATGCTGCTGGAGCGCCTGGTGGAGAGTGCTAGTGTGCAGCACACGAGGGAGAAGGCGTCCAGGCTTCCACCTTGGCTACGGTGGACAGTGCCTGCTGGGAGGAGGCGGAAGAAGGGGACTAGGAGAGGGGAGCGCCGGAGGCACTGACCTGGCTATGGTGGATGCCATCTTCATCAACTTGGTAGGCTCTGCCCCAGTTGGGGTAGCGCTGCATCAAGAAGCTTTGAGGCAGAGTCAGGCATTGAGTGCCTCGCATCGAAGCAACCGGCCATGAGGCTGGTTGCCGGGTATATGCCAGGAGGAACGAGTTGCTCCTCCTCATTTGCTGCCTGCAAGTTTGGGCGTCATGTTGCTGTAGCGGCTGGTGGAGAGTGCTAATGTGCAGCACAAGAGAGGGAAGAGCGTCAGGGCTTCCACTTTGGCTATGGTGGACAGTGCCTGCTGGGAGGAGGAGGAAGAAGGGGACTAGGAGAGGGGAGCGCCGGAGGCACTTACCTGGCTATGGTGGATGCCATCTTCATCAACTTTGTAGGCACTGCATTTGGAAGGCCCCGGTTGGGGTAGCGCTGCATCAAGAAGCTTCTAGACACAGTCAGGCATGGCGGCCTGAGAGGAAGAGGACATAGCTGCTTTTGCGTAGTCTTTTGCACGTCAGGGCAAGACCCTAAGTAGTCTGCCACAACCTAGGCTGGGATGAAGAGAGAGAGGAGGGCGGCCATGGCTATGGAGGACCTCTTGTTGTGCTGGCAGTCGAAGAGGAATTCAGACTTTGCTGCCCCAACCCTAACTAAGGGGTTTACGGAAACCACTTAGTTTAGGGTTGGTTGTGAGTGGAATGTGGGGCAGTGTGGTATGGGGAAGCTGCCCCCCCTGGCTGGATTGTCCGATTGTGTAGGCTCGGCATTGGACCCGTCCAGGTTGCTTGAGTGTGAGATTGGGGTGGCAAGAAACTTCAAGAAACTTTGTGTGACAATTTGTGAGAGGCGACAGTGAGAGGCACTCGCACCTGGAATCTGGACTTAAGGGAGCCACTTAGCGACTTCAGGGCTTCCCTCAAGTGGGCAAGCTTGAGGGAAATGGCCATTCTGCATCGAAGGACTGCAAGTTGCTACTTTGATCTTCAATATCGGCCAGGGATTCAGGGTTGTACTTTGGTGTTGGAGTCAGACCCACCTACTAGATGGGACACTACTGTAGAGGTAACTAGTAGGGTCAAGAGGATCGTATGCAGTGCCGTGCATGAATTGAGCGCCATATCTTTCCACAGTGCTTTTCCTTTCTATTTCTGAACGGCTGTAGTCAGTAGGTTCTCTCTGAAGTTGAATTTCGTTTCTCAGTAGGTCCATGTGGGACTCCTTTTGGTTGGGACCCGGTCACAGCCTGCGTGGGACCCATAGGTACCCAGTGGGACCAGGCCAAAGCAAGAAGCGCCCATTAGGCCCAAATCTGTTGACGTTATCCACTTTTTTTCTTTTTTTTTTTCCCTTCTTTCGAAAATATGCCCTTCCCCCCCTGTGCAAGATGAAGTATCTTGAATTGAGCACCATATCTTTCTACAGTGCTTTTCCTTTCTATTTCTGAACGGCTGTAGTCAGTAGTGCAAGGAAGATGAGCGATAGCGAACTTCAGCAATCAAAACAGCATCATACACATAAGACCAGATAGTCGTGACCTCAAACCAAGAGCAGACTTGCATCACAAATTTCACCAAATAAGAGTACACCAAAAGCTCATAATTGACAATGCTGGAATAGTCTCATCATCATCATCAACGAAGAACCAATGTTGATATCCTATCTGGCGCTCAGCGCCCAGACTACAGATGGCAGATCCTATCTAGCCTACTCTACAATGCCGCCGGATGACGTCAACAGCTTCACCGAAGTACGAGCAGATAGCGGCCAATGCCGCACGCTTCCAGCACCAGGTATGTCTCTCGCTTCACTCACGACCTCGTTCCCCAACGCAGATGCCACATGCACCCAAGGACCACCCTGCGCCACACCCAGCTCACAGCAGCGCAGCTCGGCTATGGCTGCCTGCTCCTTCCCGCTCGCCCGTGAGTGTGTGAGTGCCAGCCAGCTTCAGCGCAGCAGCGCTTGCGCAGCATGCAGCCAGCACCGAATGTCCAATGCGGAGGCAGGCCCTTTGCTATATGGAAGTGGCCTGCCTGCGTCCTGTGCCAGGCTGTGCTGGGCCTTTCCCAAGAAGCTTCCGGTAGGCCCCAGTAGACTGAGGCCCAGACCAAACGAATTGGCCCAGGACTGCTGATAGTTACCTGTGCCCAACTGCCCGCAACCTGAGTTGGGCCTATGCTGCGAATCTCGCCCAGGGCCTGACTCAGATGCATTTGATAAAGGAAGCCAGGGCCTGGACGCTTCCAACCAACTGGCGCAGCACAACTGCCTGAATTTTCCCCAGTTGCGAAGTACTCCAAAATACTCTGAAGGTCTGTCGGGCCTACCTTCACTTAGGGCAGCCGACGCTGTTGCAAATAGGGCCCAGTGGGGCTTATCGAGGCCTTGTGCCTCGCATTCCCTCCTCCATACTTCGCTAGTCCTCTGAGAAGTTCAGTCTTCGATAATCTGGCGCTTTCCTTTCGGTAAGGACTTCTCATGGTGGGCAACTACCTGTGGAGCGGTCTGCATCAGTTCCTCCCTTGTGAACCATCTGTCCTCCTTTGGATCAGTGTGATGTCTGAACTGAACTCGATACTGCAGCTTTGGTTTCGGAGGACGTCCTTTGCCTGTTAGTCTTGGAACTGGCATCTCCCGCTGGTCAACAATATCATCGATGTCGACCTCTCCATCCATGGTTGGGGGCAGCATTGAGCGACGAGATGGAAACTGATCTGTTTCTTTAAAAGGTGGCCGCCGATGACTACCTTGCTAACGAACATCTCACCCTTAGGAGCTTTTACTAGTGTCGTCCAAGAAGCTAGTGGGTCTGACCTAGACCACTCCTCCTCTAGCTCCTCTAAGGACTCAAACACATTCATCGAACAGAGGGTCGATGGGTCTGAATGTGTTTGCGGGACGACGGTGGAGTCAGTAGCGTGGGCCATCTCTCGAGATGGTGAGGGTGTGTCCACCACCTCGACCCTAGCAGGAACAACTACTACTCCTACTGGCCCGACGTGTTTCCCGGAGCAATGCCTGAAGTGCTGGCAACATTGCTACCAACGGAAGCGGAGGATCCTACCGCCTGCCCCATCGTAGGCGGGATCTTCTCGGTCACCTTCTTATTTCGGCACTTGAATTGGTTATGGCCATATTGGCCACAACGGATACAAGCCTGTCGTGTGTACCGATCTCTCCACACGTCCTGAGTGAGACCCGCTTTCTCCCATGGGGGAGTATTGGGGTCAACTTGACTCCTTGACCGGGAACCTCCACGGCGTCTACCGGTCGCCTTACCTTTTTGTGCTACGGCAGCGACTACTACACCCCTTGAAGCCTCTACGCTGCCAGCCTCTGAACCTACTCCCTCCTGAAAGTTGTCGTCTAACTCGATGGTTGAACCATCGTTATCGACTAACATAATGCGACCCTTCGCCTTCCGGTTGGGAGGCAGTGTTTTCTTCCTGCCATTCGTCGTAGGGTTATGTCCATGCCCTATCTTTGCCTCAAGGTCTAGGGCCTTCTTGCTGAACGAGGGAATGTTGTGTATATTGAAGTTGGCCTCACCTGCCAACTGATTCCTGAGAGGCATGGGAAAGCATCTCAGGTAGGAGGTGAGTAAGACCTAGGGATCATAGTGCACCCCAGGGACACAGATTAGACGCTCTACAACGTCAGTGGCTTCCCTTACTGACTTGAACTGCCTCGTGTGCAGTGCCAGGATTGCATCAATGGCTTTTTGGGCCTCCTGAGGATCATGCCACCTGTCTTCCACCATCTTGAGAAAGTCCTCAAGTTTCTGGTGGGCTGCCCAAGCGGGAAAGTCATGACCGTACCCCTGTAACTGGACTAAACCACTCAACCATCTTGTTGCACTACCCTCTAGATAGGATGCAGCCACAGGCACTTCCTCGTGCGGCAAGGTAAGTTTTCATTTGACATAGACCTACACTGCCCTCAACCAACTGTCGAGGTCTTCGCCCCTCTTATCCCCTGTGAAGGGCTTAGGAGCGGCGATGGCCGTCTTTGGTACCCATTGAGTTTGTCCCGGTCCCTGCATCCCACCGGGCTGTGGACCCTGTGATGCAGGCGGTTGCACTGGCTGCAGGGGCTGTGTACCCTGCGGCTGTACGGTTTGCGAGACAGCAGGTTGCGTTGTAACTGCAATCTGCAATGGAGGTTGGGAATATACTGGTTGTACAGGAACCTGCAAACTAGGACCTGTTGAGAACTCGCCTGTCAAGGGCATACCCAGGGAAACGGGCTGGATCGATACTGGAGCTGTATATGGGGATACCCCAATCACCGGTGGGACAAAAGGAGGAGGATGTACAATGGGCCAGGCACCTGGCCCGGACGGTGATGGTGTCGTCTGCATTCGCCCGACTAACACAGCCAGACTCTGTTGGATGTCCTGTAAGATCTCCATCTAGTGATCTTGCATCTCTACTACACTTAGCAAGACTAACCGTATGGTCCTCACATCATCCTCCATCTCTGCGGGGTCCATCTCCTCTAACTCACTAACGTCCGCTTGCCTCCGCTGCATCCTGGCTCTTCGTGTAATCATTCTTTCTTTCTCAGCCTTAATCTCTCCTAAAGCCTGTTGTAGCTGTGCCTCGCGATCAGCAGCTCGCTATATGGCGACCTCCTCGGGAGTCATCACTAAGGGCTGGCTTGCCGTTAAACCAGTGGACTGACTCTGGGTCTGTGCGACCGTGGACCCTATAGATCCTGAACTACCAGCCTAAGAAGTCTGCTGCGCAGAAGTGGCCATGGCTTCCGAAGCTGCGGCTTCGCTTACGAGCGCCCTGCTAGCCTCCGCTGCTCTAGCTCTCCTTTGCTGCTGCTGTCTCTCCCTAAACTGGCGGAACAGATATTTGTCGCCCTCTGGTCCTAAAGCCAAGTGGGCAATTGGGCGTCTGGCCGATCGCAAGATCCGGTCGTCCTCTCTAGTGTCCTCCCTGTCGCTCATAGGCTACAACACTATACACAGCCTGCACTAGGTCACTCCAGATGCCTACCGCAACACAGTGTATAAACCAATAAATAAATAATTGGCGGCTATGTTAGAGACTAAACATTCGGGTTCAACAGGTAAGTTGAGATTCCTACAAACGCAAACTATTTCGCTTTGATGAGTCCGCATACAGAAAGCACAAGGAACAGAAAGCAGTTTTACCTAATGTTGTCTGTCGGATGTTAAATGGTTGTACATCTAACTAACCAAAAATAAAAATAGAATCGTTTGTTTGGTTTGTTCACAGCATGGTATCTTACTCGAACTTATCACCTGGAATCTACCCCTTCCCCAATTCCCCTTAATTGTCACTTGACGTCAGCGTCCCTGAGCAATCCGGTTTGGCGTGAGTGACTAAAGGTGTGCACACAGCCCACCCCTGTGCCCCGAGTAGCTGCTGAGCTGGCCAGCCCTGCACTGTGTTTATCCTCGCCTGCAGCGAGCCTTACACCAATTGGCTGATCCAAAGGCAATTTAACGACCACCCCCAAGTGTCATCAGGAATTATTTTACGTCGCAGCAGGACGACGATCACAGCCAACGGTTTCCCCAGCTGATGTTTATTTATAGACGCCCGGTACTCGTCTCTCCTAAACGGCTGGCCGACCCTTCAGTACCCCTTCTATGAGCGTAGCAAGCAGACAAGGACAAAGCAGCAAAGCATGCGTGCTCTACTCCCGATGGGTTGGCATGGTGACGGTGACCCAGTGCTCCGTCCAGGGCCCTTCAGAAAGCACCACCCTCTCCTTCCAGATGCTCCATGTGAACAATGCCGACTCTCAAGGTTGAGCGCACATGACACCTCACAATGAGAGGACTCTCAAGAAGGAACTCGCAACCTCACCGTAAGAAGTGATGAAGAGGGCAGATAAGGTTAAGAGCAACATACCTCAATATAGCTGCCCCCAACCACAAATATTCTCACCAAATGACCTGATGGCGATTGCGATGACGAGTCACTGCATCGGCACAACCAGCATTATCTCGCCATTCCACCTCCGCATCAATCAACCACCAGATAGTTCTCATCACACTGCGAACACCCAATATACACACCGTAGCCTTCCTGGTGATCCCCTCTCCTCCTGGGTCGCCACACCTTGTCTCCGCCCCCCTCACTACACACCCCCTACGGCCTCACTCACCAAGCAGACCGCATGTATATACCGCATAGGCAGAAGACAAGCGCCAGATGAGCGCAACGTACCACAGCTCCGATACCAAATTGCAAGGAAGATGAGCGATAGCGAACTTCAGCAATCAAAACAGCATCATACACATAAGACAGATAGTCGTGACCTCGAACCAAGGGCAGAATTGCATCACGAATTTCACCAAATAAGAGTACACCAAACGCTCATAATTGACAATGCTGGAATAGTCTCATCATCATCATCAACGAAGAACCAATGTTGATATCCTATCTGGCGCTCGGCGCCCAGACTACAGATGGCAGATCATATCTAGCCTACTCTACAATGCCGCCGGATGACGTCAACAGCTTCACCGAAGTACGAGCAGATAGCGGCCAATGCCGCACACTTCCAGCACCAGGTATGTCTCTCGCTTCACTCACAACCTCGTTCCCCAACGCACAGATGCCACWHGCACCCAAGGACCACCCTGCGCCACACCCAGCTCACAGCAGCGCAGCTCGGCTATGGCTGCCTGCTCCTTCCCGCTCGCCCATGAGCGCGTGAGCGCCAGCCAGCTTCAGCGTAGCAGCGCTTGCGCAGCATGCAGCCAGCACCCGAATGTACAATGCGGAGGCAGGCCCTTTGCTATATGGAAGTGGCCTGCCTGCGTCCTGTCCGAGGCTGTGCTGGGCCTTTCCCAAGAAGCTTCTGGTAGGCCCCGGTAGACCTAGGCACAGACCAAACGAATTGGCCCAGGACTGCTGATAGTTACCTGTGCCCAACTGCCTGCAACTTGAGTTGGGCCTATGCTGCGAATCTCACCCAGGGCCTGACTCAGATGCATTTGATAAAGGAAGCCAGGGCCTGGGCGCTTCCAACCAACTGGCGCAGCGCAACTGCCTGAATTTTCCCTAGTTGCGAAGTAGTCCAAAGTAGGGATCTGAAGGTCTGTCGGGCCTGCCTTCACTTAGGGCGGCCGGCGCTGTTGCAAATAGGGCCCAGTGGGGCTTATCGAGGCCTTGTGCCTCGCAGTAGGTTCTCTCTGAAGTTGAATTTCGTTTTTCAGTAGGTCCATGTGGGACTCCTTTTGGTTGGGACCCGGTCACAGCCTGCGTGGGACCCATAGGTACCCAGTAGGACCAGCCCAAAGCAAGAAGCGCCCATTAGGCCCAAATCTGTTGACGTTATTCACTTTTTTTGTTTTTCTTTTTCCCTTCTTCTTTCGAAAATATNCCCCCCCCCCCCCCCCTTTCTTTCAAAATCTCCCCTTCACAAGATCGGACAATTCGCATTCTCTTTCTGGCTGGAACTTGGAGTTTACACTATTGGTTAGAGCATTCGCTGTCGAGGGGATCTAGGCTGAGATGTTTTGCAGACTCTACCGCACAGTCCGGCGCTTGGCCTGCACCTTATACGCCACTCAATTCTCCATTGCTTCATGTCTTTGCTCGATGTCTGATTTGATGTAGGTTCACGTAACTGATCAGATTAAGCTCGAGGGGATCTCGTACTTCATCTGATCAGGCTGAGACGCTGAATCAGAACTCTCATCTGATTTTTTTATTTTGTTTTTTATTGGTTGCTCTCTAGTCCAAATGTATTGCCACTCCGGCTAGGAGATTTTTATTTTATTTTTTTTCTTGAAAAGCCCAGGGTGTTGTAAAGGCCAAGGATCAGACCCACAGTGATTGCTGGCAGTGGCAGCCAATGGTTGTCCTGACACGATAGGCCACCTACCCCACCTATCACCACGTTAACACTCCCAGCGCACACCCTGTCCCTACTATCATCCTACCTGAGTCCGGCCAGCACTAAGGACCATCACCCTACCAATATCGAGGGCAACTTGGACCAGACAGCACTGATAAGCACCAAGGCTGGGCCAACCCCCCAGCCCTAGTGGGAACGCCAAGATCAGAACCAGCGGATGCGCTGGTCACAGCTACAACAGTCACTTTGTGGACAGGAAGGCGGTTCAGATACCATCCAAGTATGATGGCAAGGACGACATTAAGTCCTGAATCAAATTTATGAGAACCTACTTCAACGTGCTGGGAACAGAGTCGGTGACACGTCCCTGATCATGGGGACGAATGTCGGACCTGTAGTACGGGGCTTTTTAGAAGTCCAAGTTATGCGAGCTGGGTATACAAAGATAAATCTGACGCAGTGGCTTCAAGCCACGCCAGTTACCACGCTCAAGGAGATCCTCATCAAACAGTATAAAGGGTAAGGGATAAACTTGACCATCTGAAACAGAACAAGTGGCCGAGCTCTATGCAAAACCTTCAATCGTATCTAGGCAAACTATTTGCTACTCCCGGATTGGAGATGATTGATCAATCATGCTTGGATGTGGAAAGGTACGGCTCCTACTTACACTCATCGCCTAGACAAAGAAATCGTTGGCTATACGAACTGGCTTTCCCTTATACAGGATGTAGTCCGCCTTGAGACACAAGACCTCGTTTCCACAACAGGTGGCAAGAAGCCCACAGGCAACATACAGTTTAGCAACTGTCTCAATGCACTTGACCTGTTGGAGGCCGAAGAGGAGGCCTATGCAAATGACCCCACTCTTGATGACGACCAAGAGCATTAGCCCATGGGTTTGAGATTATAATGAAGAAGAAAATTTCAATGTTTTGGAAGGTCTACCAATACAAAGGGACCGAACCGAAACTCAAGGAAGAACTTTGTCCAACTCCCCACAGGAGCCAAATTGCCAGGAGAATGCTTCCGCCGAACCTTTGGTGGACCTACGGATCAGTGAGGCTGATTGGAAGGCTAGGGTCAAGAAGGGGGTTTACCTGCATTGCCAGAAAATTGGGACATAAAGTCCAAGAATGTTATAGGCTGCAAGGAAGCCAAAATCGGGCGTAGGGTTGTCGTCAACACACTCTACAACAGGGAAGAATGAACCGTAAGTGGCAGTTCCTCTAAGGAACCTGATTCAATTCAGTAGTCATCTCTTGAAGCCCCATCGCCTGTTGATTCCACGGCTGGCGCTTGTCATGTTCTTTATCTTGATCCTTGGGAGGAATCCCAGAAGATTGACTTCCATTGTCACTTTCAAGCCCCATCACCTGCTGATTCCACGGCTGACGCTTGTCATGTTCTTTATGTTGATCATTGGGAGGAATCCCAGAAGATTGACTTCCACTGTCACCTAGAGCATTGGGCTGAGATGAAACAACGACGTGCTCAACATCAAGGAAACGGTTGAGGAGTCTTTGGATATTTCCTGGGATTTTGGGGGGCGGAGAATTAGAATAAGATGCAGACAATCAGTCCGGACAACAAAAGTTGAAGTGGAATCACTTGGATTAGAAGTTGGCGCAAAAGTAGAAGTAAAGGGAATAAAAGTAGTCATATCACACAAAGTATAAGTATGACATGCCGCAAAAGTAGGCAGGTCTCACAAAGGTTATCTACAATTGCTCGTCTTCCTTGCACCTGGTCGAACCACGTGGAGTTCCCGTGTGCCAGGTCCAACACGAAATCGAGTTGATAAAAGGTGTCGCTCCTCCAAAGGGTTGTGGGTACCGCATGGGACCCGGTGAGTTAGAGGTACTTCGAAAAGAAATCGACGAAAAGATTGAAAGGGGTGGATTAGACCCAGAGAGTCTGAATTTGGTGCACCAGTTTTGTTTGTCCCCAAGAAAGGAGACAAACTCCCGATGTGTATTGACTAGCGCCACGGATCAATTAGAATAACAAGAAAGAATTGATACCCATTGCCACACATTAATGATTTGCTAGATGTTGTAGGTGGGTGCAAGATCTTCTCCAAGATCAATCTCAAGTCTGGTTACCACCAGATTGAAGTCGATCTTGCGGACCAGCATAAGACTGCATTCAAGACTCGTCATGGGCTGTATGATTTTACTGTTATGCACTTTGGTCTCACGAATGCACCGACTACCTTTCAAAGTCTCATGGACAAAGTGTTTCATGACCAGATCAATCGATTTGTTGTTGTTTACCGAAACGACATTCTGATCTTCAGCAAATCAATAGAAGAGCACATGAGACATCTTGAGGAAGATCTAAATTTTCAAGAAAACAAAGCTCCATCTCAACTTAGGAAAATACGAGTTTGGGAAGGACAACGTCGTCTGCCTTGGACATCGGTTGTTTGCTGCGGGCATTGAGTCGGAGGCAACCCAAGTTTAGGTCATTCGCAACTGGCCTCAACCGGGCATGCCCCTTGCTTGGTCTCGCGTCGTACTACCATAAGTTTGTTCTCATATTTTCTATCATTGCTTGCACTAGACCACTGGAAACACTACCTCTTCGGTCACCATTTCAAAATTATCTCAGACCATGAGACTTTGAAATGGATTAAACCACCGCTCTACCCGACACCCAAAAATGACAATCCGGTGAGTTAGGAGCGAGATTTTAGGCGGGGTGCCGATTGGTAGGCACAAGCGGGTCCAGTCCCCCACTTTTCCAGTGCCAACTTAGGCAATTTTCCGCAGCCATAAAAATAAAATAAAAAAATTGAATATTGAGATCTTGTAGATTAGGTCGTAATCTTTCCGGGAAAAATATTAGAAAAATGAAGAAAAAAAAAATAGACCATTAAATAAATGATGCGCCAATTCGTCACATTTTCCACGTTTGCCACTCTACAATGCGTGGGCCAAAAAAAAAAGTACCCTGACTTCCACAAATTTCCACGCTCAAAAGAATGCCTTGAAAACTCTGAAAATTGGAGGGTTTGTAGATTTGGTAGTGATCGTTCCACATATTGTTTTAAAAAAATATATAAAAAATTGTTAGGTGGTGAAATAAATGCTGCGCTGATTTGTCTCATTCTCAATTTTTTTGGCACTTGGGGCCCAACGGGAAATGTGCGGCACCCCAATCTACTAGCTTACCGCTGTACTACTTGTGGGCCAACGGGAAACATATGCCAATTTCAGCGAGTTTTCATGCTTAGAAAGATTCGCTACAAAACTAGCTTACCAGGGCGGACGTTCGAGACCCCTCTCGATGTTCGACTTGTCCGGTCGGACAACTTGGGAGACGTCCGCAGGAGACAGTATGTCCGGCCCTCCAAACGAAAAAAAAAAAAAAAAAAAAAAAAAAAAAAAAAAGGTTTTTTTTTTTTTTTGTGGGTTCTCCATATGGCACAAAATTTTTGGGTCATTTGCGCCCATAAAAAGATAAAAATCGCCAAATTGGTCTATCTTAATGGGGTCCATTTCAATCACGGACCCCAACCCACCTGCAGTAACCCTGTTCAGAAGTAGCCTAGGGCTCAGAATTTAGCCCCAGGAAACGCAGATCTGAGTTGGTCTACACTAGGTTGTGTGACCAAGACACGCCCAGGCCTGAGTCTGTCGAGTATGGCTGTGTGACCGAATGCTGCACACAGGAAATTCAAGAGTCAAAGTCAACTCTAGAGTCAAAGGTACCGCACCCAGGCCCTTGGTTGGATACACTCACTTGTTGTGCGCAGGTACCCAGACAACATCCAGGGCGGAGGGAATTCAATTTCAGGCCAATCTGGACCCTCATTCGCATTGAGATCTGGACGACTGCGGGATACAGCATCCGGGGTCCAGACCCCGCGTCAACA
Organism: Chara braunii; assembly: GCA_003427395.1. Lineage (NCBI taxonomy): Eukaryota > Viridiplantae > Streptophyta > Charophyceae > Charales > Characeae > Chara > Chara braunii. The sequence continues at coordinate 403,426 of BFEA01000885.1, read as the reverse complement.
CTACATAAGAGCTGACTTCCTAGCTTTGACATTCGTTCAGTCTTTGCGGCAATGCTGACTTCACGCGTTGACTTTGACGCTGGTGCGACGCTGCGACACTGGCGGGACGCTGGCTCTATGCTTGCATATGAGAAGAGACGGTGACGCGCTGYTGGCTGGCATGGTGGCTGGCTGGCAATTGTCTTCTTGGCATGCTGACGTGGCAGCTGCCATGCGCCGCCGCTGACGTGGCTGCTGCCACATGTACTCTAATGTGGCAGGGCTACGCGATTGATAGTGTTGTTCTGATTCATCGTCACTTCAGAAGGAGATCAAGACTGTGGGGTTATCGTAGATACGTACCTGATATCTTGATGTCGACATTCTCCAGTTTGCTGATGAGGACAAGCTGACGTGCCAGGTGGCACATTGAGAGAGAACTTCAGATTTGTGTTCGGGTTATTGATTATTGAGGTGGCGAGATAGGAGGGAGCCCGAAGCAGGAGTGGGCATTGTTGATTTCTCCCCTCTCAGTCTATTCTCCCCTCTATCTCCTTCGTCTGTGTATGATTTCCCATCTTATTCTATTTGGACACAATTATGATTATTTGACATTCATCAACAGGTTGATATCTATATGGGATGGCATTGTTGACAAGTATCTTCGCCATCTGGGTTCATTGCAATTTGGTATCAAAGCTATACTTCCGATGATGTGACGAACGACGACGACTTGTATGACGACGGTGGAAGTGGTGACGTGGACAAGAGAGGGACAGCGCACGTCAGGTGTTGACGTGGCATTGGTATCTCGACAAGGGAAGACCATCAGGATCGCATTGCGATCCAGATTCCGATCGACCGCATCTGCGATCGGGACGACACTGCTGACGTGGCCAGGTGACTGTTAAGGAGTGCTGACGTGGCATTTCTGACGTGGCACTCCATTACCTGGCTTACGTGGCATTGTACGACGAGCTGGTACCGCTCGTGACGTGTATTCCACTGATGTTGCTGATTGGACCATAGTGCTGACGTGGCAGACTCAAGCGTTGTTGTGTTAGCACACCAGGGGATACACGTGGCAGGCAGGAAAGTGACCGATGACATCAACGCACATTGCTGACATGCACCCCATTGATGACTATGATTGGACATGCTGACCTGGCATACTCTTCGAGTTGCTGAGTTGGCATGCCAGGGGTGACACGTGGCAGGCACGGTTGTGCCTAAGAAAGACTTGCATTCTGATGACCGAAGCAGCACGACTAGAAGACTAACGTGGCTGTGGTACCAAACGTCAGATTGGGTGTTGATCATACAGGACTGAAGGAGAAGTAGCAGCAAGGGAAGAACGCTAACTATTATTGTGATATTGTTGGCGGGCTTACCTGTTGTCTTGTGCTGTGTTGTGTGCCTATGTACTTGTGTGTGTTGATGATCATGCTGGCCTGAGTCGCGGTACCTGAAATAGAATAGAACGTCATCACATTGAAATTAGAACAGCAATCAGAATTAGTAAAATTCATGTTCCTTATTATTAAAACTTTTTGTTCAGATAGTGTGAATCTAGTTCGGGTGACCGTTAAAATTATTGTCTCTTTTATTTATTTTTGCGGTAGAACAACCTGGCCGACGAATTTTCTTGTTTCTGTCCTCCGAAAATGTCTTACTTCTGGAAATGTTTGCAGAAGTCTATTTTGACGAGATTTGTGACCACATTCGTGTTTCCCATTCCGATCACGCTCTCCGTGGGCGAAGGACCATCTGAGCCTAAGACTCGGATGCAGGCTGAGACTAGGAAACAGAAACTGTTGGCTTTGTGGAACCAGTTGTTGACCGAAATACAATTGTCTGGACTGGATGCTGAACAACACATCCGTGATATATTTGATTTACAGACGGCCGAAGACCGTCTGAAGAAATCTATCACAACTGTGGAGGTTGTGGCAGCCGGGACTGAAGTCTCCAAACTGATTGCCCAGTGTCATCAGGCGCTGGACCAGTTTGCCTTGAAGCAGCTGGAAGAAATAATGGAAGCGACTCGTAAAGGCGAGACTAAGCCAAAAGTAATTGAGGCTTTAATTGATGCAAATATCCAGCAGTTGAAAGAAACACTGGTCGCAGAAGAAAAGAAAAAAGAAGAATTGGCCAGAAGAAGAGAACATGAACAAAGAAGAGGACAAAGAGTTAAAGAAATTAGACACGTAATTGGAACAGAAGTTGGAGAACAGACTGACATGTCACATACGCTGTCTCATATTGTGACATACCTTACCTTTCTGGAAGAGAAAATCGACAGGCGGCAAACTCAGCTAGATGAGATTGTTGTAGGATTACGAACCATCACAAATATTGTGAAAGGAAAGAACCAGATAGAGGGTAAGGAAAAACAAGAAGAAAAAGAAGACAAGAAAAAAGTGAGAAAGTTGATAGGAGATGCTATGAAGTCTGCTGGACCAACAATTCAGACTACGACCAATGGGAATGGACCACCGAGTCCACCATCCTCTCCGTCTAACTCTTCTCATTCGTCTCCTTCTCCCAAGTCTCCTTCTTCAACAACTCCGGGTAAAACAAGCGTAGAACCGAAGAAGCCAAAGAAGAAAGAGAAAGTGAAAATGAAACTGCCTTTTACGTTTAGTAACAAGGAAGACGAGAGTCTGTTACTTTGGATTGTCGAAATCCAAACGTATGTGAGCACCACTCCGGTTGAGCCGGAGTCCCAAGTTGCTTTCACTACCTCTTGCATGGGTGGTGAGGCCAAACAATGGGTGTTGGCTGATGCTAATGCCGCGGGGTTCGAAGACATCGGCGAATGGGCAAAGACCCTGACAATGAAACAGTTCTTGGCAAATATCGAGGACCGTTTTCTCGATAAGACGACGACCGATAAGGCGTTTGACCAATTAACATCAATTGGTCAAAAGCATTGGACGTCGATCGAAGCTTTGTCCCGTGAAGTCGATCGATTGCTGTAGGTTCCAGGATTGAACCTGCAAGACAACCAAGTGCTATACATCTACTCCCGCGCGTTGTCTGAGCCCGCCCGGGAACACTTGGTCGCCGAAGCGAAGTGAGGAAAATACAACTATAGGCAATTTCCCGACCTTTCTCTGCAAAGGGAGCAAATGACTTGTCAAGTCAAAAACTCCTATGCAGCCATAGTTAAGTCTGGAGGAGGAGGAGGAGGAAGGCCGTACAATGGGAAACGAATTCTCTGGCGACAAAAGCGCGAGGACCTCACCCTTGTCGTCTTCGACGACGACACAGTGGAAAAGTGGCCATTAGAAGATAAGGATAACAACAGTGACTCCGGGTAGGGGGAAGTCACTGCTGTTGTGGCCACCAAGGGAGGGCCACCCGAAAATGCTAAAGGGAAGAAACTGAGACCGTTCCCATGGCACCCTGGCATTGCCGACGGGAAGCCATGGTTGAAGATGGGAATGACTCGCGAGACTTGGCGGGAGCGCATGGACAATGCGCAATGTCTTAAGTGCGGCACACCGGGACATGTGATCGCATATTGCACTATGATCCGTAACCCAAAAGCGAGCAGACAGTAGGAGTAGCATCTGCTCCTACTGAGATTAAGGGTAAGGACGAACAGACAGGTAAGGCGCCTACGAACCCTTCCTACCCTTCTTCTCATATGGCAGAGGATGATTCTTCCTTAGCCTATCATCCAGACCGCCCTGACATTGTCTTATGTTTTGTCTCTCTAGATGACTCCTTTGATGAGCTAGGTAATGAATTGCTAGCCTTACGTAGCTCATGGGCTCGGGCGAATGATTGTTTGCAAATATTGAAATCGCACGAACACGATTTGGTGCATTGTTGGACCCTGGATCGACGAGGTCCTACATCTCTGAGAAGGCAATTCGCAAGTTGCATCTCGGAATGAAGGTGAAAGATTTGTCTCGACCGATCACGTCTATGTTAGCAGACAAAAGTACGATCACTGTCTCTCAGTACGTTGATCGTATTAAATGTTAGTTCAGAACAAGGGAAGGAAAGAAGATTGTGCATGAGTTATCTTTCCTCATAGAGAAAAATTTGCCTTTTGATCTCATTCTGGGTATGGACTGGCACGAGAAAGCCAACCCGGATATCGATTTCAAAGGCAAGATTGTGCAACTTAAGGATGCACAATCTGAAATGAAACCAATTAAGTTATTATATCATAAGTCTGGCTCTGACTCTAATTTGTCTTTTTATTGTATGAGTTACCCAACTTTTCGTTCGATGGTTTCGAAGAAAAAGTTAGAACAGGAAATCATGTTGGTATTGGTAAAGAAAACCGGTGACTCTTCTTCTTCCTGGCTTCCAACTATTGGAAGTCTTCTTTAAGAATATAAGGATTTGCAGCTTGAACCTACCGGAATTACTGAACGTGCTATTAAGCACACCATTGAAATCATTCCAGATAGTAAAATTCCCGAGGAATGTCTTCCAGGGAACTTGAGGAATTGAAGAAACAACTGCAGGACCTTACCGACAAGGGATGGATTCGCCCTAGTTCATCTCCCTATGGTGCACCTGTCTTGTTTGTGCCAAAAAAAAAGGGTGAATTACGTCTGTGTATTGATTATCGAGGGTTGAATGTCGTCACCGCCAAGAACATCGAACCGCTTCCTCGCATCGACGACTTACTTGACCAACTGCAGAGTTGTAAGTATTTTAGTAAGATTGATCTAAAGTCTGGGTACCATCAGATCGAGGTGGAACCCGCAGATAAACACAAGACTGCTTTCCGGACCAGATATGGTCATTACGAGTTCATGGTAATGTCCTTCGGATTGACAAATGCCCCTGCAACGTTCCAACGGTCAATGAATGAATCGTTTCATCAATGGTTGGATCAGTTCGTTATTGTCTATCTCGACGATATTATCGTGTATAGTAAAACCTTAGAAGAACACGATAAACATCTTCGTTTGGTGTTAGATAAGTTGCGAGAGGGCAACTTTAAAATAAACCCAAAGAAGTCTGAGTTCGCTAAGTCTGAAGTTTTATACTTAGGACATACAATGAACCAAGATGGCCTTAGGCCAGAGGAAAAGAAAATATGAGCAATTAGAGATTCGCCACAACCTAAGTTTGTGACCGAGTTACGATTTTTTCTTGGCTTGGCAAGCTACTATAGGAAGTTTGTCAGGAACTTCTCATTGATCGCTGCACCAATGAGAAGATTGTTAAAAAAAGGAACTACCTGGTTGTGGGATAAGGATTGTGAGTCTTCGTTTAAGAAGGTAAAGTATGCATGAACTCATACCCTGTTATGAAAATTGTTGATCCATCTCTTCCCTTTATCGTTACTACTGATACAAGTCAGTATGGGATTGGCGCAGTCCTTCAACAGAACGACAGCAATGGTTCTAGACCCATCGAGTTTATGTCTGCACGATTGCCATTGGAAAAGGTTGTCAATTCTACCTATGAAAGAGGATTGTATGCTTTAGTCTGCGCACTAGACACATGGAAACACTACTTGTTAGGGAGACACTTCACTGTGTACTCAGACCACTCTACTCTGAAGTGGATAAAGACACATCCTAGGCTCTCTGATAAGTTAGTACGATGGTCTGCACTACTTTTGATTTTGAGTTAAAAACTATCAAAGGTAAGTCTAACGTGGTTGCAGATGCATTGTCCATAAGATGTGATTTCTTTGGTGCTATTGTCTCTTACCTAGACGTTGGGAATGATTTAAAAGATTGAATTCGTCAAGGATATGCCACTGACCCTATATGGAAACCTATTATGGATGTCCTTGCAAAAGATCCAAGTCTACTTCCCAACTATAAGGTAACCGATGACTTTCTTTTCTTGTTAGACCAAACTGAACGAAGATTGTGTATTCCTCACCAAGAAGAAATTAAAAGTTTGCTTATTGGGGAATGTCACGACGCTGAAGATCATTTTGGTTTCAAGGAAACTTACGCCGAGGTTAGAGAACGTTTTGGGCGGAAGGGATTGAAAGAAGATGTACTAACTTATGTTCATACATGTCTGGTGTGTCAGAGAAACAAACCCTCACATGAGAATCCACTTGGTCTTCTGAAACCATTACAGATTCCAAGCGAACCAGGTGAGTCTATCTCGATTGATTTTATGAGCCTCACCAAAAGTCGGAATGACAATAATCAAGTAATGGTTATTGTGGATCGTTCCTCTAAGTGTGCCATGTTTATTCCCCTACCCACATAAGCACGAACTGAACTTGTGATCCAAAAGTTTCAGATGCGATGGGTGACTGGGTATGCTTTTCCTCTCTCCATTGTATCTGATCGTGATGCCAGGTTCACGAGTATGTCATGGCAAAAGCTGATGGAAGCATACGGTACACGTTTGACCATGTCGTTGGGACGACACCCTGAAACGAATGGACAAAGTGCACAGATGAACCGTTTGTGCCAGCAGCTTCTGCGCATATATGTGACACCCGATTAAATTGATTGGGATGAGAACTTACCCAAGATAGCAAGTGCATACAATAGTAGTGTTCATACCGCTACAGGGCGAACACCTAATGCATTGCATAAGGGGTGAAAACCTAAGCGTCCCATTGATGTGCTGACAGAGGACCAATTCCTTAGGTTACCTCCAGGGACAAGGGAATATGCAGTATTGTTTCAAGAAGACATTAAGAAAGTAAAGGACAATCTAAAAAAAACTCAGGACCGGATGATTGAACAAGCTAATAAGCATCGTCGACCATCGACATTTCACGTAGGTGATCTCGTCTGGGTGAAGTCCAAAGAGTTTTCACTAGAAGAAGATGTGTCTCAGAAACTATTGCCTGTCTATTTTGGACCCTGGGAAGTTCTTAAAATAATTGGGGATGCAGAGGGACCGTCTTACCGAATTGATATTCCCCCTCACCTCAAAACATATCTTGTCTTTCACGCGTCCAAATTGCTACCTTATGTAGAAGGAAATGAGTTCCCACATAGACCGTCTATGATTCCGCCAGACATGGACGGCGGATATGAAGTGGACAGAATCACAGAGCACGGGTATTTTTCAATGGGTGCACGTGGACGACCTCAGAAGCAGTTCAAGGTACGTTCCAAGTCTCAAGCACCATCTGAGGACAGATGGTTTAGTAAACGAGAACTACTTGAAACTGCTCCTGATATTGTCGCTGCTTATGAACGAGGGTTAAAGTCTTAAATATTTCTGCGGTGGAACTCGAAAATGGGCCGGCGGGAATGCAGTAACCCTGTTCAGAAGTAGCCTAGAGCTCAGAACTTAGCCCCAAGAAACGCAGATCTGAGTTGGTCTGCACTGGGCTGTGTGACCAAGACACGCCCAGGCCTGAGTCTGTCGAGTGTGGCTATGTGACCGAACACTGTCGAGCGCATCGGTCCGGCACCGCATAAGGCAGCGTGGGACCCTCCCGGCCGTGTCACGCAGGAGTCAGTCTAAATCCTCGTCGCGAATATACGTGGAGTTTTCGCAAGCCGCTCCGACCGAGTGCGCTAGCCATACCTCTCGCGAGCCCCTATGACAGGACAGGGCCTACGAGAGGCACGACTTACCTCCACCTTACGGGAGCTGTCACCTCCCTTCGGTGGGCGTATCCCCACCGAGCTACCAGTCCACGGTACGAAAGCTGATCAGCTGCAATCGCAGAGGTGGGTGTATCCCCGCAGAGCTACACAACCACACTGACCAGCCAAGGGCGTTTCTCGTTCGCTGTAGCATAAGGGGCACGCGCGGTATTACGCTTTTATCGGACCCGTACGTGAGTGAACCGACATTTTGGGGGGCTGAAGTCCCAAGCGCGATTCGTCGTCGGTCGACTAGGACGTATCCCACTCACCACGCGGACACTACTCTAGCAACCATACAAAGAATAAGCACACACACACATACCTATACATATACAAAATGACGTGGATAAACAACGCGACAACACTCCTAGTCCCTTAGCGACCATCCCATAACTCTCCGATGCGGAAATCGGATAGGCGTCGTGCACGAGACGCAGGGTTAACTCCTATCGATTCGTAATGCAAACGTACGCAAGCGGTCGCAATGGTGGCGTACTATGTAATACCCATACTCATGCGGTCCTCGTTAGTCTCGAGGGTCGCATTCGACACTCAAGTGTCGGCTGACACGCTCCTTCAGGGTTAATCTCTCGATGCTGGACAACCGCCAAGTGCGCCCTGCGGAAAGTGGGTGGTACACAGGTCCATACCTATGGTGGCAATCGTCTCTTATTGCCCTGGAGACCAGGTCCATCATCTAGGACCTGGAGATAAGTCAAGGGGTTTGATTTTGATGGCTGCCACGGACTACAACGTCCAACTATAATAACTCTAAAAAGCAAAAATAGGCTAAAGGCCTCCCTACCCCAAAATCACAACCTTGGGTAACCTTTTCGGTTGCACCAATGACCTATACCGACTTTGGCCACACATGTACACATACGAATCACTTAATCACATAACTCTAGACACTAGGACGGGCGAACGTCGCGCACAAGACTTTGATATAAAGTTGCGCGGTTGCAAACCCTTCCTACATCAACCGGTGATGCTAGTCATACGTGGCAATCGCAGTTTCAGCCTCGCGATATTGAATGGCTGAAGGAATATATCGTGAGGGGCCCTTCACGATATTCAACGGCTGAAGGACATGTCGTTCGACCCTCGCGACATTTCTGGCCTCAGGGTTGGGTGTCTCAACGGACAGGGCAGATAGGCTCTGCGCAAGGGAAGATTCCTTCCCTGCAGAGTCTAGGGTCTGGGATGTCCTGGACAAGGACCTTGAATCCAGGCCCAGGACTAACGTCCGACTAAGAAATCCCTAAGAAACATACAACAATGTAGAGGGGGTTTTCTTTCTTTCCTCGATCCCAACCCCAATTTTTACCTTTAAGCGTGACCCACTCAGGCCACGCGAATACCCAACATAAATACATATATATATAGGGGGATAAGTATGTGACGATCACTTCTCACAATCACAATGGAACTCCTCACAGTCTTATATATATATGTGTGATCGCAGACAACCAAATCGAACATCCGGACCACAAAACATACTTGCAATCACATCAAAAAGTCAAGCAAGAGTCCATGAACTACACAGAGTCAACTCCAACCGATCTCTATACTCATACCCCTCGCTTTAGCTATGCAAGCCCCAACTTCCGTCCAACCAACCATAATTAAATTATCAGTACCTTTGTTAAATGACCATTCAATAAAGTCCAGGTGAAACCTTAATAAAACAATAAAATCACCAGGGCTAAAGCCTTTTAGGTTGAGTATTGAGGGTGAGTTGGAGTTTAGTCGTAAACCAACGAATCGACAACCGACCTGTTATCAGTGATAACAGAAGGTGATCAAATCGATCAAGCTGAATCTAGTCCAAGCCCTGAATCAAATCGATCAAGCTGGCCTGTAACACAAGACAGGTCAATGCCCAAAACTAAACCTATAAGTCCATGGAGATTAATCTCTCCATCACGATCTTACCAAATTCGTTCTACTTACCTAAGCCTGAGCCCATCCCTAAGCCAGTGCCCAAAGAAAGGTAGACTCATGGCAGAATCTCCCCTATCCAGGGTGGATTACCCAAATCGCCACCGACCCAAATCGCCACCTACCCAAATCACCACCTGTCAAAATATAATCTAACTCCTTTAAACTAAGAAAATTTCGGCAGCGTTTCCTGTAGGAAAAGTGTCTTTTCATGATTTATATAAGTCCAAACATAAAAACAGAAATAGTCTTTGACTGTCTAGAGTCAAATTTTGTCTAACTCCCCGAATTAGTAAAAATTTGGGCAGCACTTCCTTTAGAAAAGGACACTTCCCAGATTTTTACTAAGCCATGTATGAAGTCTAGACAAGTCGAAAAGCCAAAATTTGACTAACTCCTCGGATTTGCAAAAATTTCGGCAGCGCTTCCCATAGGGAAAGTAGCTTACCAAGATTTATACAAGCCCAAGTATAATAAATGATCTCAAAAAATGATCTAAGTAAAAAAAAATTATCACAGAAAATGTAGGAATTGAATCTAACTCCTATCACTCTAGCATGTGGCGAACCACTAAAACAACTACCTATCAAACTGAAACTCAGACTAGGTAGTAGTCTCACTCAGCCACATGCAAGCCAAACCACAGAGGTAAGTACTCTCACCAACCCAAATCACCTTTGGCAAATAGTAGTTCATAGTCTTTTAATAATTTAACCCCTTATACCCTGCTTACATAGGGCATTGAGTTTGGCCATTCGTCTTAGAAACAATACCAACTCTTTGCCTTACTTATACACGAACGCGTTGCACAACTACTTCTCTCTTCTTTGGGCATATGACTAAGCCATTCGTCTTAGAAACAATGCTTAGCCGCTCTGGACTGTTTAAATAGTCAAGTGATATATATTTCTCTGAACTTAATCTTCAAAAGTGAGCGTAGGGCTAGGCCATTCGTCTTAGAAATAATGCTCAGCCTGCCCATGTTACCTTCAATTATAACTCTTAGTTATACTCTCTTCTTTTGTGATAAGGCGATAGTCAGACCATTCGTTTTAGAAACCATGTCTGGCTAGCCTTGTTCTCATATATATATATAGAATTATAGAGAATCATATTCATTTGTTCTCATTATAGTCTTGTGGCCTAAGACTTAGACCATTCATCTTAGAAACAATGTCTAGTCCTTTGGCCTGAACCTCCCTCAGCATAAAACAATCCAAAAAAAAGTTGAGCCATTCGTCTTAGAAACAATGTTCAACCCCTTTTCTTTCAACACAAAAAAAGCAGAGTACCCTGGGTCAAGACCCAGAGACTGTCCAAAAACCACCCAAAATAAACGGCGACTAGACCATTAATCTTAGAAACAATGTCTGGTCCTCAAAGTTCAAGCAATCAATAGCCCTCAAAATAAGTAGCCAGGCCATTCATCTTAGAAACAATGCCTGACACAATTAAATAAACACAACAACCAAGCCATTCGTCTTAGAAACAATGCATGACCCTTCAGAAAACAGAACAAAACACAGCAGTCAGGCCATTCATCTTAGAAACAATGCCTGACCCTATAAAACCCGTTCAAGCGCAAGCAAAACTGCCTTCCTCCCAGCCTTCCCCCTGATGCAACCCCTTGTTATAAGGTGCTTTCAGACAAACAAAACAAAACTGAAACTGTCGTTATACATACATTCATTTTCTTAGTCTGATTTGTGTCCTGAAAGTCAGGCTAAAGTCAAAGTATAGGATGCCTGCAAGATACTCAGTCAAAACATAGAAAGATGTACAGATAGGGGTCATAACTGGGTTTCTAGAGGGAAAGTAATGGTTACCTCTGAGTTCCCTATCTTTAGAACTCCTCCTGAGTTCTGGCAGAGCTCCCGCAACCGGTGGGTTGACTCCCCACAGAGTCTTGATGCGGACCTACGAGTTGCAATCCCGCCTGCCGCCTTCCTCTCAGAACCAACAAACTAGACTTAGAGTAAGAAGGGCAGAAGTAGGGGTTTCGGACTCTCAGATCCAAGGAGGGTGCACTCAGACTCGCGAGAGAGGGCCTTCAAATCTTGACGCACCTGAGGGCCCCGCAATGATGGCCAGGATGCAACGACAGCTTGATCAGACAGAAGTCAAACTGCTAACTGTTTGACCCTCTGACGCCCCTCCAACTCACGGCACTATCGCCTCTTGCAGCCCGATCACTCCCCCTACAACACACTTTTACTCCCCGTAGTCCAACTGCAGTCACACGGCGCCGAACAGCCGTACGCAAGGCAGCGCAATAGCCCGTGGTAGCCTCAACAACCGCTGTTGTAGCACTGAAGTCGAGGCAAACTGTGGAGCCCACAGCAAAAGGGTGGTACAGAAAGCGGCCACTTTGCAACCTGCTTCCCTCTCCTCTTTGGTGACACTGGCAGTGCGGCTTGGCTGGCTATACTGCAAGTAGGGTGGGCAATGATTGCTTGGCCGAACAGCTCCTGCCAAGCTTCAACAGATCGCCAGCCCGCTGCCAGGTCCGCATCCAGCTGCCCCAGCACTCGGAATGAACGACACACTTGACTCCAAGACGAATCTGCGGCCTCTGTCGTTCCTTGCCTGCCTCAGTCGATCATTACGATGGCCGAGGCCAAATCGAATTCCCCCCCGGCCTCTCCTACTGAGTCGCGGAAGACGCACGCTGTTATCTGAAGTCGGGCATGCTGAGAGATAGAGAGAAACACCCTCCACTAAGTCTGCAAGTCAACACACCGGCCAATTGATAGCTCTGCAAGCCTCACAGTTGGCTCCTCGCTAGCTCATTCAGTCGCGCCTAGCGCGTCGATCCGCAGACGAGCACACGTACTCTTATTATGCCAGCTTACAATGTGGAACTGAACTTCGACCGCTGTAGAGGCCGTCTCCCGCCACGCCTCCTCTCTGAGGTAAGTTTTTAGTCGCAGGCCAGGTCATGTTGCCTCCGTCAATCTGTACAAATCATCGGGCAAGTTCACTCCTCTCTCTCTCGTATGAGTGTTCCTGGTCGTTAAACTCGGCTGGGTTCACTCACCGTGGGAAGGAAGGAAGTTAAGTGCCAGATCGAAGCACGTAGGGAGCCAGGTGCATCCGGGGACCAGCATAGGTAAGTCTCCAACCTTGAGCTCGTCTGCTACCCCTCTGATCTTTTGGCTAAATAAGATCAGAATGAATCTTCCGTCGAATCTCGGTAGGTGCTTCCCTTCCTGTTACTTTCGAGCATCTTCTTTTCTTTTTACCTCTAATCCTACTAATCTATCGCTAGAACTAGCAACGAATTTGAAGTTGCAGGGGCCGAAGACTTCCACAATCTACTTTCCCTCAGTCGATTTCATCGAGAATCAGCCGCTTCTCGTATCCACCTTTTTTCATAGTCACTTCCAGAAACCTTCGCGCAGACTAGCTTCCCACTAACTTTCTCCTTGCTAATTCTCATACCAAACTAACCCCAAATTCGAACTCGCCCACATCCAAAACATTAGATTCGTCCCTTCTCTTGCCCGATTTCATCACGAATCGGGAGAGTTACACGTCTTTCCCCTCGCCACTTCTACTCTCGTCGCTCTCTCGCAGCTCTATCCTTCCATACCGACCAATTCGCTATCCCATTGCGGATTCCGATCGCACCATTCGAGTCGCCCACCGTCAGATCTTCCAGAAAGCATCTTGAATGGCCGAAATCGGTCGAGAAATGACCGAACCACACAACCTTTTACCCCAACTTTCTTCCCCGACACCATCTCCGGCCACTTCGCGCACGACTTTCTTCCCCACCTCCCTATTCTACTAAATACTAATTCTAACCACGAATTCAGATTCGCCCTCGCCTAAAACCTCAGTCTCAAGCCTTGCCTTGCTCGATTCCATTAAGAATCGAGCACCTTACTCGTTTCAGCCTGCGCCCAACCTTCCCTCCGCCTACACCATCTTTGTCTTCGTTTACATGCACCCGGCACCGCTCCGCGTCTGGGTTCATTTCCCGTTTTACTTCCTCGGACCGACAACATCTGATGCCGCCTAATATGCCCGTCCGCTCCCCCGTCGCCCTCACCCGCTATCTCGCTACTTCACTCCAGCGCCCATCACTCCTCCGAATGTATCCGGGTGACGATCCGGGCCAGGTTCAGCCATTCCTCCTTACTGCGCTCCGCTCGTCGTTTCTCCGCCCACTTGTCTTTCCTTCTTGCTAGCGCCCGTCTCTGCGGCATTGTTGCTCCGTTCGCCGTCACAGAGCGTTGCCCGACCAGCCTCGTTCCATCTGCCTAGCGCCCGTCACCTACTGCGCTATCTACTCGCTGGTCCTATCCTGCGCTGTGCTACTGTTTCCTCCCGCTGCTGCCTAACGCTGCCCGACCGGACCCACCGCTAGTTACTCAAAGGTATGTCGTTGGCCCCTCCCCTCGGGCGGCATTAAGAGCTCTTAGGAAAAGGGGACCGAAAGGGGGTGGGGAATAGTGCCTGGCCCATCAAAAAAGCTTGATCACAGTTCCCGCAGGTCCGGCGTCGTGTCCGGGTCAACGACACGCCGGAGTACAATAAGATAATAAAAAATATGATGCTAAAAAGAAGTACTTAGAAAGTGTCACCACCGATCGGGCGCTGCCGATGGCAAAACCAAGGGGGATAGCCCCGCCGAGCCCTCGACCCCTCAGTCCCTTCACACTACCATTGCTCCTGCGTTGTCGCCCCGCTGGCCTCGATCCCCGCACTTGTGTATCCAGAGTCCAATGTCGTAACCTATAGGGCTAAGCCCAAGCCTGAGACCAGCGTGTGCCAATTTCTATATAAGGCGGTGTGCATCGTGCCCCGGGCCAAGAAAACGCCCTGGGCCACACTTCTACCTACGTTCCGGACTACGACTACTTAACCGCCACGCCGACATACCTAAGCTGCGCCGTGGCTACCACACACGCCCCATCCTGGGCGCCCGACCTACCGCCGGTTAGGCATGGAGAACGCAGTCAACCTCTTAATCCTTAGTCTAATCGGTAACCAAAAAAAAATCAAGCCGGTCAACTATGCCGGTTCCTTAATCAAACACAAAGAGAAAAAATCAACGTGCGCCTAAAACTGCGTGCCCACTCGCCTCCTTTATTAAGACAACCCTTAGCCTGCGTACGGATGAGCACCGCGGTCCGCGTAGACGCTTAAAGACACCAAATTAATTTGGCTTTTTGTCACTTGCAAAAACCAGGGCGGATACCCTTGTCAAGATATTCGCGCCGACAACGCTGCTCACAGGAAATTCAAGAGTCAAAGTCAACTGTAGAGTCAACGGTACCGCACCCAGGCCCTTGGTTGGATACACTCACTTGTTGTGCGCAGGTACCCAGACAACATCTAGGGCGGAGGGAATTCGGTTTCAGGCCAATCTGGGCCCTCATTCGCATTGAGATCTGAACGGCTGAGGGATACAGCATCCGGGGTCCAGACCCCGCGTCAACACTACATAAGAGCTGACTTCCTAGCTTTGACATTCATTCAGTCTTGTGTCAATGCTGACGTCACGCGTTGACTTTGACGCTGGTGCGACGCTGCGACACTGGCGGGACGCTGGCTCTATGCTGGCATATGAGAAGAGACGGCGACGTGCTACTGGTTGGCATGGTGGCTGGCTGGCAATTGTCTTCTTGGCATGCTGACGTGGCAGCTGCCACGCGCCGCCGCTGACGTGGTTGCTGCCACATGTACTCTGATGTGGCAGGGCTACGTGATTGATAGTGTTGTTCTGATTCATCGTCACTTCGGAAGGAGATCAAGACTGTGGGGTTATCGTAGGTACGTACCTGATATCTTGATGTCGACATTCTCCAGTTCGCTGATGAGGACAGGCTGACGTGCCACGTGGCACATTGAGAGAGAACTTCAGATTTGTGTTCGGGTTATTGATTATTAAGGTGGCGAGATGGGTGGGAGCCCGAAGCAGGAGTGGGCATTGTTGATTTCTCCCTTCTCAGTCTATTCTCCCCTCTATCTCCTTCGTCTGTGTATGATTTCCAATCTCATTCCATCTGGACACAATTATGATTATTTGACATTCATCAGCAGGTTGATATCTATATGGGTTGGCATTGTTGACAAGTATCTTCGCCATCTGGGTTCATTGCACCACCCCCCCCAAACCCCCTTTCCCGATGTTTTGCATTTTTTTTTTCTTGCTCCAAATGAGCTGATTTTTTTGTATGGGGTCACTTGATGTAGCACAGGCCCCCCCCCAATTATTTTTTTTCTTTTGCTTTTTATTTTGGAAAAAATGAGTTGTCCGGGATTCCGAACAACTCCCTCGCCGGACGTCTGATGGAGACATCTTCGGGAAACGTCTTCTATCATACATCTGGTAACCTAGTTAAAAAATCTGAAACTTGGAGGGTTTGTAAATTTGGTGGTTATCTTTCCAGGAAAAATATTAAAAGAATAATAATTATAATTTCAACCACGAAATAAGTGGTGGCGGCAATCCGCCTGATTTTCCATTTTTGCCACTCTGTCGGGTCTCCAAACTATGCTACCGGTCCCCCGAATTTCCAACGTCGGGTAGGGTGGTGGTTTAAAATACAGAATAATCCATCTACAACATTGACCAGTTGGTTGCATGAAATTGATGTTTTTTATGTCGAATTGTAGCACAAGAATGATTGTTATAATCGAGTTACTGATGCACTGTCTCGCAACCCAAAGTATATGACATGCCTCGTGAACTCCTACGACCTCCAAATGAAACTAAAGGAGGAACTAGTAGAGCAAACTGCCAAGGATCCGGCCCTCAGTCCAATACTCGAGCAGCTCAAGGCGGACCCAAGTAGCCATCCTAATTCCCATAAGTGTGAGGGTTTGATTTTCCGATGCTAGGGAAAGAATGACCGATTGTGTTCCCAACCATAAGCCTCTCCGTACTCACTTCTTGGATTTGGTTCATGATCGGAGTGGACACTTCGGTTTTGAGAAGACATACGAAAGTCTACTACAACAGTTTGATTAGCCCATAATGAAAGGATCTGCTTACAGGTTTGTGGCCGAATGTTAAGTATGTCAACGGATCAAACCATCTTGGCAAAAGCCTAAAGCCTATGGGGCTGCTGAATCCTCTTCCCATTACCGACCGTACCAGAGAGTCCGTCTCTACATACATGGGTAAGTTGAGTAAGAATGGGTATTCGCAAATGATGGTGATTAAGTACATTTTGTACTATGGGCCCCCGAAGACTCTTGTGAGTGATAGGGACACCAGATTCATAAGTACACATTGGAAGGACTTCACTTCCCAACTCTGCGACATCAAACTGAAGATGACATCTGGTCGACATCTCGAATCCAATGGTTTGGCTGAGGAAATCAACCAGACAGTGACACTTCTCCTTGCTCTTATTATTCTCGATCAGGAGATGTGGGATGAAGAGTTGTATACAGTGAAGGGGTGGTACAACAACTCCATTCACTCCTCCACGGGTATGGCACCGAACAGGCTGCATTTCGATTGGAAGATACACAACCCTCTATCTTACTTGTTCCCTGAACAGCAGCCTGGTTTGACGCCTGGCATGCCTGGCTACAACGCCAAATACGGTCGTTTGCTCAAAGTTGCCATTGCAGCAATAAACCAAGCAACAGCATCCCATGATTCATCATGCAAATAAAAAGCGTCGACCTTCGCCATTCGAAGTGCGAAGTTATGTTTGGGTCAAGATGTCTGAGTTTTCGGAAGAAGAGGGGGTGTCACGCAAACCTCTCCCTCTCTACTACGGTCCATGGATGGTTCTGAAGGTGGTGGGTGATGAGAAGTTTAGACCATATGTGCACGTATCCAGTCTTCCACGCATCTAAACGGTTTCCGTATCTTGCTCCTACTTCCTTTGATTATCGAGAGCCTGTGATCCCTCGTGTAATGAATGGTGGTCACGAGATAGACAGGATTGTCATTCACACTGGTAAGGGATGTAACAGACAGTATCAAGCTCACTCTATGTATCCCCCGTTAGATGATCTCTATTGGATTTCAAAGAAGGAATTGCTGAAGAGTGCAGCTCGCATTGTCAAAGCGTATGAACGAAAGATAGTTTCTGATGTCGTTCCAACAATCTCTGCGAAACTCACTGCTACTGAGTATACACGAAATCTTTGCTTAACATGTGGCCACCTTGCCTGCTGGCCATCTGAGACACGTGCCAACTCCGAGAGATACCGGAATCAACGCGAGGCAGTTTTGTAGCAGGAGCGTTGGAACATGGGACTGTCGACACAACATTGCAACCAGAACTCTCATATGGTTTCCGGAGTACTGGGAGGGCTATCCTAGTTGTTTGAAGCCTCAGGCAGAAGCAACTCCCCGTAGGTTGATCAGACTGGTACAAGGTGAAACAGAACCGACGAATGCAAGAGTTAAGCTGCAGCGGGGCCCTGCAGTAGGGACCAGGCAGCATAGCATCGACAACACTGGCTTGCCAGCAGAACACTCATATGGTTTCAGGGGTTCTGGGAGGGTTTTTCTAGCTGGTGGAAGCCTCAAGCAGAAGCAGCTTCGCGTAAGTGGATCGGACTGGGGCAAGCCAAAACAGAACCGAGGAAAGCAAGAGCTAAAGAGCTGTGGTGCTCTGCAGTAGGGGCCTCAGTCATGACACATTTGACACTGTAACCACAACATTATTGGGGGCTCCTGGGAGGGGTCTCAACATCGTTTCACATGGCAGAGGGCCTGCAAAACCAGGCGCACAGCATTCATACCTCTGGCTCCCTATCTTTAATGTCAAGGGACGCTGGACCCGGTTTCCAGCAGGTGCAGCTCCCCACCAATGGAACGGAGCCATATGCAAATAGGGTACATGGAGGGGGTGTCTGCTCTTATCAGCACCTCCCCCACGCCCAACCACAATGTTTCAATCAAAAAAAAAAAAGAAAAAAAAAAAGGTGTGTTTAGCAGGGACTCAGCTTGAGTTACTCGCTCGAAGGGACCTCGCTCTTGAAGGGGTGGTAGTGTAAGGACCTGCCAAAATACGGACTGAGAACACAGCTGAATTCTGAGTTTTGCTGCCGGAATGTATGCCTTGCTGAGATTCCCGCTTTTTGCTGAATTTTCTAGGTCTGATATGTGCATGTTTGCTGGTCTGCGTGCCTGTCCGAGTGCTTGTCGGCCTGAGTGTGTGTGTGGCCCGCCAAGGCATGTGTTTGTTTGGAGGTCCGTCGGGACGGTACTTACCTGTGGCCGTGACTTTGGGGTTGCAGTGGGGAAAAATACTCAAGTGGCCATAGGGCCGGTACTTACCTGTGGCCGTGACTTTGGGGTTGCAGTGGGGAAAAATACTCAAGTGGCCGTAGGGCCCGGTAGTGTAGGCCCATAGGTACTTGAGTAGCAGTAGGCCGAGAAGAAGTAGTCATTGTATTTTTAGAGGGCCAGTAGTGGTAGGCTAGGTCTAGGTGGGTACCAGTCCATGTAGCCTTAGTCTAGGGCCTGTGCGGACGATATCAGAGCCTGCAATGATGTTTCCCTCCAAGAGGAGGAGATACCGGTGGCCCGGAGGCCGCAAGGCATTGAGTGCCTCGCGTCGAAGCAACCGGCCGTGCGGCTGGTTGCCCGATATATCTCCAGGAGGAGTGAGTTGCTCCTCTTCGTTTGCAGTGTGCGAGTTTGGGCGCCATGCTGCTGGAGCACCTGGTGGAGAGCGCTAGTGTGCAGCGCTGGGGGGAAACGCGCCAGGGCTTCCACCTTGGCTATGGTGGAGAGCGCCTGATGGGACGAGGAGGAACGAGGCGACTAGGAGAGGGGAGTGCCAGAGGCACTTACCTGACTATGGTGGATGCCATGTCCACCACCTTGGTAGGCGCTGCATCCGGAAGGCCCCAGTTGGGGTAGCGCTGCATCAAGAAGCTTTGAGGCAGAGGCAGGCATGGCGACCTGAGAGGAAGAGGACATAGCTGCTTTTGCATAGTCTTTTGCAGGTCAGGGCAAGGCCCTTAGTAGTCTGCCATAGCCTAGGCCTGTACGAAGAGAGAGAGAGGAGCGTGGCCATGGCTATGATAGACCTCTTGTTGTGCTGACAGTAGAAGAGGGATTCGGACATTGATTCTTTTTTTTTTTTTCTTTTTTGTTTTGAAACAGGTCCTTATGGTCCTGGCTCCATGTCCATTCTGGGGAGCGTCAGTCCGGTTCCTATTCCCCCGGCAAGTCAAAAGAATACATCATTTCACCCACTCAACGCTTCCTTCCGTCTGGCCGAAGGAACCCTGACCAGCATTGATTACTCCTTCTGAGGAGGATTGACTGTCAGCTTGCCCTGACCACTTGTTCCTCTCAGGCTTCTATTCACAGCCTGTCGAACGAGTCCCTACGAGAAGAGTGGGGGGGTCCGCTCAGTGTTCTAGTGCTTGTCCTTGTCCTTCATTGTGTGTCGGGTTTGCCCTGTTGTTGATCCTCCTTCGGGGCCTTCTTGGTCTTGTGCCAGGGCACCTGGCAGGAAACCTTATGTACTTCATGATTGGGCCTGGTGCCATTTCTTCCATTTCAACCTGTTGTCAACTATCGTCGCCACCTTGCCCTTTAGCAGCCAGTTCCTCATGAAGGTCTGTTTCTTGGTTGCTTGTCCTTCTGGTCTGTGTCTTATAGAGTTGACTATTCTCCGCCATCTGCTTCTGATTTCCGTCTCTGCCATGCTTCCCTGCTGCCTGTGATGTTGCTGGGGATGTTAGTTAGGATTAGGATAGAGAGAGAGGGAATGTCAGGGGGCGGCGAAGCGAACAGGATCGACCACAGCGCGCAGACCTTCTTCCATACCCATGTCGCTTCTGGGCAGAAGAGCAGGCAGTGTGTGATGTCTTCGGGAAAGTTGTTGCTGCACATTGAGCAGCAGTCCGAGCTATCAGGGTCGGAGTGTTTCCGTCTAGTATGTAGCTGTTGGTTAATGGGAAGGGCTGCATGTGCTAACAGCCATTGCAAGTTGCGGATTCTGATTGGTCTGTTGAGAAGGTATTTGGTCCATGGGATGGTGACGGGGATCATGTCATCTAGGCTCAGTATGTTTCTCCATTTCTTTGTCAGCCTTGGATTTGGGTCCCTGGTTTGTAGTCCGAGGTTATACCCAAACTTTACGTCATATTCTGATAGCGTCCTAGACTTCTCGCTATCGCCCAAGTCCCATATCCATTCTTTTGGGTCGAATTCCAGCTCCTTAACACTAAATTCCGGTTGGAAGATGATCTAGGGTTTCCTGTGAGAGACTCTAACCTTCCTGAGAAGGTAGGTTTTTGTTCGTTCTGTGGTGTTTTGTTTAGGACCTCTAGTTCGTATATATTGTGTTTGATGATGGGGTAGGATATGAACTTGGCCTGGTAGTTAGTCGGGTCCGGTTGGGTCACAAAGCGGTAAGCTCTTGTTGGTGGGGTCTGAATGGTGAGCAGTCCCCAGCCTCCAGGTTTCCACGTGTGTGGCTCTTTAAGGAGGGTCGTCCATGGGGGGGGAATGCTTGAGCGATTTCTGACAAGTTGGTGGTCAGTAGGTGGCACCCTTTTAAGGATGTGCGGAGGTCCTGTTCAGTTAACCATTCTTCTCGGTACTCATACCACAGATGTTTGACCTGCCATACTCCTCTCTCCACCCAAGACAACCATTTGTGGTCTTTGGCCCAGAGGGTCCATGGTCTGCCCTGTGTGTCCTTAATCCAGGGATTGCAGAATAGGGGCTGTTTTAAGACTTCCTCTTTGTTGCTCGGGGACCCTTTCTTTTCGGGCATCAGGCCTTCAGGATCGGTGACCAGTAAGGTACGGGTTTGATGGGGGGCTGATTGGAGGTCACATGGTTGGTTCTCCTAGCAGGTCTTCCGGATTTGATTGTCCATTCCTTTGCCATGATCCAGAACATGCCACTCATGTTCGGTGGGGACGCTACTGGTGCCAAATTCCTAATGCTGTCTGCAGCCATCTTGGTCCACAGGAGGGCTTGATTGGTTAGGATTTTGATTATCCATTTCATTTGGAGGGTGATCGCTTCCTGTTTAGGGTCGATTATACCTAGCCCCCCTCCGTGTGGTTTCCTGATAACAGTTTGCCAAACCACCTTGTTTATGCAGGAGATTCTGTTGGGGTCGCCAGTCCACAGGTAACACTTGGCTCTAGCCTTCAACTTCTACAGGTCGTCGTCGGGAGCGGACCATATGGAGGCCATGTACCATAGAGTGGAGAATACTGATGTGTTGATAATCAGGGCTCTCCCTAGCAGGGAGGCCTAGGATTTGTTGCAGGTGGCAAGACGGGTTATTGCTTTGGCGATTAAAGTCTCTCCCATACCTTGCCGATGCCATCTCTGTTTACCATAATGCCCAAGTATCAGAGTGCTTGATCGCCTGTGGTCCATGTCATTGGGGTTGATGAGTCTGGAGGTTGGGGGGGGGTGCCTTCTGCTAGCCACCACCCTTCCGTTTTTGACCAGTTTACCTTCATTTATGAGGCGAGTCTGAAGGCTTCCATAGCGCAGGCCAGGGCTTGAAAGGAGGAATTACTCGCGCGAATGAGGACCGTGAGATCATTTGCGAACAACTGTGCGGTGGGGAGAATGGAGTCGTGGAGGGGGTTGTGGTTTTGCTCATTCAGGCGGTCTATGGATGGATCCTTGCGGAGGAAAGATGCAATGGCTTCCATTATGAACAGGAATATTGGGGGTGCAAGGGGGTCGCCTTGGCGGACCGATCTCGATATCGGATAGGTTTCTGACAGTATTCTATTTATTTGCACCCTGCCCGTGGCATCACCATTTAGCACTCTTACCCGCTCTCTGAAGTCTGGGCAGACTCCCATCTTCTCCATACAACTGTGTAGGAAGTCCCAATTGACTTGATCGTAGGCCTTTTCGAAATCGAAAAATAAGATCGCCAATTGCATCTGTTTTTCTGTGATGTTCTTTGCAGCCTCGTTTAGGGCCATCACATTATCCAGAATATATTGACCCGGAATGAATCCTGCTTGGTCAATATGAAAGCATTTAACTGTTAGTCTTATGATTCTATTTGCTAAGGTCTTTGCTAAGATTTTGTAGGGCGTTGTGAGAAGTGAGATTGGTCTGTAGTTCTTCAGGTCCTCCTTGTCACATTTCTTGTAAACTAGTGAGACTACGCTGGTGCTTAGAGATTGACCCTGGCCTGTTTTTTCCGTGTTGTCATTAACAAAGTTCAGGAGGTCATTTCCCAGTATGGGCCAGAATTGGATCCAAAATTCTTTGGACAAGCCATCGATTCCTGGTGCTTTGTCATTTCCCATTTGGGACAAGGCTGCGTGTAGTTCCCCTAGGGCTATGTGACCCCCAAGGCCGCGGATCCTGCAACCTAGGAGGCGGCCGAGGAGGCCGATCGCAGGCCCGCGGCCGAGGCCGCGCGACCGAGGTCGCACGGCCGAGTTTCCGCGCGGCCGCCCCCGGTCCAGGCGGGGGCGCGCGCGGGAAAACGGCGCGCGCGCACGACCGTCGCATGTCGGCCTCTACGCCCCTGTTAAAAAAAAAAATAAAAAAAATTGGGGGGATGTTTTTTGGTATGTGAGAAAAAAAATTAAATAAATAGAAAAAAAAAAATTTGATTGATTGATAGTTTTTTTTATTGATTGATTGATTGATTGATTGATTGATTGGTTGGGGAGGGGTCCTCCCTCCCCTCCCCCCAGCACACGCGCACACACACACACACACA
>BFEA01000885.1:342669-355802 GCA_003427395.1 Chara braunii | reverse complement strand
CACACACACACACACACACACACACACACACACACACACACACACACACACACACACACACACACAACCGCGCACGCACTCTCTCTCCCTCTCTCTCTTCACTTTCTCTCTCTCTCTCTCACACACACACACACATACATACATAAAAAATGATGACTCAATATGTATATATATAGGAACCTAATAATAATGGATGAGTATATGTATATAAATAAGTGGAGTTATTCTTTCAAAAAGTTTTTTAAGAAAAATATACTTGTATAAGAGGGTGGATATAGATTTTTTTTTGGGAAAAACTATGAAAAATGAGGGAGAAGATAAATAAAAGGTGAATAATTAAAGAAATTGGAGGGAGAAAACAAAAGGAAGACAGAAAAAAAGAAGAAAAGGAAAAAAGAATAAAGAAAAAAGAAAAGAAGAAATATGAGAGAGGAAGGAGTAAGGGGCATGTGTACATCCGGTGAGGGGCCTCAAAGAAAGAACGGGGCGGTATTTTCGACAGAACCTCTATAGGAAGTGGTGGCCAGCACAAGATGGTTACTGGGGCCTATAGCTGGAGGCGAGGAGCAGCCGGTTTGCATCCAGTAGTATCAATTGTTTAGTAAGAAGAAAAAAGAATTTTAAAGAAAAGAAAAAAGTATTTTTTTCGGATGGTACCCAAATGGGCCCGGGAGAATTGGGGACACCTGCTTGTAAGTAGAAGGCAACACTATATATCGGTGTATGCTACCGGTTCACCTCCTCAAAGAATTGGAAGGTGCGGTGAGTCTCCGGAGTAGGTGAAACGCTGCCCTGTGCTAGGTTTCTTCGGCGATCCACCACGACCTGGGGTGTACTATGTCTGCGCTTGCTGAGTCTACCTCCTTTGTGGAGCATCGCCTCCAAGTTCCGATAGGAGTGGTTACGGAAAGAACTGTGGCGACGGCGAGAACGAGTATCTCGGTGTCTTGCTCGCTAGCACCATTTCGCTGCTTCCCCAACATGTCACTATCTTGCACGGGTGCAATCTCTATCGCACTGATTGTTGCCCCTACAAAAGTCGTTGTTAGGTTTATCCCGGAGGGGGAGGTCGCGTGGGATTCTTGCAAGTTAGTCTGAGAGATGGATAACGTCCTTTCCTTCGAGGAGATGCTGGATGAACACCTATGCGAGGAAGTTGGACTGAATGAATCACAAGGAGAGGCTGCTCCTGAGGTGAAGGTCTCGTAGAAACCCCATATCGTATCTAAATGCATTTGACCCCCCCATCCCACTCACACACCCTCTCTACTATTTCCGAAAAACCAAAAACAATCTCTATTTTCTATTTTCTATTATCGATTTTTTCGGGTATTGCCGGATGGGCTATCATCGGTGCTCGGTATATCTTTACTCAATGGAATGCCTATATACTATAGAATATCCTGGTTCGTGAACTTATTGCAGTAGGATTTACTGTGCTACAATTTTTTCCTCTGACGATCTAACATGTGGCATGTCATCCTTTGCTGCTTTTGTATTACCGGTCCTGGGTGTGACCGAATGGTGATACTTCTAGAACCAGGAATATGATGTGTTTTTTTTTTTTTTTTTTTTTTTTTTCAAAAACAGGTTACCTTACCCTTCCTTGGATTTTGCTTACCAGTGTGTGCTGTCACATGCTCTCGTGGATCTGTGTATTGGTATGTCTTTGAGATATCTTGTGGCCTGCATGATTGTGTGGGGGATTGTTGTTATAATGGGGAGGGGAATGATTAGATTTTATTTGCAGATCAGCAGCGTGAGTGAGTTCGGAGTGACTGCTTGGGCAGATGACACCATGTGGCGTTGCTTCACCAAGGTTTTGAGTAGGGATGTGTACGAGCTCTGGGGGTGAGGGATTTGTATATGAGAAGGAGGGGGATTCATGAAAGGGGGAGGATAGGAGGTGAGGGGAAATGAGGCGGTCAGTTTTGAGTTATAAGGAGAGAGGATTGGTAATTCCGGGTTCAAACAAGGGTGGGTGAGTAGCGAGGGATACTAATTAAATGGGAGAATTTTCATCGACTCGCTGATTGGTTGATCTGACGGTTTCCATCATGTGCTATTGGCATGATGATGTGTACAGATCGAGATGTTGTAGTGTTGTAGTGCTGTATATTCGAAGTTAAGCGTTGCGCTTAACGGGCTGTAAAGACAAGGAAGCAAGGAGCTGCGTGTTTACAAGCGATTAGTCGATGTAGATTGTTGCGGGTGTTCTTTCATTGTGGTGTGAATAAATGGTAGGACAATAGGTTCCGTGATGGACTTTAGCTTGGCTATGTGATTGACATTCGTTGAGCGGTATGTTGAGTTACGAGCTGTTGAATCGTTTGGGGTTCGCAATTTTTTCGTCTGAAGGATCATCATCTCGGTTTCACGTGTGTGTATTTCTTGCTTACGTTCCCACGTATTCGGTGTGAATCTTAATATGCTCTTCCCCATTCTTCTCTCGAAGATATTTCATGAGACTTATACTCCCCGCTCTAGCTTTATTTTCTCCTTGGTTCCTGCCGAGATTCCCGAAACTGAATGACATTTTCCCCGAATGAATAGGTAAGTTACTTCCCGTGTGAGTCATAAGGATTAATGGTATGAAGGATTGACCCATTGGGAGAATTTAATATCTTCACATCTGTTGTTGTGCTAGCTCAAATAGTTTTCAAGTTGCCCTCTCTATCGTTTATATAGGTATGGGACTGGGTCTCCTATTTCCTTTTTATGATTATGATCACTGCATGTATGTCTGAGTAGGACGAAACGGTAATTTATGTTGTTGCTTCATCTCTCCTCGCCTCTTGGACTGGAGCACCCGGGCTATAGAACGGGGGTAATATAAGATGGTGTGTCCTATGGGTTTACGAGCCAATGATGAATGATGAGGAAATGCTTCTCCCGATATGTCAATTACAACAATCCCTGTTGTCAAACATCGGTGTGGGGCATGATTGTCTGCATGCCGGGGCTATTACGAAGTGTTTTTACACACACGACATCACACACACACGACATCACACACACACACACACACACACACACACACACACACACACACACACACACACACACACACACACCAACCCCAGTGTGACCCCTTTTTTCTTTATTTGTTTTCAATTTTTGCATGTTCTTTTTTTTTTAACACCCAATTTCCCGACACAAACCGGAAAAACATTTCTAAAAAAATACAGCACAACTCAGCGACCATGTCCCTCATGAAAAAAAATGACAAAAAAAAAATCCTGCTTTTTTTTTTTTAATAATTTGTTTAAATCGATTTTCGTTCTTCATTTTTTAAAAATCTTAAACGAGGTCGGATTCCAAAATAAAAAATCTAGGATTGTAGGGTTTTGCAAGCCCTACAACCCCATATATATATATATCGTCAAATAGAACTGCCCGGTAAACCGTAGGCAGAGAGGGAGAAGAGGACAACAAACGAGGGGCTGTGANGGTAAACCGTAGGCAGAGAGGGAGAAGAGGACAACAAACGAGGGGCTGTGACAAACTGTTTCGTCGGAGTTTCACCGATATATATATATATATCGTCACAAACAGATATACATATATTTTTACGTATTTTTAGGGGTATAAAAAAATTATTAAAAAACGAGGCCGCGGACAGGGCCGCATTGGCCGCGGCCGCGACCGACTTTTTCGACCGCGGCAGCCGAAATGCCCACGGCCTAGGCCGCGGGTGTCACTTAGCCCTAAGGTGATTGGTTTATCCAGGTCCTGCGTTTGTTGCTAAGTGAACGTTCTCTCTAGGTAGTTCATCATGTGCTGACGGACATTGATGTTCGCTGACTGGGGGGGGAGAGGTAGTTTGAGGCTCGTAGAGGTCGGCGTAGAAAGATCTGGCTATTCGTACCATCTTTGTGCTGGCTGACTTCGTCTTCCCCTGGTCTGTTGGGTCCTTCAATCTCTCGATCATGTTGTTCATTGCATTGGCCTTAATTTTGGAAAAGAAGAAATTGGACATGGATTCATTCAGGGTGTAGTCATTCATTCGAGCGCGCATTTGTAGGCCCCTGAGTTCCCATCTCCTCCATTCATTTAATTCGTCCTTGGTAGATTGGAGTAGGTCGTGATAGAAGGAGTTGGCAGGATCTGATGCGAGGTTGGTTTCAGCGATGTCGAGAGCGATTGCAATTCTTCCTTCCTGATCTTGCGTTCTGCTGCTATGCTTCTAGACTCTACTGGGACCGTCTGAGATAGGTCCATATAGCTATCTATGAACCACTTGTGCCTGTTCTGACGTTTCAGCTCATCTTGTTGTAAGAAAGTCCAATTCCATCTGACTGCCTCCGTCATGCGATCTGTGGGGAGAAGTGAGTTGTTAAGTCTAAAAAAAACTTGCCCTTTTTCTACTGGAGATTTGAGGTTGAGGAGCAGGTAGGTTGGTTTGTCATCGAGTCCCTTGAGGGCTGCTGCTGGTAGGATATCGGCCTCCTTGATTGCTCCTTGCAACTTGTCGGAAATTAGGAAGGAGTCGATCCGTGATAGTGATGAATGGTTAGATCGACTCCCTTTGACTAGGGAGAAGGCTTTCTTGCGTGGGTGGAGGATTCGAAAAGGGTCTACCAGGTCCAACTCCATCATGATGTTTCTCAAGTGTGTGCTCGTGTGGGTCCCAGCAGCGTTGCTTGGGAAATGCGGTCCAGGCCGGGATCCAAAGTGGTGTTCCAGTCGCCTGCTATGATTAACCGCAGGGAGTTCGGGAAGAGTGATTTGATGTGGTAAAAGAAAGCGAGGCGTTCGGTTTCCGTGTTGGGGGGGTATATGTTCAGGATCCTGATCTCTTCCTCTTGCCATGTGATTTGGATCCATGACCATCTACCTTCCGCTGTGTCACCTTTGCCGTTGCTTACCTGTCCTTCTGACCAAATTTTGGAGGTAGTTGGTATGAGGATTGTTGTGTCGCGATTGCTTTGGTCCACTTTGTTGGACCACAGTGTAAAAGGGCATCCACCTAGGCTTTTTTCCATGGTCCTCTTAATTCTGGTGTGGTTGGTGAGGTTTGATAGATGGGTCTCTTGTAGAAGGATGACATCGGGTTTGGGCTTTCTTTTGTCTGTGAGACCAAGTCTGATGTCTCGTAGTTTGTCATCTTCAATGAGAATGTTGCCCAGGCCGTTGACGTTCCAGCTATGGATCGTCAGTCCTTTGGCTTGCCAGTCTACTCTCACTGTCCCAGACTGATTCTCGTTGCAGTCCATTAGATTTCGTTTGACGGGGTGTTGTATTCAGATTGTTTTTATTATTATTTTTCTTGGTTGGGGTGGATGTTTTTTGGGCAGGGTTAATTGTTGGGGGTTCGATATATCTAGTCCACGACGGTCGAGGTTTTGGGGCTGCCCACCTCAGAGTCCTCGTTGTTCTCGTTGCCCTCGCTGATCTCTTTCTCCGGAACGGAGCTCAGGCTGTATGCCCAGCTCAGGCTGTATGGCCCCACGCTACCTTCGGGCAACGACGTGGCCCCAGTCTCTGCTCCTTCCGGGGAAATCTCGTCGGCCATCCCGCAGTCTTCGTTGTGGGCCATACTTCCCTCATCGTCATCGGGCTCCACGTGGAGTGCCCTGGCTTCGTCTTGCAGGGAGTGTTCTGAGATGAGAATATGGGATCTGATAATGGCGGCCAAGGAGACCGCCATGACCTCTGTCGGCCACATCTTGCCTGCAAGAGTGCCGTACGACAGCGCTGTCACAGTGTTTCATGCTCTCCATACCAGTCCTTCATGTAATCTGCCTTTCTCATCTGGTTTCACTATGATTGGCTCGAAGGACTTGACTGTGTCGGGGTCCTGGCCTGTTTCGTCTGCCTTCTCTGCCTAAGCCGGTGGGACTTTATAAACGCCCGCAGGGAATTCATCTGAGATCCCTTCTTTGATCGTTCTCGCGAAAGACCGCTCGTCTCCCAACGTCGGGATAGTGAAGGAGACATCAGTGGCTACCTGCCACTCACTGAGTTTCCTTCTATACCGGACGGGGACCAGGGGTCTGACGACTTTGATTGTTTTGCGGTCTGATGCTGCTTTCTCAGTAACATGGGGAGCCCTGTTATTCACGACATTTCAGATTGTGCAGTACTCTTTGTTGTATTTCTGGCGGTACTCGTTTTGATCGAACAGGCATTTTGTCTGAGCGGCGACAATAGCTATCTCCCATTTGATGGATCGCTGCTCACTGCCCTTTTCCAAAGTATCAGCCTGAGATTTCTTGGGCCTCTGGTCTCTACCCTTCGAAGGCTTCCATTTTTTGCGTACCATGTCCCTGATTGGGTCCTTGTGGGACTGTGTGTCGGCGTTGGATTCCGCTTCAGAGCCTGAAGCTTCTCTTTCCCTCTTCTTCTCGTGGTAACAAAAAACACTGAACTCCGATAGCTCGCTTTGTTGTCTCAAGATGTCATATGAATTCTTCGAAGTGTGGAACCCTGCTACCGTTTGTTTCTGCACGTCTTCTCTTGATGTTTCATGCATGCCACACGGATGTCGAATTCTTTTTCTCTCTCGTTTTTGGCTCTTTCGAGATATTCTTGTAGCCACGGGATAGGAGAGTCTCCCTTTCCTTCTGGTTTCTCTGCCTCCTCTTTTTTGGTGGGTCATATGTCCATTCCTTGCTGGGTCAGATCCTGGTCTGATTGATCTGGGCCCATTAAGGACGGCTGAGGGTTCCGGTTCTCAAAGGGTTCGCTACCCTCTGCAGGCGTACCACCCTTCCTTTTTTTCTTCCCACTTGGTTAGTCGTCGTTGGTCTTTTGCGGTGAGGCCTGTCTCTTGAGGGAGGGATCGGCCAGTGGGCTTCATCCCTCGATGATCTGTTTGGCTATGTCCAAGATGTTGTCATAGTCCTCTGGATTGGAGAGAGAGGCAGTCGTCTTCTGTCTAATCGACTCCAGATCCCACATCAAGTCCTCATGCGATCACTGGGTCCGAGTGGATTTTCCCTGGGATTCCGGTAATCCAGAGGACTATGACAACATCTTTGTCGCCACGTGGTGCCATTTGTTGTCCGAGGAAGGGAAAATGTCTGGCTGTTTAATCGTCGGGGTGGTGTTAGTATAGGTCCTGATCCATTTGGGATCTGGGATGTTATCGTTGAAGACCCAACCGACGTCGTCTGAGTCGTTGACGAACCAGATTCCTTTAGCTCCTTCCACCTCTACTAACATGTTCTGCCTCAACTTTTTCTGTTCAGTGGAGTGCGGGCATTTGGGATCGGTTCCCAGATGGTCCCTGGCTTTGCATCTAAAACAAATTGGGGACGCTTTGGTTGAGACTGTTACCGCTGTGACTTTGTCTCCAATGAGACATTGCCACTCTTCTGGGAAGGTCGGAGGGTCATCGGTGATTACTTCCAAGATAGCTGTGACTGAGTCGTTGTGGGGAGCCAAGAAGTCGGGTGTGGGAAGGACCCACTTCAGTACCTTATTGGCTGGATATTCCACTTCTAGGCGGGCTTTGATAAGCGGGTGTCCTCTGGCGGGGATGTTGTTGAATTGTACGCAGAACTGTTCCCTCATCAATCGCTGTTTGTCGGAGGCAGCTGGCGGGAGTTCGGCTCGCTGTGTTGTTTCCGCTTTCCAGCATGACAGGGTGCAGACAGAGCCATTACAGTTCAAAGTCTTGCATTTTTCCAACAAGTGTGTGGCTTGAGTGGCGTCTTTGAACACCACCATCATCATGGTTCTGCCCAAGCCGAGCAGGGAGAACTTGTCGGCATCAGTTTTGATGTTCTCCTCTTCCAGAATGGTTTTCACTATCCACTTCCTCTTCTTAACGGGTGACAGCCTTGCTCCGGCGTTGGAGAAGGAGAAAATGAGTGCATGCTTCTCGTAGGGCGCGTTTGTGTCGGCTATCTTGTCTTTAGGATATGCCAATGCGGTCACTTCTTCATCAGTATTGTCCTTGGTGTTTTTGACTTTGATGGTAACTTTCTATCCTCTGATTTGCGGGGCTTCCAGGAGGAAGCGCAACATCTCATGGTCCACATTGGAAGCATTCTGGAGGGTAGATTCGGACATTGATTCTGGTTCAGCCATTCAACATTATTAGTTATTGTTTGAATGAGAGAGGAGATGATAAGGAGGCGTTGGTTGGCGAAGAAGGGGGAACTGTCATTGGTTGTTTGTTGGTGTACTTCTTCTTCTTCTTCTTCTTCTTCTTCTTCATTCACTTCTTTTCGCAATTGGACGACATTGTATTTCTTTGTGAATTTGAACTCCGAAATTGGCCAGGATCCTAACAAAAGCGTATTGGGTCAGTGATTCACAACTGGTCACCCTCATGTTTCGTGTATGCATCGACACACATGCATTGACACACAAAGCGTCATGGATACACATAAGTAGATGAGCACACTTTGAAATCATTTGTGAACTCGAAGTATATATGCAACAGGTCCAGTTGCTATGGCTGTATTACATGCCCAGTTGGGCGATGTACATATATAACCAAGGATCCGCAATGTGATGAAAAGGACTGAATGTACAATGCAATGCTAGTGGAATATGCAGTGTACATCCTGATACATACAAAAATGGTGCTTTGTAGCAAAGTGGAAGACTTAGATATAAGTCTTGACCTGACCGGGACTGACCTCTATCACGTAGTGCAAGACAACGCAGCAGAATGCTAGAATACCAATGACTAGCCCAATCAATGTCGCAACGCAGACCAAACATACATCATTCTCATCACAAGGTGTGAAGGGGCCTGCGCTAAGAATGCGCCAGGTAGAGATCATGCACAAATGAAGAGGAGGGAATCAGACGAAGAAGGGGGGGGGAGATGGGAATGTCGTCAACGCCAAGTCTTCGTTCCAAAGTCCCAAATAATCCCTCCTCAAAATGTTTGAAGCCCAATGTCGAGTCTGGATCCAAATGTCACCAATCCCGCTCTTTGGTAGTCTGCTGATGCGGTGAAGTCAGGTAGCGAGAGGGTGAGAGGGAGATGGTGGACTGAGAAGAGGAAGAAGAAGAACTTTCTCTCTCTCTCTCTCTCCCATGTGCCAGGTACTGACCTGTGAAGATGGTGTTGTGCTGCAGGTACCTCGAAGACGGAGCTGGAGCTATGGCGCTGCATGTAAGTCTCCCTGGCCTCCACCCAGTCTCTCTCTCTCCAGTACTACTCTAGCTCCTACTAGCGCCTAGCGTTGAAGACTACTGCTAACGCTACTAGTACAACTGCAGCGCTCCTCCAGAGTGCTGCTGCCGAATCCTGAAGACTACCTCCTGCCTCCTGAACTGCACGTGAAGTGCCTGGGAAGTCCCTACGACACTACTTGCAGCCTGCAGGGCGGGCCAGTTCTATATAGTGCTGGCCCGTCCAGGAGGCTGCTCTTGCCAATGCTGAAACGTGCCAGACCCTAGCGTTGAAGCTCAACCAAGGGTTGTCTTGAAAACAGGCCCAAAATGGTCTGTGCTAAAACCCTGGTGTGCTGCCTGAGTTTCAGGGCAAGTCGATCTCATGAGGGCCTGAAAATGGCCCTCCGTTTCAGGCTGAAAAGACTCAGGGCCGGAAAGGCCCCTGTTTTAGGCTGGAACGACACAGAGCCTGTAGGCCCTTGTTTTCAGGCTTTCAGGCTGAAACGACACAGGGCCTGTAGGCCCTTGTTTTCAGGCTTTCGGGCTGAAAACGACACGGGACTGAAAAAGGCCCGTAACACCCCCCCCTCCTTATGAAGTCAAGCCGGGTCGAGGGCGAAGCTAATGATCTGAAGATGGAACCTGGACGCGGGTGCGACGTGGAGCCGAATATACCGGCTTGCCTTGCATCTTTCGTTCGTAGCGTTCGAGAACCGCTGGAGCTGTTGCTTGGAGTTCCGCAGGGGTCAACCAACGGTCAGCTTTGTGAGTGCAGTACGCAAGGTGTACCAAGTACTCGGTTGGCCTGTTGTCGTAGCGTCGCTGGGAGATGATGTCGCCGACCTCTTGGAAACTGTCCATAGAGGGTGGGTCTTGCGATCGTCGCCCGGGAAAATCGTCATGTTCCGCTGGCGTGTAAAGAACCAACTTGGAGCAATGAAAGACCGGGTAGACGGGCAAGTGTGCGGGCACCTGAATGGTGAAGGTCCTTCGGGTGCATCCCCAGCGGGTGCCACGATTGGCCAGGGCCCCATCCATTTCGGGAGGAGCTTGCGAGAGATATCTTGTTCAAGGTTGAACTCCGCGGCGGAAACCCAGACGAGATCGCCGACGCGGAATGGGCAAGGAAGATGCTGGCGATTGGCCTGTTGGCTCATGCGTTGCTGCGCCTTGACAAGTAGCTCTTGCATCCGTCGCAAGAAAAGAAGATGGTCGCGCTCTTGGCCGTTCGTGGAATGATTGTGTCCAACGGAGAAGTGACCGGCGAGCCGTGCTCGAACTCGAAGGGCGACATCCCGATAGCCGGGTGGATGGACGAGTCGTATGCCAACTCGACATCTGGCAGCCGCTCAACCCAATCCTTTTCGTCGGTATGGATGAGAGTGCGAAGGAGAACCTATGCAGTTTGATGCGCCCTCTCCGTTTGGCCATCGGTTTGGGGGTGGCGAGCCGAACATGGCTTGAGAGATGAGCCCCATCGTTTGATGAGCGCCAACCAAAAATCCGACATGAACCAAGTGTCGCAGTCGAAAATGATTTCCTTGGGGTGACCCTTGGTTCGAATCCAACCGGCGTAAAGAACTTCGGCCAACTCCGGTGCCTTGGGATGATAGCGGCAAGACAAAAACATGGCGAACTTGGTGAGTCGGTCAACCACCATGAGAATCCCATCCACACCGGTCTTGTGCTTGGGGAATGGCCCGGTGATGTCCATGGCAATCGCTTCCCTTCGGCACAAGCGGATCGGTAATGGTCGCAACTCGCCGTACAAATGATGGTTGCGAGATTTGCAGCGTCGACAAACCTCGCATGACTCGCAATAGCGTGTGACGTCACCGAGAAGGCCGGGCCACCAAAATCGCTCACGAAGTCAGCCAATCGTGCGATTGACTCGAAAGTGTCCGGTGGCGGGAGCATCGTGGAACTCGCCAAGAAGCCGTGTACGCAAGTGAGAGTCACTTAGTACGCAAACAAGGTCCTTCCCCCGCGTGTGGACAAGCAAGTACCCCTCTTGGATCCAGTAGTGAGAAGGCGCCAGATTTGGAGAGGCGCAATTTGCGTACTTGTCGCGAAACTTGGGGTCGGCTTGGTAGTCGCGGATGGAACTGTCCCGCAGTTCGTCGTCGATCTCGAAGGTCGAATAGACTGCGGTACAATGATCCAGACGCATCCGCAAAACGGTTAGACTTCCCCGGAATGTGATCGGGAAAGAAGTCGAATTGGCCGATGAAAGCCATCCAACGGTCGATGGTGCTATTGATGGTGTCTTGGGTCTTGTAGAAGACCAACGGATTGTTGTTCGTTACCCATCGGAATTGACTTCGACCAAGGAGGAAGTGTCGCCACCGCTTGAGCGCGTGGACGAAGGCTATGAGCTCCTTCTTGCATGCGTCATCAATGGAGTGCACGGCGGGCACTTTCTTGCTGAAGTATTCAATCGGGTGCCAGTCCACGCCATCGTGTTGTTCGAGGACGACACCAATGCCATAGTCGGACGCATCCGTCATGACGTGCGTTGGCAACAACGGGTCGTATATGCGCAAGACCTCCGCAGATAATAGTGCGGCTTTGAGAGCCTAAAATGATTCCCGCGCATCCTCTCCGAAGTCAAACGGCCGATCCTCGCATTGAAGCTTGGTCAAGTGGGCCTTGATAAAACGTTGGTAGTAGCCGGCAAGGCCAAGGAACGAACGGACATCCATGACGTTCTGCGGCTCTGGCCACTCTTGGATGGCTTGAATCTTGTCCGACAACGGACTGATGCCCTCCGGTGTGACAAAATGGCTCAAGCATTCCAGCTCTTGCCGGACAAATTCGCACTTGTCGCGGTTAGCTTTGTACTTGGCGCGGCGGAGCGTCTCCAACACTCGTCGAAGGTGCTCAAGATGATCCTCAAATGTCCGGTTATAGACGAGAATGTCGTCTAAGTAGATCAGCACGAACCGGTCCAACATCGCACGGAACTCATTGGTCATTGGCGCTTGAAAGGTCGTCGGGGCGTTGGTGAGGCTTAAAGGCATGACCACCCACTCAAAATGCCCGTATCGCGTCTTGAACGCGGATTTGTAGCGATCGTTTGGCCGGATCGAAATTTGATGATATCCCGACTCTAAATCCAACTTAGAAAAACACTTTGCGCCACCCAATCGCTCAAGAAGATCGTCGATACGAGGAAGACGCCCCGCATTCTTGACGGTTTGCATGTTGAGCTTACGATAGTCGATGCACAATCGTAGATCCTTGTTCTTCTTCTGTACGCAGAGAACTGGTGCTCCATATGGGGAGCTACTAGGGCGGATCCAGCCCTTGTCCAACAAGTCATCAAGTTGCGCACGGAGAACCATAAGCTCCTCCTCGTTCATGCGATAAATGCAACCTTTTGGTGGCACGGCACCGGCCTCAAGAATGATCTCGTGAGAGATCGGCCAATTCGGCACCACACCGGTAGGTGACTCGAAGATGTCGGCAAACTCGTCAAGCAACTGCACCACACGGGGGTCCGAAGACAAGTCCGTAGGTGAAGAGTCGGCTACCGCGACGGTCCGTAGGAAACATAGGCCTCTCTTGTCGGGCTGCTCGTAAGCGCAAGTAGCCCGAAACGACTTGGCCGTCACCACTTGGCATCGGATCGAAGGGTGTGGAAGAGGAATAGTACACAACAGTTCGGCGCCGAAGGCATCCTGAACGGTAAGAGTCCGCTGGTGGAAGTTGACCGTGTGATCCGCACTTGCAAGCCAATGCATTCCCAAAATAACGTCGAAGTCCGTGTCCAAAATGTCGAACGTCACTGGTTCATATGCATGAGGTGCGAAATACACTGGTACGGCCTCGATGTAGCGGTTGATAAGTTGTTGCGTCCTTCCGTCTGCCAACTTGATCGCCGTCGGGTTTGCCTTCCTTCGAACTTGTGTGCCAAGGCCAGCCCTTTGCATAAAGGTTTGGCTCATGAAATTGCGAGACGCGCCGCTATCCAGCAAAGCGCTGCAGGACGCTTGCCCAACTTGGATGTGGACATAGAGGAGCGGTGCGTTGTTGTCATCGTACCGCTGCTT
>BFEA01000885.1:331603-342529 GCA_003427395.1 Chara braunii | reverse complement strand
CGAAACTCGCGGGCCACCTTGGTAACATACGCAAGGATGTCCCCCACCGCAGCTTCGTCCTCCATCGGCGAAGTTGGTGGTGCATAGAAGGATAGATACGTGTGAAGATGAGCGCATAATGTTGCGCATTGCGGTCACGGCAAACGGCCCGTAGTCGGGAGAGGAAGCCATGCGAAATCCTCGGACGTGAGCGGGTCCAATACCTCTATGTTGAACTCGCGCGCCGAATCCCTTGAAGAACCACTTGAAGACGATAAGTTGTCGTTGTCGGACGGGGAAGATGCGACACACACGTCTTGTCCTTGAGCATGAGTACCCCGCGTAGGAACGAGTCGGGCAGCATAGTCCTCGTAAGAATATGGAAGAGGGCTATCAAGTTCCGCGTGTGCCTCGGAACGAAGGGCGGTCACCTGCGAAGCGACCGGTTCCGAAGGGGTCGAGAGTGTCGTCGAGTCACTCCTGACGGTGCTTAGTTTCCCGATTTGCCCTTCCCTTTCGACGGGCAGCCCACTGTGTCGTGGAGATCGTTGTTATACCACAAACAATAGCGAAACCTCGTGCGTGCCTTGTACGCCCGTTCGGAGAGACCGTAGTGGGACCATGGGGCTGGAGCTGTTGCGCCGGGCCTGGGGATAGATGCGGTGTTTGTCTTCGTCTTGCCGCGTCCTCGGTCTTTGTCCGGGCGGCCACCATCCCAGGTGGCTGCGAGTCTGTCCTCTTCATTGGCAGACATGGCCTCGCTAGATTGGTCGGTTGGCGTTGCCGCTGTCGGGGCGAATACCCTGACAAGGGTATCCACCCTGTTTTTTTGCAAGTGACAGAAAGTTTGATTTACTTAGGATTTTTAAGTATTTGTGCGAAACGCGGTGGTTGTCCGTATGCAGGGACAGTTTGAATAGAGTAGATATGTGAGCGCGCAGTTTCAAGACGCGCGCGTGATTTTTCCGCTTGATCGCATAGCTGTTTTTAGTTAACCGGCGTGATTTTTGTTACCGATTAGAATAAGGAATGAAAGTTGTTTTTTTTGTTTGGTACGCCCGACCGGCGGTAGGACTGGCGCACAGGATGGCGCACGGGGCAGCCACGACGCGGTTTAGGTAAGCCGGTGCGGGTGCCTAGCGGTAGCACGCTGGTTGTAGGCAGGGAAGGAGGCCCAGGCTGTTTTTCCCGGGCCTAGGCATCGCGCGGTACCACTTCATATTGAAATCTGCGCCTAGTTGTCTCAGACTTGGGCTTAGCCCTATAGGTTACGGCATTGGACTATTACTACGGAGGTTTGGGGATCGAGGCCAGCATGCGGCGACGAGGGAGCAGCGGAGCGTTGGAAAAATCGAGGGGTTGAGGGCCCGACGGGGCTATCCCCCTCAGTTTTGGTGACATGCGCGACGACGGGCCCAAGCTACGGGACTTGCGAGATGCCAGTAGTTCCCGTTTCCCGTTTAAGACCTTTATAATAAACGGGTTTTATATTCTCGTCTTTTTATTTTCTTTTATTTTTATTGTTAATTTTTTTTTTTTTGGGTCCCGTCCTCGTTCGGGATATGGCCCGAGAGCCTACCACACTGGGTACACCCACGAATTGTCAAAACACAGGCCGAGTGGCCTTGGCACTTTCGTGGGGGCACTGCCCCGGTCAAAGTGCTCGGGACATCCGATGAAATCGGAATGATACAGAGAAGATTAGCATGTGCCCCTACGCGCGGATGACACGCATAAATCGGGGGAGAGGGGCGGCACCGGTTGCTGTTTGATAGTGCTGTTCGATGACTGCGCGGTCCGAACGGATTAACGCAGAGCTGCGCTGGCGGGAGCTCCGTTGACGGCAACGCGACGGGGGAGCTGACGAAGACGAAAGAAACGAAGAAGAGCTAGCGCTGACGTAGGTTGACAAAGGAGAAGGGAGAGTGGTGGGACATCGAGGTGGAACGGAGTGAACGTGGAAGGACGGGCGGGTAGAGGCAACGGTAGGAAGGGTGAGTGAACATGGGCTGCAAGGTGCATGGGGTGCACGCAGAAAAAGGAGCAGGCAGAGATGGCGGGGAAGACGAGAATGGTGGAAGGGAGGAGAGGTAACTTCGTCATTCCTCAGCAGATGTAGGCAGGGAAAAGTATGAACCAGAGGGTTTGGTAGCGGGCGAATCGATTGGCACGGTCAGTTTGGCCATAGGAGGTGTGTTTGGGAGAGTTAGTAGAGAAGGCTGTGCGCGGAAGGTGGCGGGAACGGACACGGAAAGGAGCGAGAGTTAAGTATCTCACTCGTTTCTTTAGGAAATCGAGCGGGATAAGGATCTGAATGGGGGTTCTCGACTAAGGCGAGTCGAGCCGTGAAGTTAGAATCGCGGGTTAGAGGAGTGTATAGCGAGTTAGGAGAAGTAGGGGGTGCGCCAGGCTATGGCGGAAGCGGGATTGGCAGCGATCGGAGGGTGAATACCTCGCTCGATTACTGGGCAGAATCGAACCAGAGAACAGTTTTTTGAGAGTGGCGATCTCAGTGGCGGGGTCAGTTTTGAAAATTGGTGGCTCGTTGTGGCGGCAGAGGATGTGAGAGCTGCGCGCAGGGAAGCCGAATTCGTTGCCAATGTATCTTTTCATGTTCTAGCGGAAGATTCATGCAATTTTTGCTTTTTAGAATGTTGGAAGCCGCGCGCGGGGAAGACGAGTCTCGAGGGTGGCCGTGTATCTGCCCGGGCTCTAGTGGTAGATTCAGTCAGTTTGCTCCTCCCATCGGTGCAAGTAGCCTTCTCGATCTCTTCGTGCACGTATCGGGTCGAACTCCAGTGCCGGATTCATCTTCGTTTTTCATGTGTGCTAGTAAGGAGTTGAGATCCGGGTCGTGGCCATCGCTGCTCTCCGCAGTCGTGGGTTTGAATTGTCGTGCTGGTGGCTCTGTTTGCTGCCCCGGCCATGGTTATCAGGCGCATAAGAAGTAATGTGAACTTGGCCAAAGGGGGTGGCCAGGTGCATTAGCCAAGTGACAGGCGAGCATGAGCGGTGTAACGACGATCCACCAGCGTGATTTGCACCGGGATTCAACTACCCATTGGGGTGGTGTACTTGGCGATATTCTAGCGGAAGATTCGTTCTGATTTTGCCATCCTATCGACGGGAGTGGCATCCTTTTATTCCTCTGCGCGTGAGGCTGAAGGGCAGCATATGTTTCCATGTCTTAGCAGAAAGCTCGTTTCCGGTTGCCTGTTACAATAGCGGGAGCGGCCCAGGACTGCTTGGAGGGCGCGTACGTGATCTAGGCGGTGGCCTGCTCAAGCGACATCCACATGTGCCTTGGTTAGTATTGCTGTCTCACTTGAGGACGACCACGACTCGTGCTTTGTAACGATGACCAGTGAGCCTTGAATCACAGACTGTGCGTACTGATTTACCGCTGCTACTAAGGACTAAGTAGGTTGATGGCTGTGTGGCGACAGTTTTAGTTTGAGAAGAGGCACGGTACTGTCAAAAGGGGGAATCAGGCCTCTGCCTTGTCTCTCAATCGAGGCGCATGACAGACTGTCGTTCTTAGTCAACGAAGTGGTCAGCTTCTACTACGGTAAGGTGGGCATTTGGCGAGTTCTATATCTGATATGCTGTGAGAGCGGAGGGATGCTGCTAATATAAATGATAACGGACTGCGACAGATTTTGTAAAGTACTGTTGCTGAAGCTGCAGTCGGTTGAGCTGCTGCCTCATTCAACTGCCAATCGTGGTGTTGCTGGTTGCTGGGCCACTGTCCGCTGCTTGATGTTTGCCGGGTGCGTTGGATATTGTTGGTTGCAGACATACGAAGCGTACGCCAGCGGTGATTACAAGGCTCTGTTACGGTGCATTGCTGCGTTTCAGGCAGAGCACAAAGGCGCACTCCGTTCAGATGAGGCTCTCCTAGATCGTGTAGACTGTGGGTTGGTTAGGGGAGGACTACCGTTGGTTTTTGCCCGCAGTCTGGATTGAAGCACAGCAGTCTGCCGTGCAGTTCGCTGCCTACCTCCTCAGACGGAGCAACGAGGCAGGTGAACTAAGAGTCTGAGGACTTACCTGCGGCCTGCTGCACTGGTCTTCCCGGTTGTTGAAGCAGCAAAAGGAAGAGCTACGGACTATGTACTTACAGTTTGGCTGTCGCAAGCTGCTACGACTGCCGTTGCTATGCTCCGTTGTTTTGCTTCAGCTGCGTTTCAGCTGCTGCAGTTGCCATGCGTGTTGTTAGGGTGCTGCGCGCTTGCAGCACAACACCGGGAGCTTCGTTGTGCATGAAGTCCCCAACTGAGCTCGCTGCTTTTAGTCTGCAGTTCAAGTAGGGAGGGGGTTGCAGGACGCAGCGTGGTGTCTCGTGATTGCGGTCGGGACCGGTTGGTGTATTTGGTGACCACGCCGTAGTTTAGAGGAGTAATCAGAGGCTTGAGAGGAGAGGTTGTTGCTGCAACTCGGGAGGTCGCCAGAGGATTGATTGCGGCGATTGGTTTCATTCTGATCAAGCTGTTACTTTTTGGCCGCCATTGCGGGGCCCTCAGGCGCATCCAGGCAACGAGGCCCTCTTCTGGGAGTTGAGTTTGTCCCCTTCTTGGATCTCGAGAGTCTCAGACCCCTTATCCTCTGCCCTTCTCACTCTAAGTCTAATCCAGTTCTGAGAGGAAGGCGGCAGGCGGGATTCCAACCCGTAGGACCGCATCAAGGCCTGTGGGAGGTTACCCCACCGATTGCGGGAGCTCTGCTGAAACTCAGGAGGAGTTCTGGAGGCAGGGAATTGAGAGGTAACCTTCCCCTTCCCCTCTATAAACTCAGATTATAACCCCTATCTGCATTCCTATTGTGTTTTGACTGAGTATATTGTATGCAGTTATACTTTGACTTTGGATTTGATTTTCATAACACAACTCAGATTAAGTAAAGGAATGCGTGAGAAGCTTCAGTTTCAGTTTCTTTTGATTGTCTGAAAGCAGATTTGTTTTAGAAAAGGGGTTGCATCGAGGGGAAGGGTGGGAGAAAGGCAGGTTTGCTTGACGATTGGAAGGGTCTTAAGGAGTCAGGCATGTTCCATAAGCTTGGATGGCCTGACTGCCGTGGTTTATTTTTGGAATTGCATTGAGAATCAGGCATGTTCCATAAGCTTGGATGGTCTGATTGCTCTGACTTGTGAGGATTAATTGTGGTTGATTTCAGAGGAGCCAAACATGTTCCATAAGCTTGGATGACTTGGTTGCCTTGTTTATTTGGGTTTTACTCTGTTTCTTTGGTTTCTGAACGAGGAGATCTGAGCATGTTCCATAAGCTTGGATGGCTCAGCCTCTTCTTGCTTTTATTCTGAGGGAGTAATTTTTGGTTGAGTAATTTTTGGTTGAGGACAAGGCATGTTCCATAAGATTGGATGACTTTGGACTCATACCTCGCACATTTGGATCAGAGAGAAACGAACCTGGCGGAGGACCAGATATGTTCCATAAGATTGGATGGTATGGCCCAATGCCTCGCACATGTTAGAACCCAAAAGGTTATAATTTGACTATATTTTATTACTATCTTACTTGAGAACAGGCTAGTCAGCCAAGGATTCCATAAGATTCGATAGCCTGACTTATCATAAAAGCTTATCATAAACTTGAAGAGAGTACAATTAAGAGTATAACTGAAGGTAACTTTGGGCAGACTGAGCTTTGTTTCTAAGATGAATGGCTCAGTCCTACACTCAGCTTTTGAACACTAAGTTCAAAGAAGTATATATAATCTGGGTA
The DNA here is from genome assembly GCA_003427395.1 of Chara braunii. Classification (NCBI taxonomy): domain Eukaryota; kingdom Viridiplantae; phylum Streptophyta; class Charophyceae; order Charales; family Characeae; genus Chara; species Chara braunii. The sequence goes on along the minus strand of BFEA01000885.1, from coordinate 336,809 downwards.
TTAAACAGTTCAGGGCGACTAAGCATTGTTTCTAAGATGGATGGCTTAGTCATATGCCCAAAGGAAGAGAGAAGTAGTTGTGCAACCTGTTCGTGTATACTCAATGGCTGAGTCAGGCGTGTTCCATAAGATTGGATGGCTTGACTTTACGCCTTATGTAAGTTGGGTACAAATGGGTAATTTACTGAGAAGACATGAACTTATTGTTTGCCCGGATTTAACTTGGGGTTAGTGAGAGTACTTACCTTCGTGGTTTGGCCTTGCATGTGGCTGAGTGAGATGGTTACTTAGTCTAAGTTTCAGTTTGATAGGTAGTTGCTTTAGTCGCTCGCCACGTGCTAGAGTCATAGGAGTTAGTTTCAATTCCTGCATTTTCTGAGCTAAGTTTTTTTACTTAGATCAGTTCTCGCATTTTCTGGTATCTTTTGTTATACTTGGCTTTGTATAAATTTTGGTAAGCTACTTTCTCTATGGGAAGCGCTGCCGAAATTATGCAAATCCAAGGAGTTAGTCAAATTCTGACTTTTCAAAGTTCAGACTGTCTAGAGTTTGTATATGACCTAGTAAAAATCTGGGAAGTCTTCTTTTCCAAAGGGAGTGCTGCCCAAATTTTTATTAGTCCAGAGAGTTAGACAAAAATGAACTTTGGAAAGTCAAAAGCTACTTCTGTTTTCATATTTTGGCTGATAAAAGTTCTGAAAAGACATTTTTCCTACGGGAAGCGCTGCCAAAATTTTCTTGATTTAGAAGAGTTACATTTTGACAGGTGGCGATTCTGACGATCCACACTGAATAGGGGAGATCCTGCCGTTAGTCTACCTTTGCTTGGGCACTGGCTTAGGCGTAGACTTGGATTTAGTTGGCAGATAGTCTAGAGTAAGGAGGTGTTATGGAGGTTCATCCCCCATGCGCTGATGACCTAACCTGGGGGTTGACCTGTCTTATGGTACAGACCTTCGTTGGACTTCGATTCAGGACTTGGATTAGCTTCAGCCTGATCCTATAAGGGTCACCTTCTGTTATCACTGATAACAGGTCGGTTGCCGATCCGTCGGTCTATGACTCGATTCCAACTCACTCCCCATACTCAACCTAAAAGGCTTTAGCCCTGGTGATTTCGTTGTTTCATTAAGGTTTCACTTGAACTTTTATTGAATGGTCATTTAACAAAGGTACTGAGTATTTAATTATGGTTGGTTGGACAGGAGATTGGGGCTTGCATGGCTAAAGCAAAGGGTATGAGTGTAGAGATTGGTTGGGGTTGACTCTGTGTAGTGCGTGGACTGTTGTTTGACTCTTTGATGTGATTGCAGGTATGTTCTGTGGCTCAGATTCTGGATTTGATTGTCTGCGATCACATGTATACATATGGTTGTGAGGAGTCTCACCGTGATTGTGAGAAGTGATCGTCACATACCTATTCCCCTTATATATACATATATGTGTCTACCTATGTTGGATGTTCGCGCGGCCTGAGGGGCCGCTTACTAAGGGCATAATTAGGGGTTGAGATCAAGAAAATAAGGGAGACCCCTCCTCTTGTTTGTCTGCTTCTTGCGAGTTTCTTAGTCGGACGTTCGTCCTGGGGCGGGATTCGAGGTCCTTGTCGAGGACACCCCGAGCCCCAGACTCTGCAGGGAAAGAGCTTTCCCTCGAGCAGAGTCTATCTGCCCCGCCCGTCGAGACACCCAACCCTAGGGGCAGAAGTGTCGTGAGGGCTGAATGACATGTCCTTCAACCGTTTAATATCGTGAAGGGTAGCCCTTCACGATATATTCCTTCAGCCATTCAATATCGCGGGGCCGGAACTGCAATTACCGCGCGTGACTAACATTGTTGGTTGGTATAAGACTGGCCTGTGACCGCGCGGCTTTATATCAAATTCCTACGCGCGACGTTTCGCCGTCCTAGTGTCTAAAGGTTATGGGATTAAGAGAATCGCAAGTAGGCACGAATGTTTGGGATTATTATAGGCCGCTGGTACCAATCAAAAAGGGTACCCAAGGTTATGATTTTCTGGGATAGGGGGGGGGGACCTTCGGCCTATTTTTGCTTTCTGGAGTTATCATGGTTGGACGTTATAGTCCGTGGCAGCCGTCAAAGTCAAACCCCTTTACTTTTGTCCAGGCTTGGAGTGGGGATCATCTCTAGGGCAGTAAGAAACGACTGCCACCACAGGTGTGGACCTGTGTACCACCCACTCTGCACAATGTGCAGACGAGGGTGTGTGGTCTTCAACCTCGCATGGCGGTTATCTAGCGCCGAGAGATTAACCCCCTCGAGGCGAGTGTCTGCCGACACTTGAGTGTCGAAGGTGACCCTCGATTATTATCCAGGACCTCATAATTATGGGTACTACATAGTACTCCATGCTTGCGATCGCTTGCGTACGTTGGCATTGCTAGTCGATATGATAAGGCTCTACGGCCGCGCGATTTTTTATATTGAGCCTCGCGCGTGCCGCTTACTTGATTTTTTCGCAGCGAAAGGTTATGGGATAGACGCTGAAGGGACTAGGAGTGTTGTCGCGTTGTTTTTAGTGTTTGTGTGTGTTATTTATTTTTGCGCTTTGTAGAGTGGTGTGCGCGTGGCGAGTGGGATACGTCCTAGTCGACCGACGACGGGCCGCGCTTGGGACTTCAGCCCCCCAAGACGTCGGTTCGCGTGCGGGTTCGATAGAGGCGTATTACAGCGCGTACCCCCTATGCTACAGTGAACGAGAAACGCCCTCGGCTGGTCCACCTCTGCGATTGCAACTGATTAGCTTTCGTACTGTGGACTGGTAGCTCGCCGGGGATACGCCCACTGAAGGGAGGTGAGAGCTCCCGTAAGGTGGAGGTAAATCGTGCCTCGCGTAGGCCCTATCCTGTCGTAGGGGCTCGCCGGAGGTATGGTTGGCGCACTCGGCTGGAGCGGCTTGCGGAAGCTCCATGTATATTGCGACGAAGGATTTAAACCAACTCCTGTGTGACGCGGCCGGTAGGGTCCCGCGCTGCCCTGGTGCGGTGCCGGACCGATGCGCTCGACACCGCCCCGACCACGGCCACTTTCAGCCGATGCTAATCTATGCTCGAGCCAGTCGCGGACGAACGTTGGAGGTTCTTAGCCTCCTTGTTCGTGACAATAATCTGCGCATCCTTGTCGAAGAGCTCCGCCATTGTCGTCAGGATGTCTTCGACGTGAGTCAAGGCGTTGCCCAACGCCGGACACGACCTCGAGATGAAGTAGTGTTTGACGGCCTTGAAGCCCATTTGAATGTCTCGGACGGATGTCAAGCGTTGGTACTCGGCAATCTAGTCAACACTCGACAACGAGCCTTGTTCGAAGGTCATCAACTTGTCCATTGCATTGATCTCCGGCGACTCTACTTGGAACCGCTTATGCCACGCCGCCTTTAGATCATCCCAACTGATCTTGGTGTACAAGTCGGCAGCTACCACCCCATACTTAGACAAGAGATTGTCCAACCATGCTTGGCACGCGCCCCCCAATCGGGAGTACAAGTATGCATGATGTTTGTCCTCGCTGACGTGGTGTAGCTGCAACTTGAGCTCGAACTTGCGGAACCACGGAATTGGGTCCGTCTTCGTCGAATCGCAGAAGATCTCCTAATCATTGAACCTTGGCGTCGTCTCGCGCGGTGCCGCATATGGGTTGGCGGCGGCAGCACAGATGCGCTGGTCCAGTTGTGGCGTGGCGGTTTGTTGTAGCTGCGTGTCGTCCTTGAGGGCGCCGACGTCGATCTCCAATGCATTGAGGCGATCAGAGGTGTTGGAGGAGCTGGCATCGGGGGCGGCGACGGGTCGTTGCTCCAGCTGCTAGAGGCTGCTGAGTTGATCCAACGCGTCGTCGAGGTTGTGGATGTCCTCCTGCTGTGTAATGCATGTTGCCAGGAGATCCGTGAGATGGGAGAGGAGTAGAGCGATCTTGCTTCCACTCCCTTCCATCTTACCATTCGCGGCCTCGGCCCGCCAGTCCGCTGCCATTGTGAGCAAAGCTCGCTCTCCGCTGAATATCTTCTCGCATCGTTGAATTCGTTCTTCATTGGCAGCCTTTGCTGCTGCCTCGTCTTGCTGGCGCTGCTGTTCGATTGCCAACAGACGTGCCTTCTGGGCATCCTCTGCCTTCTTCTTTGCTGCGGCTGCTACTGCATCCGACCGTTGCTTGGCTTCCGTAAGCAGAAGCAGCATCCGGGCCTGATAGGCCTCGTCCGTTTCCCCGGACTTCTGGTCCATGACGGCTGTTTGCGAGCGCGTGAGCATAAACCAGGCCAGGGGCCTGCTGACGTGGCACTCCCTGCTGCTGACGTGTCCTGCTGATGTGTCCTGCTGACGTGGCAACTTACCAATGCTGCCGCAGGAGGTACTCGGAGAGTCGGAGACCGATAGAGAAGATAAGACCAGAGGGGGCAACAACGTAGGTGGGGAGGGGTAGGGGGGGATAAGAAGCCACTAATCAAAAAAGAAAAGTTCGATCTTTGTGAAAATTTCGAGAAAAAGAAAAAACAAATACTCGTTTGCAAGTTCAGTAGGCCTCCCAATTCCCCCTGAAGTGCGAAATAACGATAAGAGAATTCCGAAAATAAAATAACATAAAAATATTCCGAATTACTCAGATGAGAGTACGCGCAGTTTGGAAAATGGTCACTGCAAGAGGGATTTCCCGTACCATTTTCAAATCTCGAAAAACGAATTTCGGAAATGACAGAAAAAAAATATTCCGGATTTCCAAATAACGGGAATTTGCAAAAGGAAATCGAAATTTTCGAAAAAAGATATTCCGGATTTCCAACAACGAAATTTCAGGTGCTGCGCTATTGCGATTTTCCACAACAGAAATAGCAGGAAAACAAAATCCAAGAAAAGAAGAAAAAAAATCGATTTTCGGCAGTGAGGTCAAAGTTGTGATTTGGGGGGCTAGTTAGTGTGGTCTAATCAATCAATCAATCAATCAAGACTACTCAACTAACTAGTCCTCGCACACGTGTCCGATCAGGTTGTCCTGATTCACGTGTGGTGTTCCGATACCAACTGTTACATGCCAATGTACATATATAACCAAGGATCCGCAATGTGATGAAAAGGACTGAATGGACAATGCAGTGCTAGTGGAATATCAACAAGCAGTGTACATCCTGATACATACAAAAATGGTGCTTTGTAGCGCAGTGGAAGACTTCGATATAAGTCCTGACCTGACCGGGACT
>BFEA01000885.1:306865-317248 GCA_003427395.1 Chara braunii | reverse complement strand
GGGGGAGGAAGGTTGTGGCAGACTGGTTGCAGTAGTGAGCTGGACTGCTGAATGCTTCAACAAAGCAAACCCACCCCAGCTCCACCTTAGAGCACATGAACACAAAATCATAAGGCAGTGTCTAGAGGCACGCACTCTACCATACCATGTACTCCAGCATCCTGGAACCCCACACAAGCGCACTCAAGCAAGCGCCTTGAAAGCACAGTGAACCAAGCACACTCAAACAAGCGCCCTCAGCAAACAGTGAAGTGAGCCCTCTGAAGCTCAAGCACACATACTGCATGCTCAAGGAAACACACGTGGCAGCAAAATGAAGGAGATTAATCGTGTCCTACGGGACATCCAGTAAAGTTGGAATGATGCAGAGAAGATTAGCATGACCCCTGTGCAAGGATGACACACAGTCAGGGTTGCATACCCGCCGACCGCCGACCCTGATTGCAGACCGTTTTGCGGCCGACTGGTAGGGCCGACTGGTCGGCCATCTGCCGACCAGTCAGTAAATACTAAACAGCCATCCACTGATTTTTTTTTCAATCTGACTATGGGGCTGTACTGCGCGCACTGAGTACAGCCCAAATCCGCTGAGAAACTTTTGGTTGGGGCGGGAGCGGGGGCGGGGTTATGGGGGTATATATGGGGTTTATAGGGGGGTATATGGGGGGTATGGGGGGGTATAAGGGGTAATTGGGGGTGGTATGACACACAGTCAGGGTTGCATATCTGCCGACCGCCGACCAGTCGGCGGTCGGCCGACCAGTCAGTAAATACTAAATACTAAACAGCCATCCACTGAGTTTTGTTTTTAATCTATGGGGTTGTACTGCGCTCGCTGAGTACAGCCCAAATCCGCTCAGAAACTTTGGGGGATGGGGGGGTATAGGTGGGGGTATAGGGGGGATATGGGGGTAAATAGGGGGGTATAGGGGGTATTGGGGGTGAGGTATGAGGGTTTTGGATGGGGTGTATAGGGGTGTTGGTGGGGTTATTGGGGTTATGGACTTTTTTGCGGGGTGCCGACGACCCCCGACTGGTAGGTGGCTGGTCAGGAGCTGACCAATCGAGGGGTGCTGACCGTCACCCTGTGCAACTCTGCACACAGTCCAAATTATGAAAAAAATTAAGCAGTTTACTATATCCAAGGAACATGAATGTGGTCGAAGCACAGAGATACCAATTGCAAAATCACACTGAAGTCCAAGTAGTCAAAGCAAGAGCAGATAGCACATCGGAACCAAGATACCATCCATTTGAGAACRRTACRGCAAAAGTCGTGAGTCRATGTCCAAGCCCAATAGGGYAACACCAACAACATAACCCGAAGTAGCTCTCTCTCTTGAATGGCGCCAGGCGCCCTATCTACTCTACAGCCTATACCTACAACTACAGCATGGAAGCAACCAGACAACCTGACGACCAGCGAGTAATGACGTCAACACCAATGCCGACCACCTCTCCACCAGGTACGTCTCTCTCTCTYCCCTCACTCTCCCTTGTTATCCCACACAGCGCCCTTCACCTCCCGAAGAACCACCTTCGCCCTCACCTCCTCCAGCGCCCTCATGCAGCCTGGCTATGGCTGCCAGCGCCCTGCGCCCAGGCTGCGCCCTACCGCTTAGCGCCAGCCTGCCTTCCTAGTGCTGCATCTGCTCCAGCACGTGCATTAGCGCAGCAGCGTGCCGGCATTGCAGTCAAACGCCAAGATCCCTGCCCGCTCGCCTGTTCTGCCTATATGCCAGTGTTGCGTGTGGGTGGTCTGCCTTGAGCCTGCGCCTGGGCCCCAGCACCTGTACCCAGGCCCAATGCAGATGGGGGCCAGGTAATACAGTTGCGCCCCTTATGCTAGGGCCGTTGTCCAGATTCAGGCCCCGTACAGGTTTCCCATTGGTTTCCTCGGCCTCAACGACGAAATACTACTTTTCTGAGGCCAGGGACCAATGTGTGATGGGTCGGCCTCCCAGACTGTCGCCCAGGGCTCAACCAACCGAGGCCCTGGGCTCAACTGCCTTTGCAGGAGTCTGAGGCTCACGATGCACTCCAACCAACTGGCGTGCTGCAACTGTCTGATACCCACTTTGTGAAATGCTGAATGAAGGTCTCTCGTGGATATTCTGGCCCGCCTTCACTTAGGGCGGGCACGAGGCTTGCTGGGGCCCTATGCCCAGAACATATGCATGTCGGCAAGGCCCCATTGAGGGCTCAATCCTCACATTCCATCCCCCTTAGCTTCGAAAGTCCGCTGAGACGCTTGCTTCGCAGGTGCCTTCCCCTTTAGCTGTCTTTCATATTCCGCCACCACTTGAGGTGCTGTTTCAATCAGTTCCTCTCTGGTGAACCACCGATCTTCTTTCGGATCTGTGTGATGCCTGAATCTGACTCTGTATTCTCTCTTGGGTTTTGGAGGTCTTCCTCTGCCAAGAGGTCTGGGAACAGGCATGTCTCTGTGATCCAGAATGTCGTCGATGTCCACGTGGCCATCCATGGTTGGGGGCAGCATTGATCTCCTTGAAGGAAATTGATCTGTCTCAGCGAAAGGTGCAAGCTTTGAGGCATGAAACACAGGGCCCGTGCGCAGGTGACCAGGGATACGGATAACATAGGAAGGACCATCCATCATCTCATCCCCAACTATGTCCAGGACTTCCCAGGGACCAAAATACTGAGGCATTAGTTTTCGAGAGATACCGAATTCCTGTCCTAGCTCACTAGCCTTGACCCAGACACGTTCCCCTACCTGAAATGAGGATTGTCGACGATGTTTGTTCTCAGAAGCAATCATTGCTTGTTGAGATTTCCTGATGTGCTCGACAACTTGCTGTAGCAACTTCTCATACTGCACACCATACTCAAGTGTGCCCGGAGTTGCAGAGGGTCGGTTTTCAGGCAGGAGGAAGTCCAGAGCTGATCTAGGCTTCCATCCCAAGTGCAGCTGATTAGGACTGATGCCGGTACTGCTGTGTACAGCGTTGTTGTACAGGCTAGCGATGAGAGGCAACTTCTCATCCCAGTCATCCTGGTTGGGCTTGATGTAATGCCTCAGCAGGTGTTGTACAACTCTGTTCATCTGCTCGGCCTGTCCGTTGGCTTCGGGATGATTCTCAGAGGTCATCTGAAGTTGACTGCCCAATTGCTCAGCAGTCTTCTTCCACAACTCACTTGTGAAGCGGACATCTCTATCACTAACGATTGACTTTGGCAGTCCAAAATCACGCACCCAGTTGTCCGTAAACAACTTGATGACGTGTTCAGTCCTTGCGGTCTCTGGCATGGCAATTAGTCTAGCGTACTTGGTGAATCGGTCTATCATGACAAAGATGTGCCTCTTGCCATTCCTACTGGTCACCAGGGTGTCCATGAAATCCATGGAAACACTCTGTCCCGGACAAGCGGGGATAGGTAAGGGTTTTAGCAACCCAAGCGGTGCTCGAGCTCGCGGCTTGTCCCGCTGACAGACCTGACAGGTCTCCACATACTTCTTTGCATCATCTAGCATTCCGGGCCACCAAAATCGCTGTACTAGATTGGCACTCTTCTTTTTGCAGCCAAAGTGTCCAGTTGTGCCATGACATTCTCCTAGAAATAAACTGCGCAAATGCTCACTAGATGGAATATCTAATCTTTTAAATCCGCCCTTATCAAGAAAGAGTAGCCCGTCCACCATCACAAACTCATCTTCTGTGGCCTTATCTTTCGCCTGAAGTTTGTGTATGATGTCCATCGTGACAGGGTCTTCCTGATAGGCTCCCACCAACGATTGAGTTACTTCCTCAGATACACAAAACTCAGAAACTAGCGCCCCTAGGTAGTCTGCCCTACGTGATAGCGCATCTGCAACCTTGTTGTACTCTCCCTTCAGATACTCTAGCTTGAAGTCATACTGATCTATGACCTCAATCCGACGCTTAAGTGCATCAGAAAGAGCCGGTTGAGTCTTGATCCATCTAAGGGTCTGATGGTCAGTTCTCAAATAGAAAAACCATCCCAACAGAAAGTGCCTCCAATGGACAAGTGCCTTGTAGAGAGCATGGAGTTCCCTTTCATAGGTGGACTTCGCCAGTTTCTTTGATGGCATCTTTCTGCTCATATACTCAATCGGTGCTGAGCCAGCACTGCGCCAATGCCGTATTGGCTTGCGTCAGTGGTCACAATGAAAGGCTTCTGAGGATCGGGCATCGTGAGAACCTCACGATTCATGAGTGCATGCTTCAATCGTTTAAAAGCAGCCTCGCACTCGTCACTCCAGACCCATGGCGTGTCAAGTCGAGTTAGATCAGTCAAAGGAGAGGCGACTGTGGAATAGTTCTTCACAAAGTTCCTATAGTAGCCGCACATCCCTAAGAAAGATCTGACCTCAGTAACAGTCTGAGGTCGTGGCCAGTCCCTGATACTAGCCACCTTCGCATCTTCCGGCCTAATTCCTTCCGCGGATACCTCATGACCCAAGTACAAGATCCTAGTGCATCCAAACTCACATTTCTCTAGGTTAACCTTATACTTGTGTTGTCGCAGGAGTGATAGTATAGTCTCTACGTGTTGTGCATGCTCCTCGACAGACTTACTAAAGATGAGAATATCGTAAGGTACACGACAACAAACTTATCTAAATAGTCATGGAAGATCCTATTCATGGCGTGCTGGAATGTACCCGGCGCATTGCAAAGGCCAAAGGGCGTCACCACAAACTCGTACAGACCGTATCTGGTCTGAAATGCTGTTTTGTGCTGATCCTCAGGTCTTATAGCAATCTGATGGTAGCCGGACTTTAAGTCTATCATGCTTTAGTACTTACATCCCTGCACCCTATCCAATATGTCGTCTATGTGAGGTAGAGGCTCTGCGTTCTTCACTGTGATGGCATTGAGGCCTCTATAATCAATGCACATCCTCAATGTTCCTCCCTTCTTCGGTACAAATAGCACTGGAGATCCGAAGGGGGAAGTACTCGGCCGTATCCAACCCTTTTCTGTCAGCTCTTGCAGTTGTCGCCGAAGTTCTCGGCCGAAGCCATCCTATAGATCCTTCCCTTTGGGGTTTTACTCCCTGGAATGATTTCTATGGCGTGGACAATCTCCCTATATACGACTCCTGTGGGCTCCTTGAACAAATCAGGGACCTTAGCAACGACGTGTTCTATCTCTGGGGGTGTTTTAACGGCCTCCCCTTTCTCAGAGACATACACTAGGTACATACCCTCCTCTTGGTTCTGTTTACATACACTAGGTACATACCCTCCTCTTGGTTCTGTTTATAGTAATTATAGAATGCTGATGCACACAAGCAGCCATAGGTTTCTATTAGACTACTGGCCTTCTACTTAGCCAGTCTTATGCTTTAGCACCTTCTTGTCCCAGTCAAACTGGGGCTTGGCAACCTCAAGGTAGTACATTCCTAACAGCATATCAAATGGTAAGTCGTCGCTAACCAGGAACGAAATCTTGTGATTAAGTTCCCCTCCTCCATAGGAGAAGGTACAGACTACATCCTTGACATAGTCTGTGACAACCATGCGCTCCTTATTGGCCAAAGTAGATGCTACCGGTCTACTAAGGTGCTGTACCCGGTCCTTTAGGTGCAGCCTTTCGAAACAGTCGCGACTTATGTAATTCCGCGTGGAGCCGATGCCTACGAAGGCACCACATTTGCGGCCTCCTACAACAACTTCCACAACGAAATGTTCCCCTCTAGGACCTCTACTTAGTGCCACCCAAGATTCGCGAGGGTCCTTGCTTGACCACTCACTTTCCAAATCTTCTAAGGCTTCAGACACATCCAACGTACAAAGCATAGTTTGGTCTAAATGAGTCTGCAGGGTGACTAAAGAGTCATTAGCTATGGCTTTCTCATGAAGTGGGGAGGTTATCTGACCCACTTCACCATGAGTAGAAGCAGCTAAAACTTCCACCGGCCTCACATGTTTCCCGAGCTGGAAGCCTGGGACGAAGGTACCCCTCCCTTAGGGGGTATCTTCTGCGTGACCTTTGCGTTCTTGCACTTGTACTGGGTGTGTCCGTATTCACCACAGTTGATGCAAGCACCACGCACTCGGCGGTCCCGCCACACATCCTGAGACCTGCCTTTACCCAATCTGCTACTTTGGACTGATTGGAGGTGGTCTGCCCTTGACTCTTTTGATGGCCCTTACCTCGGCCACCTGCCTTGGTCTTTACTATTGCGGCAAGGGTGCTACCCTCAGCGACTTCCTCGCCGTCGTACTCTGAACTGTCCATCAGGTCGGTAAGTTCGTCGATTTCAGTTTGGGTCCCATCGGACTCAACCATCATCAATCTACTACCCTTCTTCTTCCATTCCTGTGGACTCTTCTTCTTCCTCCCGTCTACTGGAGTAGGCTGAGCACTTCCTAGAGTAGCCTCCAAATCGGCCTTTCTCGAGAAGGTCTCAAAGGAATGATACTCGAAGCGAGCCTCGCTGGCCAGTAAGGTCCTGAGATTCTCGGGTAGACATCTCAGAAACATGGTCAATAAGACCTGGTCATCGTTGCGTATACCGGGGACGACGATGAGGTTCTCTACGGTAGATGTTAGCTATCTGACTGACTTGTACTTTCGCTGGTGCAGTCTCAACATCGCGTCAGTGGCAATTTGTGCCTGCTGCGGATTATGCCAGCGAGCTTCTACCATATCTAAGAACTCTTCTAAAATGAGGGTCTTACCCCAGTCTGCCATGCGTCGTCCAAACCCGGCCTTTGCTACTATTCCATCCAGCCATTTGGCTGCCTTACCCTCAAGGTAAGATGCAGCAGTAATCACCTCCTCCTCCTGCAACGTCCTCTTTGCCCTTACCCACATTGGAACGGTTCTCAACCAAGTGTTGAGTTCCTCGTCCTTCTTCTCACCGGAGAAGGCAAGGGGCGGTTTCATTGGGGTCTTTGGGTACCATTGACCTTGCTGCTGTCCCTGTGGTGGAACAGTTTGTTGTGGTTGTGGTGTAGCCGCTGGACCAGAAGAAGAAGAAGCAACAGTCTGTGCGGCTGCTGCAGACGTACCACTTGGCTGTGTGCCAGCTTGTATCGGAAAGGGGCCTGACATCGCCGTTAACGGCAATGGCGACTGTGCTGCTGCCAGTAATCCTGGCCTTTGCAAAAGGTCCAAGATTTGATCCAAAGAGTTTTGCATAAAGTCCAGTCTGCTGTCCACATGCGCATGCAATGACAATATGCTGGACTTTAACACTTTCATTTCGTCAGACATGGTTGACTCGTCCAAACCCTCTAATGCAGCTTTGTCTGCCTAGCTGTTCTATTTTTGATCTCTTTTTCTCTATCGGTAGCTTGCTTCAGCTCCCTCTCTAACCGAACGCGGATCCTTTCGACTTGTTGGAGCTCTAATAGCTCCCTACCGCGTGGGGTCAACAGACTGAACTGCGAGCCCGCCATTCGACTTGTAGACTGACAAGAACCTACCGATCCGGAAGTACCCGTGGGCCCAGGGGGCATCCCCAACTGGGTCCCAGACGAGGATGCGGCAGAGGATGTTGCCGCGGTAGCCATTGCTGTTGCTCTGGCTGCTGCTGCCTGTTCCCTAGCTGCGGCGTTTGCTGCTGCCAACGTCCGACTTGCAGCTAGTGCTGTTTTCCTCGCTGCTGCGTAAGCACGGGCTCTAACTTCGGCACGAAGCCGTTTTTCGTCTCCCGGCCGTAGGGCCTGATACACGTGTGGGACCCTAAGTGATCTCGAATGTGTGAGCCTTGCATCGTCAACTCCTCCCTCATCGACGTCTGACCCACTCATCAATTAGGCAAACACTATCTGCACTACAACCCCTGTTGGAGTCCTACCACAGCATGTGTCTGACCGACACCTAATTTTCTAAAAATAAATGTGTCCGGCAGGTCCCCTACTTAACCGATCAAGTGGCAGCCTTACAACATTCACAAAAACTGTAAACACAATCTAATTTTATCCAGATTAGTTCTCTTACAGAAGCTTCGCATAAAACTGGATATGGTAGTTTACTACAGTCCTAAACTAAGCTGTCTGTGAGGTGTTAGCAGTCTGTCAACCAACTAATCAACAATAAAACTAAATTATGTTGCTGATGTATGAACAGTGGATATGGTTGTGTTTACATTTGAGCACCAATTGGAACCTACCCTCCCCTCAATCCAACATACCGATGAGCATCTTTGAGCAGCAGTGTCATAGATGTGCAATGTCAGCCCACCCCTGTGCCCCAGGTGCATGCTTATGACTAGGCTTGCCCTTTCTTTATCCTTGCGTGCAACGAGCCGTACGTCCGACTGATCTGACTGATCAAGAGGCCTATTTAAGGACTACCCCCAAGGTCGCTCATGAATTATTTAACGTCGCAATCAGGACGACGATCACAGTCAGTTGACAGATCGGAACCCCATCCAAAAATGTTTATAGACGGTCTGGGAGCGTCTGCATAAGCCTGTTCAGTCCGCACACCCCTCTATCAGTGCAGCAAAAGTGCCCTCATGGACAAAGCAGCCATCGCATGCGTGTCCTAATCCCATTGGGTTGGCATGGTGACCGTGACCCACGTGCTTCGACCAGGGCCCTTCAAAGGCACCGCCCTTTCTCCTTCCAGATGCGCCACTGGGAAGATTGTCGTCTCTCAAGGTAGAGCGCTCACGACACCTCACCAAAAAGAGAGGACTCTCAAGTTGAACTCACTTCCTCGCGGTAAGAAGAGATTGAGAGGGTGGATAAGGTAAGGGGACAACGTACCTGGAGATAGCTGCCCCCAACCACAGATTTCTCACCAATTGAGCTGAGTGTGCATTTGATGACCGGTCGTAGCCTCGGTACCACCCACAATGCAATGCAGTGCCACCTCAGCCATATGCCACATCAGCATGCTCTCATCACCAATCATACATTCCGCCGTCGTCATGGCATCCCAAGCCGTACAGCTTTCCGACGCACACCTCTCTACCCAGGTCGTGCGCCTAATATCGGCCTGACGTCAGAAGAACCAACTGCAAAGAAGCATTGTCAACGCATCAAGTGTGTATAACGCCAGCGCACCAAGGTAAGTGGCGAATCGAACCAGCTCCGATACCGAAATGCAAGGAACATGAATGTGGTCGAAGCACATAGATACCAATTGCAAAATCACACTGAAGTCCAAGTAGTCAAAGCAAGAGCAGATAGCACATCGGAACCAAGATACCATCCATTTGAGAACGATACGGCAAAAGTCGTGAGTCAATGTCCAAGCCCAATAGGGYAACACCAACAACATAACCCGAAGTAGCTCTCTCTCTTGAATGGCGCCAGGCGCCCTATCTACTCTACAGCCTATACCTACAACTACAGCATGGAAGCAACCAGACAACCTGACGACCAGCGAGTRATGACGTCAACACCAATGYCGACCACCTCTCCACCAGGTACGTCTCTCTCTCTCCCCTCACTCTCCCTTGTTATCCCACACAGCGCCCTTCACCTCCCGAAGAACCACCTTCGCCCTCACCTCCTCCCGCGCCCTCATGCAGCCTGGCTATGGCTGCCAGCGCCCTGCACCCAGGCTGCGCCCTACCGCTTAGCGCCAGCCTGCCTTCCTAGCGCTGCATCTGCTCCAGCACGTGCATTAGCGCAGCAGCGTGCCGGCATTGCGTGCAAATGCCAAGATCCCTGCCCGCTCGCCTGTTCTGCCTATATGCCAGTGTTGCGTGTGGGTGGTCTGCCTTGAGCGTGCGCCTGGGCCCCAGTACCTGTACCCAGGCCCAACGCAGATGGGGCCCAGGTAATACAGTTGCGCCCCTTATGCTAGGGCCGTTGTCCAGATTCAGGCCCTGTACAGGTTTCCCATTGGTTTCCTCGGCCTCGACGACGAAATACTGCTTTTCTAAGGCCAGGGACCAATGTGTGATGTGTCGGCCTCCCAGACTGTCGCCCAAGGCTCAACCAACCGAGGCCTGGGCTCAACTGCCTTTGCAGGAGTCTGAGGCTCACGATGCACTCCAACCAACTGGTGTGCGGCAACTGTCTGATACCCACTTTGTGAAATGTTGAATGAAGGTCTCTCGTGGATATTCTGGCCCGCCTTCACTTAGGGCGGGCACGAGGCTTGCTGGGAGCCTATGCCCAGAACATATGCATGTCGGCAAGGCCCCGTTGAGGGCTCAATCCTCACATATATGCGAACACACAAGAGCAATTCAACCATACACAAGCCCTAATTTAATACTCACACATGTTCAATTCCAAAAAAGAAAAAAGAAAAAAAAGAAACCACTGTTACGATCCTGGTCATTTCCCAAGTGCAAATTCACAATGAAAGACAATGCCACCCAATTCCGAAAGAAATGAAAGCACTTGCAAAGAGATAAAGACCAGAGGAGAGAGACAGAAGAAGAAGAAGAAGAAGAAGAAGAAGAAGAAGAAGTACACCA
>BFEA01000885.1:272692-282803 GCA_003427395.1 Chara braunii | reverse complement strand
CCCCCCCCCCCCCCCAAGTGTGCCTTGTCCTCTTGGGGATTATCCTGCAGCGTGCCTGGGTGCTGTTATCAAGCTTCCCGACTTGCAGGACAATCCCCGAGGAAAGACCAAAGGGCGGGAGTGGGTTGAGCTGAATCAACCCCCCCTTTTATAGGCGGCTCAAGCCACAAGGATAGGCTGGCTTTCTTTTCTGCCTAATCTCCCCCGTTGCTTGTTCGAAAAAACACATGCTTGCTGGTGATAAGCAACCGGACTGAACCTGATAAAGTGAAATGAAAGGAAAAACGGAACTGCTGGGCGCCATTCACTTTCCCCTTTGACCCACTATTTCGTGCGGGGTGACGTCAAGGGCAAACCATGGTCAACACAGGGCGGCTATGGTGCCGCCTTGTCCGGACTACGGTCACATCGTCTCAGGAGAGGCTAGGGGGGGAACGGATACACAAAGATCTTCGGCGATACGGGCGCGGGAGTGGAAAGTGATAGGCGGTAGAGGGCTGGTCAACGACCGGGGACGCGGCAGAGGGTTGGCCAACGACCGGAACAGAGTGAGAAGGAGGGGGCAGGAGAAGAAGTGAGGGATAGGAGGGAGTGAATAGATGGGCGTGAGAAGGTGTAGATAGGGGGCGAGGCTGGGGGGGTAGTCAATGGTGGAGGTGCCACACAGGTGGAAGAAGGAGCTACGCTCTAGAGCTTCCTCTGTTGAATCAACGGGCCTGAAAGCACGGTGATTCGTCGACTGGCATGGGGATCTAGCCGAGCTCGTGGTTTTAAGCGAGGAGGTCCTCTGTAGTGTTCAGGAAGGGAAACCACTGGTAAACGCGGGGGAGCCGTTGGCTAGCGGAGGACAAGTAGTAGCAAACAAAACATGCAAGGTGAACATGTACAGGGATAGGGAGAGCACATAAACGTAAGTAGGGCGAATTAGAGTAGGAACGGGGAGTGGAAGGAAGGGACTGAGGTGAAGGGGTGTAGGGATGGAAGGGGTGGTTCAAGAGAGATGGCGACTCATGAAAATCTTGAGGGAATCGTACTTGCTACACCGGCCAGTCGAGGGGCCTGGCTTGGTGGAGTACGCAACGCATAACGGGGTGTGCATGGCGCGGTCCACGAACGTAATTATGTACCTTTAGAACACGTACGTAAGGGCACACACAGTCGCTTGCAAACTGCCGGACAAAGCATCCAGCTGGCCACGGAACGCTAAGAGGGAATGGGCACGCCACATGGAAGGGGCATGGACACTGGGCAGACGCCCGTGGAGGGGGGAGATAGACTCAGAGGGAGACACGATGGTTACGTATCTAGCGCCAACGTTGAATTGAGAGACTGGCTGATAAATGATAGACGGGTGGAGGAGCTGCACGCCACCGGGACGCAAGGCCAAGTAGTACTCCAACCATGGAAGCCACCTGCTGAGATGGCTGCAGCGAGTTGGCCAAATGTAAACGGTGGCCATGGGTGAAAGTATATAAACCTTCCCCTGTGGCAGCCAAGTGGATGTGGGGAGCAGTGGAATTTTTCTTCGGCCCAATTGCCGCGGAACAAACAGTCGATGACGAGGAACGCGAATACTCGAGATACGTTATCAACGGCACGCTGAAAAAAACGTTGAGGAACAGCGTGGCGGTGGCCACAGGACCGTACAGTTTCGAGGAAGTTCGGGTCATCACAGGCGAAACCGCCTTCTGTGAAGTTTGCTTCACACGTGGTCACATTGGGTTGCATGACCGATGCCTGACGCGAGCGGAAACCACACAGGAACTGCACGATAGGGAGATCAGAAGCAGCATGGACCCATTATTGCAGTCAGATCCGCAAGAGGAGATGAGGGCTTGGCTCGAGTTGTAGCTGCAGGTGGACAGAGCCCTTTCTGAAGAAATAAGAGCAACGACACAGCCCAAGGGAACCAGTAGGGCCGGCTGGCTCAAACTTGTGACGCAAAAGGCCGGTGAGGCGAGGAGGGGGATATAGGCGCAATATGTCGTGGGAGGGTACGAACGATAATCCCATGCAAACAGATGGACCACGATGGTTATTCGTGGAGGACCGGAAAAGGAAAGCAGAGCAACCCCCAGAGGTAGGAAGAGGGCCTAAAACGGGGGGCATGACTAAAACAGGGCCTGGTGGGGAGGAGGTAGGGGGTGAAGGAAAAGGTGTAAGGGCATGATGGGTGTTCCACATAACACTCAAGGTGCCCTGATGAGAGCAAAACAAAAGCTCTCTTGTCCATTTCTTCCCAGCTGCCACGCCACACAGACCTGTACCCTTACAGAGGAAAACAGAGATTAACTTACATCGATCAAATCCTTCGCCAAGAAGTAACTGATCTGCAAAGGTTCAGAACAGAGAAGACAAGGAGGGAACACACATTACAAACCACATTAAAGCATGACTAGAGAAAATTTACCCTTGCAAAACTAAGAAAACGAATGGTTTAAGAACATCACAAAAAGGGAGTGTACTCTCACTCTGCCGCATACCGTAAAGGTGCAGAGCAGAACAAGAACCGACCTCTCTCACATACTACAAAATAGCGCAGCGGAAGGCTAATATACCAATGATCCGAACAATCAATGTTCTAATGTAAACCAAACATACATCATCATCATTCCATGGTGTGAAGGGGCCCGGTGCTCACACAGGAAGAATGCGCCAGTCCCCAACCATACACAGACGAAGAAGAGGGGGGTTAGACGAAGAAGAGGGGAAGATGGGAATGTCGTCAACACCAAGTCTTCGGTACAGGTCCCAAATAATCCCTCGCCCAACGTCTCTGCAATCAGAATCGTTTTCTTCTTCTTTTCACATACATGCAAACAGATGGCGAATCACACTGGCGCACAGCGCCCACTCAAAACTCAGAGATATGGAACTTGGGAAAACAGTTCGGGCGCAACTTGCTTCAACAGGCTATGGCGCATAAGCGCCTGCACATCCAACCCTCGATACTGTTCCCAACACCACTGTTCACACTCACTCAACTCTGGATCACCCTGAATACCCCACACACTTACACACTCTTGTGTCTCTCTCCTAGCTACAGCGGCTATGGCCGCTTCACCACGAACTATAGCTACGCTAACTTCTTCCAGCCCTCTTCATCCTCGGGCGCTCTGCAGACCGCCTCACACAAGTCGCTTGAGACAGCACTTCCGCATGGCTTACGCAACGAAAGAATGAATCCCTGAACGCTGCCTCTTGATTTATACTTCTGTTGATCGCTGGTCTGCCCCTTTCCTCCAGGCCTTTGGTGCACACAGTCCCACACGGTACTTGCTTGACTGGACTGCGACTGACTGGACCGGTACCGCTGATTGCATGGCGTTGCACTGCCGACTCGATGTAGCCGCACTGCCTACTCGATGCAGCTGGACCTACGACTTACCTACGGACCTCTTGCCTAGCAGTTTCGACCTCTATATATCTGTAACCCCTACTTGACAGATCTACAGATCGAACCCCTACAACTACAGGGACCTATGACAAGGTACAGTCACCACTAAAACACAGGTCGCGGGTTCAAAACACACAGGGGTCTACTCGATACTGTACATGGGTGCAGGTAAGGTCTAGGGATCGAACCCTGGGATCTGCATCTGCTTCTGCAAAGGTGACAACCGTTTCACTCCCGCCGGCCTAAATTCGAGCCCTTTACCCTTCTTATCTCTCTTATAGGCTCGGACTATATTGGGAGCTGTCTCTAGAAGTTCTGCTCTGGTGAACCAGCAGTCGTCTTCAGGTTCTTGATAAGAGAAGCTGACTTTGTACTGTTTCTGTGGACGACCTCTACCTCCTGTTCTGAAGACATCCTCACCTACTATGCCATCAATGTCGTACCTCCCATCCATATCCAGAGGAATCATAGACCTTCGGGATGGAAACTGTTGGCTCGTTGTACAAGGTAACAACTTTGATGCATGGAAAACTGGGTACGTGTGGAGGTGTGCTGGATCTCTATCGTGTAAGATGGTCCATCCTCTCCACCCTTGACTTCTAGGACTGGCCACGGTCCTCTATAAGCAGGTAGCAACTTTTGCGAGATGTTCTCCTCAGGAGCAAACTCCTTTGACTTGACCCAGACTAGGTCGCCGACTTGGAACTGTGAAGGGCGACGATGTTTGTTGGCTTGTTCTATCATTTTGTGTTGGGCCTTCTTGAGGTTCTCAACTACTGTAGCTATCTCTTTCTCGTGCTGTATCGCAAACTCCGTGGTACCGGCTGGTAACCTCTGAGTCTGATCTCGGTTAAGTCCTTCAAACGGGCTGCGTGGTTTAAAAGACTTATGTAGCTCATTGGGAGTGCGACAAGTGGCTAGGTGCACTCTATTATTGTAGACACTGGCTACTTTTGGGAGCATTTCATCCCAGTCCAGTTGATCGGGCCTAATGTACATCCTTAAAACTTGCTGAAGGACTTTATTCATTTGTTCGGTCTGCCAGTTTGTCTCTGGATGACGGCCAGACGACATTAACAACTTTGATCCATAGACTTTCATTAATTCCTGCCAATTTTGACTAGTGAACCGGGTGTCTTTGTCACTTAATAGACAACGGTAGCCCATGTTCACTAACCCAATGGTGAAAAAACTTTCGGATCACTAAATCTATGCGTGCCTCAGAAGGCAAAGGAACGAAAATGGCATACTTGCTAAACCTGTCTACTACGACCATGACTTGACTCTTGCCATGCCTACTTTTGACGCCAGTGTCCATGAAATCTATAGACACTGAATCTTTGGGTCCTTCTGGGATAGGCAATGGTCCGAGAAGACATAGAGGGGCTCGCGTAGTAGTCTTGTTCCTTTGACATACTTTGCAACTGCGTACGTATTTTATGCAGTCGGCCTTCATACCAGTCCAGGTATACGCACGCATGAGGTTGGCTAATGTCTTCTGCCAACCGAAATGTCCCTCTGTATCATGGCATTCCCCTAAGATCAAGCTTCGGATCTCTTCACTATTGGGAACGCATAGGCGATCAACAACAGTAGTCTTCTCAAATAACAAGTCGTCTATAGTGCGGTAATCTGGTTCCGATTCCGGTGCCTCCTTAACTCTCTTGAGGAGGTCGCTATAGAT
Organism: Chara braunii; assembly: GCA_003427395.1. NCBI lineage: Eukaryota > Viridiplantae > Streptophyta > Charophyceae > Charales > Characeae > Chara > Chara braunii. The sequence continues at coordinate 277,722 of BFEA01000885.1, read as the reverse complement.
AGGGTCCTGCGCATACGCTTCTTTGACTCTTTGAGGAGGTCCCTATATCCAGATAGTGCACTATCGCTCCAAAGTAGTCTGATCTCCTACTCAGAGCGTCCCCAACTACATTGTATTTCCCTTTGACTGGCTTGAACTCGAAATCATACTGATTTATCTTTGCGGCCCACCTAGTTAGCTTTGGTGTCATTTTGGCCTGCGTTTTCAGCCAGCTTAGTGTCTCGTGGTCTGAATATACTTTAAAGTGTCTCCCAAGCAAGTAGTGCTTCCAGTGGTCTAACGCTTGCCTGAGAGCGTAGAGTTCCCTCTCGTAGGTGGATGTCGCTACCTTTTCTGAAGGCATTCTAGCAGACATGAACTCTACGGGTTTGTATCCATTACCACCGTCTTGCTGTAGAACAACACCTATACCATATTGACTTGCATCAGTGGTAACGACGAACAGTAATGATGGATCAGCTACCTTAAGGACCGGGTACTCTATTAAGGCCCGCTTTAACTTCTTCAGGGCCACTGTGCAGTCTTTATGCCACTTCCAGATTGCCTCTTTCTTTAGCAACCTGCGAAGGGGAACAGCAATCATAGAAAAGTTCCTCACGAACTTTTTATAATAATTTGCTAACCCCAAGAACGACCGCAACTCTGTCAACGTGCGGGGAGTCGGCCAATCTCTAATCGTTGTTATCTTGTTGTCCTCGGGCTTTATGGCATCTCCATCTAGGACGTGGCCCAGATATAGAACCTGTGTCTTGGCCCACTCACACTTCTTCGCATTGATCTTGAAGTTAGCTTCTCTCAGCTTCTCCAAGACCTGCCTTAGATGGCCCTCATGCTCCTGGAGGGTCTTACTAAACACTAGGATGTCATCTAGATATACAACTACAAATCTATTTAAACACGGCCTAAACAAGTCATTCATACAACACTTAAAAGTAGTTGGCGTGTTGGTTAGTCCAAAGGGCATCACTATAAACTCATAGTGCCCGTATTTGGTCCTAAACACCGTCTCGTGTTGATCATCAGGATGAACCACTATCTGATGATAGCCTGATTTCAAATCTATCTTAGAGAAGTATCGGCAACCCTGCACTCGATCCAACAAATCATCTATTTGAGGCAGTGGTTCTGCGTTCTTCACTATGATGGCGTTGAGACCCCTATAGTCTATACACATTCTCAACTCTCCCTCCTTTTTAGGAACAAACAGAACAAACGCTCCAAACGGAGACAAACTGGGCCTAATCCAACCCTCCTCGAGGATCTCGTCTAACTGCTTTCGCAACTCCTCTAACTACCTTGGGGACATTCTATACACCGCTCCTTTGGAAGTTCTACTGCCAGGTTCTATGTCTATTCGGTGCTGGATCGGCTGTTGTACTATTCCTGTAGGCGGCTCAAAGAGGTCTGCATACTCCAACAACAACTTGGCAATATGAGGGTCTCTGGGCTCTTCGGACTTAGGCTCAGTGATTGGCCTAACATAGGCAATGAAAACCTGCTCTTCTAGCTTCTCCTTCTTCACTGACCTTGCAAATGCAGAAGCGCTGAGGCAGCAATGTGCTAAAGGGTTCTCTACCCCTGACACATGAAATAGGTGGGCAGTCTTGACTCCCCCTGACGGGCTAGGGAGCCTACACTCATGCTCTCTCAAATGAAGTGTGGCCCCTGCTGCCTCTCCCCAGTCCATTTCTAGGACTATATCAAACGGGAGGTTGTCTTCTACGAGGAGAGTCAGGGAATGGAGAACTCTTTCTACCTTCCCATATTTTTCGAGGCGAAAATAAGCCTGGATTCCCTCGACGTAATCCTCGACTCGCATTGTGCGATTGTCTGCGAGGATGCTGACTATAGGTTCCTTTAACTTTTGGACCTTCAAATTCAGCTTCAGCTTCTGTAGCGCTTTGCGACTAATATAGCTACGGGTAACCCCAATGTCTATAAGGGCCCCTACTCTGCCTCTAAAAATCTCTACATCTGAAAAATTTAACTGTCCTTTCTCATCCTTCTTCATCTTGGCCCAGGCAGGCATCCTCTCCTTCAGTTCTTCTGCCACACCTGTGAGGGAAGTGCCTAGGGAGACCCTAACACAAGCAGTCTCTAGACAATTGTCTAGGCACTGGCCAGCAACCTCTGCCATAGACACATGTGGGTTGGGAGTTTCTCTATGGTGCGCGCACTCTTCTCCACATGATCTAGGGGTAAGGGCAGTTGCGACCCCTACCGACGGTTGCCTTTTGCTGCTTGTGCAGCAAATTGGGCCTCTCTATACTTTGGGCAGTATTTGATATATGAACTGGATCACCGCAGTAAATGCACTGATCCTGGTCTATCCTTTTCTGCCAGATTTTCTGATCGAGACCCAAGTTTCCCACGGCCTGCCCTGTGGCAAGCCAGGGTGCCATCCTCCTCTCCTATAAGGTGACCAATTGGAACGTGGACGGTTTTGCAGGGGACCTTGACCCCTGCCTCCCTCTTGGCGGTTTCCCCTGGCGCCAACCCCCTGATCATCCTGTCCTCGACCACTTGAGGCCCGACCCCCTTGGCCCCGGCCTCCTCCTCTTCCTTGCGGCCTCCCTCCAGCCGCGACAGCAGCATAGGACCTCCCCTGACCTACACTCCTCTCTTCCTCTTCGAGGCCCCACTCTATCTCACTATACGAGACCTCCTCCATTCCTCCCTCATCTAAGGTCAGGATCAGGCTATCCTTCCCCCTTAACCTGCCCTAAAATGGTATGGCCCTTCCACTTCTTACCCTTCTCAAAATCTCTATGCCAAAAGACCTTCACTGGCGTGGATTGGGCCTCATATGCAACAACATCGCGACTCAACCTATCATAAGTCATACCCTGCTCTCGCGACTTGTCATAGAAATGCCCGTGCAAGCTCTCAAGGCATCGCACGATAAAATAATTGAACCAACTGTGGCTCAGTAACCCCATGGTTAGGAACTGGAGCTTGTCAGATGGCTTAATTCCTTTAGTTACATCCGCGAAACGTTCGCGAAGTAACTTTAGGAACTTACTGAGGGGAGTGATGGTGGAATACACCACCATATCGTTGCCACACTTGGCGGGGCGGGCTAACGACCTGGCAAAGCCGGATGCTTTGTCTCTGAGAGCGTGGAATGCGACGAGGACTTGCTCCTTACGAATAATATCCTAGAGGTGCACGTAGGAGTTAATGTTAGCCTCCCAATTATCAAAATTTTCTCCTTGCTTCCCGCTATAGGCGTTAGGAAACTTGACTTTGACTTGTTCCCTACGCGGGCGTGCCTCTTCCTCCTTTGGGGCTGCTATCTTGACGCCCTCCATGGCGCCAACATGGAACTGTTTTGTGTTCTTTATGCGGGCCTGCATCTGAGAGCCCATCCGCATCATCATATCGTGGGCAAAATCTCTAAGACCTACTCGGATGGACTGCATGGCTATGTCATGGCCCGTGGTTGTGTATCTTTTGAACGGAAAACGGGCGAAATTCAACGCCCAAACTTTCGTTTAACGGGCCCCTGGACCCCCGTTGAATCCCGTTTAACGGGAAAACGGGGGTGTCTCGTTGATTTCCGAAAAACGGAATTGGCGCGTCGGGCCTCGGACACGTGGCCCTACACGCCCAAACACTAAAAACGGGAAAAAAACAAAAAAAAAACCCTATTAACAGGGTGGAACACTGTAAGCACATGTGTGTGCATGTGGGTGCAAGTCCTTTTTTTTTTTTTTTACCAAATGATCCAATTTATTCGTCCAGTCTCATTTCCGAAGGGCCCCTACATATTAGCAAGGCCCTCTCGTGGAGTAGAGATGGACATTGGACTTGTAATCTGTCTGCTTGGGCCGAGAATATATACTATGGACTCGAATTCAGGTCTGTGCATCACACTGAGCACAATTATGGGTCACTAACTCTCTGTTTTTTTGTTTTTCTTTTGTTTCCCGTTTTTATTTTGTTTTCTGTTTTTTTTTTTATTATTATTTTTCTTTTGTTTTCTCGTTTTTCTTTTCTATGGAATACGTGCAGTGGCCCTAAGGGCCTCTAATTACCACATGCACAAACGACAAAACATATGGCGGTGTATTATTCCACATTCTAGCAGAATATCCGTTCTTTTTTTCTTTTTTTTTTTGAAACCCCAGGGTGTTGTAGAGGCCAAGGACCAGACCCGCCGTGATTGATGGTAGAAGCAGCCAATGGTTGTCCTGACAGGATAGGCCACCTACTCTGCCCATCCCCACGTTAATACTCCAGCACACTCCCTGTCCCTAATATCCTACCGCAGTGCGGCCAGCACTCAGGACCATCACCCTACCAGTATTGAGGGCAACTTGGACCAGATAGCAGTGACAAGCATCAGGGTTGGGCCAACCTCCCAGCCCTAATTGAAGCGGAAGCGGACGAACCTTGCCGTACGAGACCTCGGACGCCAGGCTCATGCAATCTTCTACAGGCCCAAATCAGGGAGTCTACCCAGCACTGGCCAGCAGGATCACCTAAGCAATGCAGGCCAAAAAATATGTTGTTTATGGTTTTGATTTTTTTTTAAATACACGAAGTTAAAAAAAAACAAAAAAAAATATGTTGTTGTACATCTTGTCATCTTTGAAAGATCTACAACCCTATATTTTTTACTTTTTCTTCTGTTTTTCTTTTAGCCCTTAGAAAATCTTTGTGAACCCCCCCCAAAAGAACTCCTGTCATTTCTTGTTTGTTTGTTTTTTTTCATTGTGCTTATGTTTTTGATTTTTTTTAAATATATTCGAAGCTCAAAACATAAAAATAAAAATAAAAATATGGGGTTGTAGAACTCGAAAAGATCTACAACCCCATATATATATATATATATCGTCAAATAGAACTGCCCGGTAAACCGTAGGCAGAGAGGGAGAAGAGGACAACAAACGAGGGGATGTGACAAACTGTTTCGTCGGAGTTTCACCGACTCATCAGGATATATATATATATATATATCGTCACAAATAGAACTGCCCGGTAAACCGTAGGCAGAGAGAGAGAAGAGGACAACAAACGAGGGGCTG
>BFEA01000885.1:245207-264749 GCA_003427395.1 Chara braunii | reverse complement strand
CCTCTTTTCTTGGACAGTAGGAACCTGCCAGTCCCTACTTGTGGCAGTCCCTACTGACGGCCAACTCACTCACTCCCTCTCACTCTTTTTGTCTTATCCTCCCACATTTTTTTTTTTTTTCTTTTTTTTTTTCTTAGTATGCCAAGTGTCAAGTGGCCGTTAAGGCCCTTCTCTAAGCCCTTCTTCTTAGTTTTGGCCCTTCCTATGCCCAAGGTGCAATCCGTTATATCTCGGACTGCAATAATGGCCTCCTCATGTCCATGGGAGCTTCCTTTTACCTCTATTTTTCTCCCATAGTGGCCCCTCCTACTCCGATTTTCTCCCGGAGGCCTATTTTTCACATGGGATCTCTTTTGACTCCATTTTCTTGAGGGAGGCTGATCCGAGATTTTTCAGATTGCTCCCACGCCTCCCACTTCAAGTTTCTTTACTTTTTCTTTTCTTTTTGACATTCTCGTTTGCTACCGCTACTGCTTGCACTAGCGGTGCTAATATTTTTGGTCGTCAAGATCTCGATCTTGACGGTGCACCTCGTCTTAATTATTTTTCCCTCATGTGGTGCCGCCGTTTCTTCTTGAGACCTTCACGTGTCCCGCTACTTGTCCCGTCGGTGGTCCCCGACACTTAGTCCCGTCGGTGGCCCCCGACACTTTATCCCGCCGGTGGCCCCCCACACTTAGTCCCGCAGGTGGTCCCCGAAACTTTATCCCGCCGGTGGTCCCCGACACTTAGTCCCGCTGGTGGTCCCCGACGTATTCTGCCCCGGATACCATTATTTTTACTTAGTCTTATGTGGCCCCTGGTGCCTTTCCCCAACGTGTCCCACGTTCTTTGGGCGTCTGCCGCCCCACGGCGACCCCTCTCCCTTGTCTTTCTCGGGCCTTACGCGCGCCGGTTTCTTCGGCCACGAAGCCTCCACTCCGAGGCCCCTGCTAACTGCCGAGGGCAGCCCCCACGTTGGGCCCTTAATTTCTAACGTTCCATGGCCACCGGGGCCGTCCACCTCTCGGCCGCCCTATTCTCTCGTCGTCCGCCACGCCGCATTTTGCAAGTTGTCGGCCCCTTGGCCCTAGTTATGTCAAATTGCAGTGGCCCTCCTGGCCTCATCCTACGCCCCTATGTGCCCATGTCCTTGCGCTTACTTGTTTGCTGTCGCTGGCTCTTTCCCCCGACAGTTCTCAACCCAGGGCATCATTCCTTCCGGCGGCCTAGTCCTTGGTCTTTTCTCGCGCTTACCTCCTTACTCCAGATTTCTCTGTCGTGCACAATCTGGCTATACACAGTCTCTCAAGTGGCGGGATGTTATTCGGGACCCACCGGACCTGACACATTTCCCCCACTCATTCGTGATGTCCTCATCGCGCACCAATCTTCTGTTAGTAGGGGTTTGGAGGGATAGATGGGAGAGAGGGATGGGATGTCATAGGTGGTTAGCTTGCCAGGGTCCGTTTTGTCTTTTCTTGTTCCTTTCTCAGGTTTCTTTTATTCTCCTGTCCTTGGAGCGGGGGTGTGTAGGGTCCAACTTTCTTTGTCCTTCAGGCTTCCCATGTCTCATTCATCATTCTCAGGACACCATCACCCTCAGAGCATCGAGCCTCTTTTTGTCTCATTCATCACTCTTAGAACATCAGACCCCTTTGGTCTCGTTCATCACCCCTAGAACATCAGACTCTCTTTCCACTTTCCTCCTCTCATTCATGACCCGAATTACATCAAGCCTTTTCTCAACTTCCCTCTTCTCATTCATCACCCGAAGTACATCAAGCTTTTTCTCAACTTCCCTCTTCTCATTCATCACCCGAAGTACATCAAGCCTTTTCTCAACTTTCCTCTTCTTATTCATCACCCAAAGTACCTCAAGCCTTTTCTCAACTTCCCTCTTCTCCCTGCCCCTGCTTCTCCCTCGAGCCTTGCCATCCGAAACGCCCTTTGGTTGATCCTTCTTCCATCCCGTGCCAACCAAGTCTTTTTTTCCGGCTTCCGTCACCTTTAGTGTCTCTTTAAATCGGTTTTTCGACCTGTGCGATCCACGCCTCCTGCCGTCCTTTCCTCAATCTCATGCTCAACCAAATTCACATGTATTTCTTCCAGGTCATTCTGTCCGGCTTTTCTCTAGTTCTCTGCCTATGTCACATGCATGCCTCCCTCATTCGACCTTTCTTGCACCCAAGCTCAATCAATTTTACATCCATGTCACCCAATCCATTTCGTATGCATCTTTCTTCTGGACATCTTGCCAGGCCTTTCTCAAGCCCACGCAAAGTCAATTACACATGCCTTTCGTTTCTGGACATCTTGCTTGACCTTTCTCAAGCCTACGCAAAGTCAATTATACATGCCTTTCTCTTCTGGACATCTTGCCAGACCTTTCTCAAGCCTACGCAAAGTCAATTACACATGCTCTTTTGCACATCTTGCCATGTTTTTCTCAAGCCCACGCAAAGTCAATTACATATGCCTTTTTTTTTTTGGACATCTTGCCAGGCCTTTCTCAAGCCCACGCAAAGTTAATTACACATGCCTTTCTCTTATGGACATCTTGCCAGACCTTCCTCAAGCCCACGCAAAGTCAATTACACATACATTTTCCTTCTTGACATCTTGCCAGGCCTTTCTCAAGCCTACGCAAAGTCAATTACACATGCCTTTAACTTCTGGACATCTTGCCAGGCCTTTCTCAAGCCCACACAAAGTCAATTACACATACATTTCTCTTGAGCTCATGGTAACCTTGTCTTTTTGCACGCTTTTTCATCGGTAGATGGCACACCTTCCCCCCACTCAAAATGCGATGTCCCAATCGCACGACTGGTTCTCACTTGGAGGTACGTAGACCTTGCCCTGCCAGCTAAGTAGACGGATGTCGGCCCATCAGCCTAAAAAAGGAAGGATGATCAATCCTCCCCCGCTGATAACTCACCTTATCCTCTACTCTAGTCCGGCGGCCACTTCTCTGGAGATGGGCATCATCATTGACGTGCCTCCTCGCATCTGTTACGCAGGTCCAGTCCACGCCTCCCAGGACCCCATCATACCACAAGTGGCCCCCTCGCGAATCGTTCCTCCGAAGTGGTATTTTTTTGGATCCGGCCTCTTCCTTTCAAGAGAGTTGGGGTTCTCTATTAGTCTGCGAGTGCAGTTACGAAGACCTCGCGGTTAGTCCCGGAACGGTTGTAATGATCCGGCAGGGCGGTGCCACTCGCCCTGTGGTGGATGCGGATTCCACCCGGTACCCCGTCTGACCCCTCCCTTTGGACAGTGCCGCTCAACTTATTGCGAGCAACCTTGGTCCATCCCAAACGGCCTAGTCGCCCCTCTACGATATGGCGTGTGGTTGGGAAGAGCAAATGAGACTTAGGAAAAGAATGGCTCTCACGCCCGTTTGGCTCCACGCCCTTGACGTTTAGGTTCTCAACATGAGGCGCAGTTTGAACTCCCCGACTAGAGCTCGTTGTCGGAGTTAGTTCCGAATGGCGAGCACCGATCAAAGAGAAAGATGGCTTGGTCCTTCAACCCTTGTCCTTCCTTATGAGGAATAGGTCGCGATAAGACTTTTCCCTTGACGGGTAGAGGTCATGAGGTCGCGGTGCATGCACCGGTATCCCCCTCCTGCTGAGGCCTGAGACTAGAAGAAAAGCAAAATCTTCCAATGCAATTTCCATATTTTTTCCAATCTGCCTAGGGCCCCCTGATATGCAATGCAATTCTCAATCCTCAAGCAATTCCTCAATGCAGATTCCAGATCCTTCCAACTCGTCCTTTCTCAGGCAGCCGTGCAAGGGGACCCTAGTAACAATTCCAAAGAATGACCCTTGTCAGGGGCCATTCCGAACAACCTGGTTGGGATCATTCTTTCCATTCTAAGTTGAACGGCCTTGTCAGGGCCGTCCTTATCAATTCCAATCGAACGGCCTTGTCACGGTCGTCCTTATCCATTCCAATCGGACGGCCTGGTTAGGGCTGCCCTTATCCATTCCAATTGGACGGTCTGGTTAGGGCCGCCCTTATCCATTCCAATGTTAGCACCCGAGGGGGTGGGCCTCGAGGACAAGGATCTCATCTTTGTCTCGGGGGTTAGAAGGTGGCCATCTTTTGCAGTCTTATGTGTGCGGTTTCCTTTGTCCTTTCTCAATACCATTTACTATTCATGCAAACATCCGACTTAGCGTCCAGTGCTCGAGTTGAGGCTTGCAGCCCCAAGCAGCACTAGCCCACCCGGTCGTTCAACCATAGCGAAGGACATGAGCACCCCCTCTATTTTCACTCTTTCTGACTTCTCAGGTTTCTGCTATTTTCAAGCTCATTCAAAACTCAGTTGGATTAGGCTCCTAGGGAAGGGGTGTTCTTCACGCCTCCTTACCCATAGGTTCCCTAACCTCTCTTGCATTCAACCAACACTCAATGCCTCGCTTTGCTCGTCAACCTGGACTCACGGTTCTCTCTCAAAAGCACAATCCTTAGTCCATCCAAAGCTCACAGTACAACCATCCCAACCAGTCTCATCCCATGCCCCGTGTCATTGTTTTGCATATACTCTTTCGAAGGTAGCTCATCCAGGAAGTAGCTTCAAAGTGTTATCTTCTAACTCACTGTGACATAGTTCTAGCTAGTCCTTATGTTGCCCATTCCTAGCAAGCTGACTTACACCCTCCAAACTTTGTCATTCCAATATTGCAAAAGAAAAGCACAAGTTTTGTTCAAAGCTAATAACTTCTAGTCCCTCTTGCTGTCATCCGCCTCATCTTGCTTGGTCCCTTGCCCATCCTGTCTTTCTGCTAGCCTCTTAACTCCCAGGCCAGAGGCTAGGATGTCCCTCTTTCTCTTCGCCATTTCTTGCAACTCTCTCTCACTGTAAAAGTCCAAAGGTGTGGTTGCTACTCTTGCCTCTGTCAATTCCCTGGTCTTAATAATCCAATCGTGCTTGATTACGCTAAGCCACTGCTCAAACCAATGACTGGGCGTTGGCCCAAACTCATCTTCCCATCTGGACGACCCTTCACGTGGCTGGTTCGTAGGTGGCCACCTCTCTTCTCAGGGCTTTGAGATCTCATCCCTCTCGTCGCCACTGCTAATCTCGATGATCTCTTGTACCTCCTCCTCGTCCCCATCCTCTGCCGTCCACATGGGGCTGAACTCACCCGTGAAATTCTTGGATCTAGATTATAAGGAATCTTCGTCCTCCTCCCATATCCTTCCTCAAAGTCCAAGTATCTCCCCTTACAACTGGCGTGGCCGCTCCGCTCTTCACGCGGGCTTTCCCTCGTTTCTTCCCCTTCTTCGCGCCCGTTGCTCATGTCTTGCCTCCCATCGTTCTCCCCATGCCAAGGCTCATGTAGCTCGCATCTCTCGGCCCTTCCCTTCGCAGAGGCCCGAGCCATTTCTCCCATATCCGCTTTCTCTTCCTCGCTCTCACTCCCTGATGAGATGTATATCCCTTCCCCCTTTCCGAGAGGTGAGGGCCCTCTACACACTTGTTTCCTCGCCCCCCTGCCTACTACATATTTGGACAGGTACCCTATGTACAACTTTCTCTTGGCAGTCCTCCGCTCTCGACTTGGTCCCGCTCGTCCCCCTTCGCTCGGCCTGTTGATCGCCCCGCTGTCATTTATGTTGCCGAATTCCATTTTTGCTTTTCTAAGGCTTCTTTCCTGATCCTGTATAACAAAACAACACCCGCCAAACCCCTCATACATACGTTTCCCCAGTTCGGTAGGAAATACCCCTTCCCCAGAATGCTCCCAGTAGCTTTCGCACCGGGTCACTATTATACATTGCCCTTTCATGCAAATGCCACATTTGTAATGATCCCATTATTTTCCCATCAAGAACTATGATACAATGCTTCCAACAGCCTCTCCCATTGCCACACAAAACCCCATTGGTACAGAAGAGTCCCAAGACATCCCGCCTCGCATTTTCAATTAGTACAAGTCATTGCCCCCTCCCCAAAAAAGGAAAGCCTCACAGGCGCAGTCAGAGACAAATCATGGTGTGGGCAAAGTTGTCGTCAGTTCTTAGCTTGCAGACTCCTCAGTTTTCCTTGTCCTCAGCCTTCTGAAGCCATTCCACCGGGTCCTGACTTAGAAACCTGACCAACCGTTGCCCCGGGAAGGGCCCTTTCAATCCAGTTCCATCCAGGTCTTCCAATTCGAAGGTGTTCAGTCCCACCCGCTAAGCGATCCGGTAGGGGCCTTTGAACCTCCTCCCCAGTTGCCCGAACCAGGTGTTTTCCAGTGCCGAGTTTCTTACCAATACTGTCTCCCCCACCTGCAGTCGCTCCTTTCGGATATTATTAACCTGGTCCCACCTTGCTTTGTCCCTCATCCTGTTGTCTAGTACCCGACTGGCGATGTCTTCCATGACCTCCTCGTTTCTAAGGACCTGTTGACATCTTGCCTCAATTAATTCTTTCGTGGTCATACGCGGATCGTCATCTAACTTGTTCCAGATAGGTATCACGGCCTCCACGGGAAAGTCCATCTCTCTTCCGTACCAAAGTTCCGCTGGGATACATCCCGTTGTCCTCTTAGGTGTCATGTTCTCCGAGAAGACAGCCTGCTTAAGATACCTAGGCCAACTCCCCAGATTGTTCATCGCAAGCTTCGCAATTGTGTGCTTTAAGGTCCGGTGCCCCCTTTCCACAGGTGCATTGGCCTCCGGGTGATACGACTCGATGAGTTTGATAGGTACACAAAGTCTTTTAAGCATTCCCAACACTTCTTGGTTCACAAACTCCGTTCCATTGTCTGCTATAAACCTCCTAATGAAGGGATGCCTCAGGTAGAAATCTTTTATCCAATCTGCTACACTTTTCCCCGTCTTTTTCTTGAGGGCGACTGCTTCTACAAACCCACTCAAGTTGTCTCGCGCGTCCAGGATATACCTGTTTCCATCAGTGGATACGGGCATAACCGCAAGGTCAAGGTGGACTAGATGTCTCGATCCCAGCACCCGTGTTGGCCTAAGTGGTTCGAAGACGCGTGTCAAGCTCCGCTCCTGGCAGATCAGACAGGTTTGACAATACGTGGCAACCATTCCTGACATGCCTGGCCAATAATAAAGGGTTGTAATCTTTGCCAGGGTCCCTTTGGACGATCGATGTCCTCCTGCCAGTCCGTCGTGCCTTGCCTGGTTGAAGTTCAACTGCCTAGACCTTCCGCATACAACCCTTCTAGGCATAACGCCTTCCTCCCTCTTGAACAAATGACCGTTCCTTGGGACGTATCTTTCGGTCTCCTCCCTTGCCTTAATGCTGACCTCCACGGACTGTTTATTGCCTACCAAAAGCAACCCGATCTCTCGAAAGACCCCTTCGTACATCTGAACATAGAAAAACTATTTCCCTTCTTGATCCTCACCCTGTCTCTCCTGCATCTGGTTTACCATTAGCTGCAGCTCTCTCCGTTCCCAGGACTCTACTAGGCTCATCACGGCTTCCTGGCCTCCCTCAACGGCCATCGCTATCAATTCCTCCTTTGGACCTACTATCGCTTCCCACGAATCCTTCTCCTCTTTGCGTACCCCTTCGTACATCTGAACATAGAAAAACTATTTCCCTTCTTGATCCTCACCCTGTCTCTCCTGCATCTGGTTTACCATTAGTTGCAGCTCTCTCCGTTCCCAGGACTCTACTAGGCTCATCACGGCTTCCCGGCCTCCCTCAACGGCCATCGCTATCAATTCCTCCTTTGGACCTACTATCGCTCCCCACGAATCCTTCTCCTCTTTGCATCCCTGGCTGGTGATTGGCCCTTCCCTAAGCTCCGCCACTACAGCAGGAGCCCCTTTTTCCAAGGTCTGGATCAACAATTCTCCCAACGTGCATCCTTCGCTCATCATTTCATTATCTACCGCAAGGGTTCCTCCTTCGTATTCAAGGAACGCGTTTATGGGCTTTGCATCTTCCACCCCTTCGGGCGTGATACAAACCCGACTTAGCCCATCGGCCTTGTTTCTGAGTCCAGGAATTCGTTCGATCTCGTAATCGAACTGCCAGATGAATCCTACTCATCTCCCCACCGTCGGGTGTATAGGCTTGTAATTCTTTAGCGCCCCCGCGACATTCGTTGGGTCGATCCTTAGGATGAACGCCTCCCGAATAGGTAGTCTTGGAAGGTCTTGAGACAATGCAAAATGGTTAGGACCTCCTTCTTGAACTGTGAGTATCGTCGTTCTGCGGAGTTCAGGGTTCTTCTTTCGAACCTAATTGGCCTCTCTTTTCCTTCCTCATCCCTTTGAATCAATAAGCCCCCTACGACCAAGGGTCCTCCGTCCGTCTCTAGGATGAATGGTCGTCCCACTTCGTCGTTAGAACAGGGCACTGCCAAGGCGACTTGCTCGGACGTCAGTATGTCCTTGAGGGTTTGGACGGCTCCCTTTCGTTCCTCTGTCCAATCCGTGGTTCCTTCTTCTCCGATCATGGCCCAGATAGGCTCAACAATCTTGGCAAAATTTTTAATAAAAATCCTCCAAAAGCCGACCACGCCTAAGAATGCTTTACCTCCGTCGTTGTGCGCAGGGGCGTTCGCCACTGCGATATCTTGTCGGTCTTTGCCGGATCCGACTTCCTTCTATATGCGCCACAACGGAATCCAAGTATGGTCACTTCTGGTACTACCAGAATACTTTTTGGTCCGCTAGCCGTGATGTTATATACTAGAAACCGGCGTAGTAAGTCTTTGATGTCCTACAGATGAACCCACACAAATTTTCGAATTCCTGGTTGGACCTCCGTCTCGTCCTTCCCCTGGACGCCTTTGATCGGGTTGTCGTCGATGTAGGGTTCACACTTCTCTGGAAACATGTCTCCGGCTACGGCGAGCATTCTCCTTTGCGCTTCGGCTACTGCATTCGTAAAACCCATAGGGGTCACCTGCATCTGCAACTGGCCTACGGGGGTGTGCATCGCAGTGTATGGTTTGTCCCGAGCATCCAATGGAAGCTGGTCGTACCCTGAATACAAATCTATCAGGGAGTAAATGCTCTGGCCGCCGTGGGATTCTGCTAATAAGTCTGCCTCTACCCGGCATCTCGGATGGTTACCGCATTCGACTTTTGGGTCTTGAATCCACCTCAGCGTCTTGTTGGGTTTCCGAAAGACGAACCACCTATTTGCATACGGCGACGCGGTAGGTTCTGCAACGAAGGAGTCAATTTTTGCTCGGAGAAGGTCTGTCACTTCTCCTACTATTATGAATTCGTAGGACGGTCCTTTGTCATTCCAGTATTCATGCTTTACGGTGTGGATCCTGACCGGAGGGATTAACTTCGCGTCTAACCACCCCTTTTGATGATCACTAAAGGCAAATGCCAGATGAAACTCCTGACACGTCCTTTTGATCAGGCGGTTCGGTAGGCTCTGCAACGAAGGAGTCCATTTTTGCTCGGAGAAAGTTTGTCACTTCTCCTACTATTATGAATTCGTAGGACGGTCCTTTGTCATTCCAGCATTCATGCTCTACGGTGTGGATCCTGACCGGAGGGATTAACTTTGCGTCTAACCACTCCTTTTGATGATCACTAAAGGCAAATGTCAAATGAAACTCCTGACACGTCCTTTTGATCAGGTGGTTTTCTTCTTCTGTTAAGAATCCCTCTATCCCTATCTTCATCATGTCAGCTACTTCATCTGGTATCCGATGTCCTTCCGTCACTCGCCTCTCTCAGATTACTCGAAGAACTTCCTCTTCCCTCTCCATAGCCTCTTCCTTAGATGTCTCCAGCGGGATCGAGACTAGCTTTGCTTTCTTCCCTACTGGCTTGTACTTTCGAACACTCCCTTCCGGGATCTTTCTCCTAAAAAATGAACGACCGGAATTACCCTTGTTGCCTCTACGACCCATGGTTGAATACTGACTATCTTTCCATTCAGACAATATCCCTTTTGTACTTCCTTGTCAAATTTGGCGAGTGCCCGGGTCCATCCCAACTTTGTGATATCCGATAGCCTTGATGAGTTGTAATAAGTCTGGAATCTCGAGCGCAACTTCCGGCACCTCCATGCGTACCTCTTTCTGTTTGGACAGGCTGGCCCCGAGTTCAACCTCCGCTTCCCTTTCCGCCACCATGACACCTAGGATTTCGTCCTCCTGCCTTCTCTTCTTCTGAGGCAGGCCCATCTTGATCCATTCCTTCTTGTTGAATGCTTCCTCAATCATAATTTCTACCCTCTCTCTCGCACCTTCCGTTCACGCAAAAGCCCCCTTCCGACGCTATCTTCGAATGACGGGGACCACGTTGCGAACTTCCCTTTAGGCGGGTCTCCCTCGGTCCCAATGAGTCAGAGGAGCTCCCCAAGTCCACCATATACGTGCCATCATGCAGATGCATCCCTATCATTTCTACACTCGCGCACCATGGTCTCCCGAGGATTATGTCATGGTCCATCTCGTCACGGTCATCCGCTGAAATGACCAAATCGACTCCCGGATGCCTGCCTTGACTACACATTTGGTGACGTACCCTGAAAACGGGATCTCGCCACCGGCTCCTCGAATGCTTCCTATTACCTCCTTGTTAATTACACAGCCGGTAATTGTTGCGAAATCTCTTCTCATGAGTGTGATTTCCGCACCTCCGTCTACTAGAGCGTATGTGTGATGTGTCCCAATCTACACCTTTAACTTCCCTACGGGCAGCGCATGGAAACTAAGCTTCGTCCCCGGTGGAACCCTCGTAACGTCCCCGCCTTCGCTGTCTGGTAAGCTCAGGTGGATGTCCGCAAAGGCCTTCTCTAAATCCTCTAAATCTCCAGGACTCCTCTAGAGATTAGCTACTTTTTGCGGAGCTTCCTCCTCCCTTTCCATTTCCTGTGACTCCGAATTTTCATTTATCTCTACTCGTCGGCGAGTCAACAGTTGTCTAAGCCCTTTGAGCAGTTCGGGGCTGGCTTGCAACATGGTCTGAAACGGTACTGACACCATGGTCCCTAGCAGTTTGCTAAGGGTGTCGTCGATCTCGGGCATGGTTAGGATCGGGATTTGATATCTAAACTTTTTCTCGGCCGCGACGACCTTGTCTGTAGGCTCCTCTTCCCTAGGTTTCCCGTAAACTTTCTCTGGTTCCCCGGTCTCGGGCTCTGCATGGATCGCGGAGCCCCCAGCAACTTCTTTCATCATAGTGTCACAGATGATTCTTCTTCCAACCGTCAATAGTCGAGTGGTAGCGTTCACCCTGTCGCACCCGTCGCCTTCTAGGATGAAGTTGACCTGCGGCCCGTGGCCTCGGAGTTGGTCCCAGATGATATCGACCACCGACTCAACTTCTACTGCTGCTATCTCTAACCCATTGAGCATGATAACGACGTGCCTCATTCCCCCTGGTGAGTTCCAGTTCACCCGTTATCCCTGAGGTCCGAATATTTCCCCCTTTAATGACCTGATACATCTTCTTTTTAATATGTCGTGGTTGTGCTTCAGACATGCTCGCACAAAATGTCCCACCGCGGTGCAGTACCTGCACTGCTCGTTGGCGGGATCCCTCCGACCGAACCCTCGGTTGGCGACTCCTGCCGGGACTACGGCTTCTTGGGGAGGGAGGGGGGGTCGGGACACTTGGGCCTGCATAACCATCAGTGCGTTCTCCACCCTTTCTATCTTATTGTCAACTCCATGCACGCGCTCATGTAGGTTTTCGATCCCCCTCTTTACCTTGTCGCCTGTCCTGCCGGTCAAATCTATGACCTCCCCTTCCTTAAGCAAGGCCAATGTTTCGGTCACTACTGTTTTCTCGGCCAGATCTGTTACCGTATTGAAATCAACATCCCTGGTGTTTACAAATTTGCTCGTCTGTTGGTAAGCCAACAGGATCTTGTCCTTGTTGAACTCGGAGAACTGCCTGAGGAAGTACTTGCTCATTATCCGGTCCGTTACCCTGAGGATCCTTAAGGCTATCAGGGTAAACTCTCGCAGGAAGTCATTGGACTGCCGCTAAATCGGCCTCTGTTGCCATTTTCTCTGCCGCCAGGTACTTTCTCATCATTACATCCCGGGTTTCCTTCCAAGATTGACTTGCGGCCACGATGGCCATTATATCTCGCCCCAGGCTCAACGATACATGCTGTCCTAGATGGTCCATCTTTTCTTCTTCAGTCCATTTCAACAACGCGGCTAGATTCTCGTAATCTATTAGGAACTCCGTGATGTTTGCCCCATCGAACTTTAACATTTTTTTAGCGTCCGCGAGGTAGCCTTGATTTTTGTTTAGCGCTCGTGTGAGGGACAACACTATCTTCCCGAGGCTGCCCTCGGAGCTGCTGGTCTCACCTATCGTACTGGTTTCCTACCCTTCCTTACCGGCCGTCCGTTCTTCCCTCGTTTTTGCAATCCCCTCTGGGTCAGACCATCCCAACACCCTTTCCCTAAGGCTCTACATCCCTTCACACCCTCACATTATTGCTGGCGCGGCCGGCGGGCGGCTAGCCCTGCTATCTATGGCTGGAGGATTCGTAGCTTTCTCCGCTTCCATCCCCGGGGAGTTCTCTCTCTCCTTCCTTCTCTTGCTTGGTGTCCCTCCGCGGTCACTATCCTTACCCCCTTGTTTACTTCCGCCTCGGCCGGCTTTCCATTCGTTCCGAGGTTCTTCCCCCAGGGGGTCTTCCTCGTTCCCAATCATCATCTCCTCGATCAATCTTGCCTTATACTCTGCGGTTTTCTCTTTTCTATTTCCGCTAGTTTACGCCTCGCATCCGTGACTCTCACTTTCTTAGACACAGCTCCATGTGAATTTCGGGGGCTTGTCCCGTCCTTATTTCTACCCTCCCTGGTCTCCTGGGTCCCCTACTTGCTTCACCCGGCCTTTCCCGAGCTTTCCCCTGAGGAGATTTCCTTCCGGTTCCCCTGGGTACCATCCGGATTTATCGATTCTCTGTCCTTCTCACCCTCCTCACTTTGTACGGCGCTGCCTCCTAAAGCCTGGTCCTCCCTCGCTCCTACGATTATCTGTCTCATCTCCCGTTGCCATTTTGCCCAGATCTGCATAAACCAGAGGATTCCCCGGGACACAGGCAGCTTGAGGCATTTAGGTTCCATAGGCTCTGATTTCTTTGGTTTATCTTATTTGGAGAATAACCCCTTCCACATTTCCGTCCTCTGATTGCTTCCCTAAGAAGGAGCTGCGGCCGGCCCTGCTGCCCTATCGAGCTAAGGGACGTAACTTAGTTCCCCTTATGACATGCTCGTTTAGAGTGCCCCAGTTTTGTCGTGCCGGCGTGCGTAAAAATTCTGGTTGGGCATTCGGTTAGGAAAAGTACCTGGTCCAGGGTAACCGGCGTTCGGGACGGGCCGAACGCCCGAACCCGAACGCCCGAACGTATGGGACCCCTTGGAGATGCGTTCGGCCGTTTAGGCTGAACGCGGACCCAAAAAAAAAAAAAAAAAAAAAAAGCCATAAAAAAAATCTGAAAAAAAGATATGTTATGGAAAAAAATAAATTAAACAAGATTTGCCTGAGCATTACGTCCGAATTCCTTACCAAATTTGAAATAAAAATAAAACACACAGAACAAATACTAATAATAAAAATTAATAATAATAAAAAAAAAATTAAATTTAGTGAGTGCGCGAGCATGTTTTTGACACCGCCATCTTTGGCGAGTTTTCATTTTTTTTTTGGCATAGCTAAATGCCCTGAAAATTTACAGATGTGTACTTCACATAATACAAAACCCACTTAAAAAGTTTTAAAAAATAATAAAATTGTTTAGACCCCGAACTAAAGTGAAAACAAAAAGTAAAAAGTGAAAAAAAACGTGGGCGAGCACGTTTTGACACCGCCATCTTTATCGATTTTTAATTCTTATTTGGCTAAGCCAAATGGTTGGAAAACTTATAGGCATGTACCTCACGTCATAGATAACTCATAAAAAAAAATCCAGAAAAAAAAAAAAATCTTTAGGCCCTGAAATAATTTTGGGCGGGGCCAAACGCCGTCGGGTTCGGACGCCGTACGGGACCCCGAACGCCCGAACGTACGGAGGTCCGCCCGGGGGCCTCCGTACGTACGGGCTGGTAACCCTGCCCTGGTCAGTATTCCTTTTTCAACTTTTAGGGTCATGGCAATCATTATGAGTCTGCCCTTCCCCTTATCCCGAAGCGGGTTTTTGATCGTCCAGGTCCGACGGTCCTTCACTATTCCCATCGGTGAACCCCCTATACGTAACGGAGTATACTTTTATTTGCCCCACCGGCTTGGCCCATGGTACTAGTCCTGCTCTCGCCCCCGTGGCCCTTCCGGTTCGGTAGGCTTCTCGAAAAGTTGAGCCACTCCTGCTAGATAGATCTCTCCCACCTTGATCTATCTCCGAATTATGTGTTCGTATTCCGCACAAGCTAAAAGTGGCAACCCAAATATCAGAATATTGATAACCTCTAGCAATTCCTGGGCCCGGTTTCCCCTGAATGGTCCGCACTCCACAGCAACGTCATAGAACATACCGATGGTTTGAGGTGGGAAGTGGTCTATCCAGACTATTGCCGAGTCTGCCAGATTCTGCGCCCTCGCGAGGCTTCCGAAGATGAGGTCTATCATGAATCGGGGGACCCGGCATCTCAGCGGGGTTGTCGGTGCCCTGAACTCCCGCCAGCTCCCTACTTCCACCCTGGTCCGTAAGCCCACGTTCCTTCTACCCCTGATCGATTGGCCTATCTGTGTCAACGCCTGGCGGCCCTCCGAAAGTCTGGGGCCAGCTCGTGACCTTGCGCTATTCCTACCCCCAGCGAGTGCCAACCGATCTCGGGTAGATACAACGTCCCGGTTACTTCCAAATTGGAATACAAGTCGTCCTCAGGCCCTCGGTTAAATCGCATCCCCGTCCACAAACATTCCACCATCATGAAGGCGTTGTCCCTTCCTAAGGTCACGGCCCGCCATTCCACGTCGATTCCCCGAAACTCGAAGCTTGTTGAAAGGGACACTCCCCACCCCCTGCCGTTATTCCAGGGCGGGCCGGGGTACCGGGGCTGGCGTGCCGTCCCAACACGTTTTGCCGCCATCGTTGTTAGGTGTTTTCCTACATAGCCCAAACAGAGAGAATTACAGCCCGTTCTTCAGCAACCGTTCCTCCTCCTACCGTTTCCTTTCTTGTTCAAGTCCTTGTTCTTCCCTTCTTCCCTTCGATCCACACCAACGTCCATAGTGGCCGGACGTCTCTCCTTGTTTTTAGTCTCCTAACATACCCTGCTAATCTACTGTTCATGCTCCCTATCTTATGTTACCCCTTAGTTTACATGCACCTCCCACATTTTGATTTCCCCATGGCGTCCGATTTCCCAACCTTTTAATTGAACCACAGTACTTCAAACAATTAGAAAACATCATCTATGTAGGATGGGGCCGGCCGCCGCCTCCCGACTAACTATGGCGTCCCAGGCTGCCGCATCTACCTCTAGGCGGTCATACTTACCTATTATCAGGATGGTGAGAATTTCCCAGGCTTTATCGCCGTAGAAGGGTCCGTATTTCAGCGAGATCTTATAAAATTCCTCAGTCAGCCAGACACACTCTATATGCGTCTCTTTCATGGAGTCGGCTACTTCTAAGATGTGGTCGAAACCCCCAAACCATTTGGCCACGAACTCAGGCACCCAAGCTGTTGTTCGCAGGCCGGGAGGCTTGAGTTCCTTTCATCCCCCCATCACAACTTTACTACGTCCCACCCTTCGTTGGCGAACCTCTTGCCCTCCTCTCGGATCCGCGCCTCTGCATCCTCCAGAAGCCACATCGGATTCTGCCCCGTTGCTATCATAGTGCAAAATAACCGTCACCCGTCTTCGGAAAGAACGACCGTTCCGACCGATTCCACTTTGCCTTCCGCTATCTCGTCTCAACCTTCCTCCTCCCTTTTTGGGTTCCAGATCCGCTCTACCTATACGTATGATAGTCCCGGGGCAACTTCAAACCCCACCCAGTCACGCATGGTCCCCCTCCATTCATTTTCTGCTGGTATAGGCATTTCTATTCCCCCTCCCATCCCTTGAAAGTGCAGTCCATCAACAATTCTTCTCTAGTTATCTTTTCCCTTCTTGCACAATGTCAGGCCACTCGGTTTCCCTAAGTAAGTCCCCCACCTTAGAAGTCCCAGTCCTCTATCTCATCCCCTTCGTCCTTGTCATTGAAGTCGTCCTCTTCGTCGTAGAATAGTTCCTTCACACCTTCCAAGAATGTCTCCCCTACTGCCACATTTCTGTAGACTATCCCCCAATGCACAGAGCTAGGGACAAAGACATTGTCTATGCTAAGGCAGTTCAACATCTCGGCTAGCTCCTCCGCCCAATTCCCTTCAAATGACCCCATTTCTACCGACAACCGAAAGAAGTGCGGCCTGGCGCATCGATATAGTCTGAGGGTTGTCATGGACTGGCATATCTGTACTAGCCTGCTCCTGGTTCCGAAGACCACATCCACCAGAAAGGGAGGCAACACACATCTCATTGTCCCGACCGGTCGCCTCACGCTTCCTCTATCCCCGAATTCCACTGGCACATCTACCCTTTCCATTTCCATTTCCGCCCGTTGACATGCAACCCATACAACCTCTCTCTCCACCTTCCTAAACAATTCGTCTGGCGTAGTCCCTAGCACCAGATCTATGACCATAGCGTTCTCCCCATCTTGCGACAAGTAGACCCACCCTCGGGCTTCCACCGTCCCTCGGAACTCCAAATCCATTAAGCTTGGCGACAACCTTGTTAAACTGACTTTAGCCCATACCGTTTCTATCCAAAGGAACGTGTCCTCCTCATCCAGCATTACAGTTTGATATGCTGGCTCAAGATCTGTCCACGTCCCATCTTCCGGGAGGACGACCGATACCCCATCCTTTACATCTACCGGCATTTCCGGACCGCTGGTATAGATCGGGGATGACAACCACCGCACCATCTTGTTTCCAACACCCTACCCCTGTTTCCATAAGAGAGTACCAAACGGCCCTTCCGGTCAGGTCAACCCACGTCCTAGATGAGAATTATTTCAGACCCCTCATCAAGGTCTCCCTAATTTACCTCCCCATTCCTAAGTACCGCCCTTCCATAGTACCCTCGGTCGGCCATTCACTTCCCAACATTCTTTCTCTTGGTTTTATTCCTACTGACCTCTATCCTCATTCCTTTCAATCATCTCTCACTCGTGTGGACTTAGGTGGGGAGGTGGGAATAGACTAAAATTATAGCCCGTTCAACAGTTCAACCTCAATCAACCTTTACAGAGGGGGAATACGAAAAAAAATCAGGCAATCTCACATACGGTCGGTCATCTCCTCACCGGCCTACCCCAGCATGGTCTCTCCGCTGGTACTTTCGACAGAGTTTTATCCCATACCTCAAGCGCAGCTCAACCGTCGCGAGCGTGGTACCCAAGCTCCGGCACAGGGTGTTACCCCTCTCCATTCTCCCAAAATACCCCATCTCGTTTTGTCGCTCTTGCATACCCTCGTTGGTACTGGGAATCACCCCGTGCACCCCGTTAGGAGCAATAGTCAGCCGTTCGGACATTCACTTCCATCGGTCCGACAAAAATCAACCTTTCCCAAACCATACTACGGGAAGCTACTAATCGTCTTCGAGGCTCCCTCCTTGCCCCATACGCAGTGGTCCCCCTCCACCAGCCGACAAGCTAAGCCCCGCTTGAGGAGACGTTTCGCATCCCGCCTGGGCAAGGTGCCGAGCCATGCTCAGTCCGCCCGGGAGGGAGTGCTACTAATCAATCAGCGAGACCAACTCCCGTCTGGCAGCTCAGTGGTCGGACCTCCGCATACGAGACCCGATGGCCCTACAAAAGAACGACGTTTCACCATCCCGCACCAGCTGGTGCATACCCATCCTTTCCTTCTGAAAGTCAGGGCACTCAAATCCCATCATGCAATCACAAGTCCCAAGCGCGACACACATATTACAAGTGTCTTTCCCTCGGTGGACCCTGCGCTTCCTACCCACAACTCACAATTTTCTCTCAGGACAATGAGTGTCACTCCCCCTACTTCCATACACAGTGGTTGGTTCCTTATGGTGAGAATGTTCAAGGGTGAGCTAGTTTTCCTTGGAGTCTCGCAACTCCCTTTATTTCCTTTCTCTTCATTTGTCTGTCCTTTCATAGGGAGTGGTTGTTCCTTCTTGATGACCCGTTGTGTTCATGTTGGTTCTTTCAAGCATTTCAATGTGTATAGTGCATGAGCCCGCTGGGCTCAAAGAAGAAGAGAGGAGGGCACCCACTCGGTCGGATCACTCCGCCGTGGGATTTTAATCGGACCCCGGCCGAAGTCGAAGGGCCAACCGCCTGCCAGGTAACCGGAGCCCTTCTTTCACACGAAGGAGGAAGTGTCGACATGCGACTTGCCCAAGGCTTCCTCGAACTGGCGAACACTAGCACCGGACGAAGGAGGGCTAGAGCCATTCCACAAGGAAATGGCTAATCAAATGCACAACATGCATGTTATACCTCCAGGCCTGGCCATGCTATGCGCCCAGCCACTCTCAAGTCTGATTCTCTTAAGGGGTAGAGCAAGCACAAGTTTAATTTCCTTATCTTTTTAGTAGTGTACACGGTCTTGCGTACGGCGCCCCCCTCGGAATCGCAAGGGTCAGTTTAACCCTATACCCAACACCTCCATCAATTTTGTAGGGCCAAACCCCGGTAGACTTTCGAGCCTTGGTCAACCCCACTGCGGGTCCCAGTTGGCTCGGCCCACCCACGCTCATGCTCAGGGCGCGGGCCGTTCGTCCCAGGGTCACCCCCACCTAGTGCTTTGAGATGGATGGGGGTGGGCCATTGAGCGAGAGAGCTTTGACATTGGGGACGTAGCTCAACCCTCACGCCGGGTGGTAGTCTCGCTGGCCGCTCCGCAAACGCTGATTTTTTTTTTTTTCTTGGTTGTGTTCTCAAGCAATTGCTCCTTCCAATACGTAGGCAGTCCAAGGGTTCTTTGAGAGTTCTTCTTCTCTTGTGTGCAGGCTAAGCGTCATCCTTAGGCCACGCACCATTTCCCTAAGCATTGCAATCTTACGGCGTCATCGGGGTGCGACAATGTCGTCTTCCCCCTCGCTTCTACGCACTCCTCGAAACTCATGCATATCGATCATTGTCGAAGCAAGCCCCTTGGTCTTTTTGGGGCCATCATACGCATGCACAGGCTTCTTCACAGTCCGCTTAGCAAGGTTGCACTTTTTTCTTTCAATTACACTCCAAGTCACATGCACAAGGGTCACTCTCATGGTTTGATTTTACACTAAGGGTCCCGTAGCCCCCTTTGCCCCCTCTTCCCTTTTCCTTTGCCGCCCGGTCTCTCCCGACCCTGTCCCGCTCAAGGCATCCCAAGCCTTTAGTTACCTGCACAATCCCACACAAAGCAAAGACCAATACAATCCCCCATTGGGGTCAACACATAGCCCTTTCCGCATGTCTAACTTTCCTTTTCTTTGGATTCTTCTTTATTCTTCTTTCTTTGCTCAATCAGTCCATCCTCTTTTGGTAGTCATGCAGTCGGGGAAATGGTTGAGTCAAACTGACCTTGCTTCAAGTTACATTTTATCCCGGACTTTGCCTCCCCTC
>BFEA01000885.1:212440-226673 GCA_003427395.1 Chara braunii | reverse complement strand
GGCCTACGCGAGGCACAACTTACCTCCACCTTACGGGAGCTGTCACCTCCCTTCGGTGGGCGTATCCCCGCCGAGCTACCAGTCCGCAGTACGAAGGCTACTCGGTTGCAATCGCAGAGGTGGACCAGTCAAGGGCGTTTCTCGTTCGCTGTAGCATAGGGGGTACGCGCGGTAATACGCCTATCGGACCCGCACGCGAACCGACATCTTGGGGGGCTGAAGTCCTAAGCGCGGCTCGTTGTCGGTCGACTAGGACGCATCCCACACACCACGCGCACACCGCTCTAACAACCACAAAAATAAAACGCACACACGCACACACATGGAACAACGCGACAACACTCCTAGTCCCTTCAGTAGTCGTCCCATAACTTCCTGATGCGGAAATCGGATAGGCGTCGCGCGCGAGACTTAGTATAAAACCGCGCGGACACAGGGCCTACTCATATCGACTCGCAATGCAAACGTACGCAAGCAGTCGCAATGATGGCATACTATGTAGTGCCCATAATCAAGCGGTCCCTCGTGGATCCGAGTACCGCTTATGACACTCAAGTGTCAGACTCGAAGTGTCGTGAGGGTCTAATCCTTTACGACATTGCACGGCTGGAGGAATAGTCGTGCAACCGCCGCGAGACCTCCGGCCTTTGGTCTGAGCGTCTCGGTAGGTAAGGCAAATAGGCTCTGCACGGGGGCAGATTCCTTCCCCGCAGAGTCTCGGGCTTGGGATGTCCTGGACAAGGACCTTGAATCCCGGCCCAGGACCAACGTCCGACTATAAAACCTCCAAAGACCAAAAGGATAAAAGGGGATCYCCCTTTTCTCTCAAATCATAACCTGGTTAACCCTTGCGCACGATCTCAGTAAACTCCGCGCACACCCAAAGCACATATAAAATATATACATAAGGTTTATTTATGTAGGACGATCACTTCTCACAGTCACAGTGGGACTCCTCTCAGCCATATATGTATGTAATCGCAGGCAGTCACATCCTGAAGCGGAACCACAACCATACCTGCAATCACATCAAAGATTCATCCAGAAGTCTACGCGCTACACGGGGTCAACTTCAACCATTCCTTGCACTCATAACCCTCGCTTTAGCCATACAAGCCTCACTCATGCAACTCTTAAATAAATACTCAGTACTTTTGTTGGATGGCCATTCAATAAAGTCCGGGTGAAAACACAACAAAACAGTTCAATCTCAAGGCTAAAGCCTTAAGGTTGAGTGGCAGGAGTGAATTGGAGTTGAATCGTAAACCGACGAATCGGAAACCGACCAGTTATCAGTGATAACAAAAGATAATCCTCGCAGGATCAAGCTGAATCTTAGTCCAAATCCTGAACCAACGGTCAAGACGACCTGTAACACATGACAGGCCAATCCCCAAGCTAAAATCATAAGCGTATGGAGAATACAACTCCATAACACATTCTCACCCAAATCCTCCTAGCTCACTAGGCCTGAGTCTACCTTTAGGCAGTGCCCAAAGCAAAGGTAGATCCTGGCATAATCTCCCCTATATAGAGTGGATTGCCAAAATCGTCTCCTGTCAAAATATAATCTATCTCCTTTAAGCTAATAAAATTTCGGCAGCGCTTCCCGTAGGAAAAGTGCCTTTTCAGAATTCATATCCGCCCGAATATGAAACCAAAAATAGTCTTTGACTTTCCAAAGTCCAATTTTGTCTAACTCCCTGAATTAGCAAAAATTTGGGCAGCACTCCCTTTAGAAAATGAGACTTTCTAGATTTTTACTAAGTCATATATAAACTTTAGACAAGTTGGACTTTGACCCGTCAAAATTTGGCTAACTCCTTGAATTTGCAAAAATTTCGGCAGCGTTTCCCGTAGAGAAAGTAGCTTACCAAAATTTATACAAAGCCAAGTATAACAAAAGATCTCAGAAAATGCGAGAATCAACCTAAGTAAAATAAACTTAGCTCAGAAAATGCAGGAATTGAAGTTAACTCCTATCGCTCTAGCACGAGGCGAGCCTCTAAAGCAACTATCTATCAACCTGACACTCAAACCAATTAGTAGCCTCACTCAGTCTCATGGAGGTCAAACCACAAAGGTAAGTACTCTCGCCACCCCAAGTCAAACTTTGCAAACAATAGTTCGTAATCTCTCGATACTTTATTCCCTTATACCCAGCTTACATAGGGCATAAAGTCAAGCCGTCCAATCTTATGGAACCTGCCTGACTCAGCCATTGAGTATACACGAGCAGGTTGCACAACTACTTCTCTCTTCCTTTTGGGCATATGACTAAGTCGTTCATCTTAGAACAAGGCTCAGCCGCCCTGGACTGTTTAATATCCAAATTATATATACCTCTCTGAACTTAGTGTTCAAAAGCTGGGCATAGGACTGAGCCGTTCATCTTAGAACAAGGCCCAGCCTGCCCAGGGTTACCTTCAATTATACTCTTAGTCATACTCTCTTCATTTCATGATAGGCTATAGCCACGCCGTCCAATCTTATGGAACCCATGCCTGACTAGCCTATTCATAGATAAGATAGTAATAAAATATAGCCAAAATTTAACCTTTTGGGTTCCAGCATGTGCGAGGCATTGGGCCAGACCGTCCAATCTTATGGAACACATCTGATCCTTTGCCAGGTTCGTTTCTCTCTGATCCACTGTGTGCGGCATGAGTCCAAGGCCGTCCAATCTTATGAACATGCCTTGCCCTCAGCGAGAATTAGTCCCTCAAAATGAAACAGGAAGGAGCTGAGCCGTCCAATCTTATGGACTTGCTCAGGCCGCCTCGATCAAAAACAAAAGAAATAGAACAAACCCCAATCAAACATGGCAACCAAACCCTCCAATCTTATGGTACAGGTCTGACCCCTGAAAAGTTAGCCACAGTCAACCCCCCACAATTCAGAGCAATCAGACCGTCCAATCTTATGGAACTGGTCTGACTCTCCATGCAATTCAAAAATAAACGCAGCGGTCAGGCCGTCCAATCTTATGGAACTGGTCTGACCCCATAGGACCCGTTCAAGCTCAAACAAAACCACCTTTCACCCACCCTTCCCCCAGATGCAACCCCTTGTGTTCACAATCTGCCTTTAGGCAGTCAACAAAAACTGAAAACTGAGATTGCGCACACATTCCTTCACTTAATCTGAGTGGTGTCCTGCCAGTCAAACTAAAGTCAAGATAGGGG
Organism: Chara braunii; assembly: GCA_003427395.1. Classification (NCBI taxonomy): domain Eukaryota; kingdom Viridiplantae; phylum Streptophyta; class Charophyceae; order Charales; family Characeae; genus Chara; species Chara braunii. The sequence continues at coordinate 223,488 of BFEA01000885.1, read as the reverse complement.
TGCATGCAACATACTCAGTCAAACATAGCAAGGGGTACAGATAGGGGTTATACCAGGGTATATAAAGGAGACGCAATGGTTACCTGCCAGTTCCCTGCCTCCAAAGCCTCGCCTAGGCTCCGGCAGAGCTCCTGCAAATGGTGGGGCGAACCTCCCACAGAGGCCTTGGCGCGGATTACGGGTTGCAATCCCGCCTGCCGCCTTCCTCTCAAAACCAATAGACTAGACTTAGAGTAAGAAGGGCAGAAGTACAAAGGTTTAGTCTCTCAGATACAAGAGGGGTGCACTCAGACTCACAGGAGAGGGCCTTGAAACCTTGGCACGCCTGAGGGCCCCGCAATGGTGGCCAAAAGCAGCGACAGCCTGGTCCACTCCAAATCAACTGTCGAGGTCAGCTTTCTGACGATCTCCCGATCTGCAGCAATGACCCCCTTCGCCACTACTCCACCACGCTGCAACAGCAACCTTTCTTACAACCCAACTACTCCCCTCACACCGCAACACCGCCCTTCTTTACGAGGAACGCAGCAATCCACGCAAAAGGCGGTGTACACAAGCCTCCATATGCAGCTGCAGGTTGCTTTGGCGCACAGTAGCTCTCACGGTACTTCTCCAATAGCATCAGCGTTGTCCGATGTCCCCAACAGCAGCAGCAGCTAGCCCTACTGCAGCAGTCCCACCAACTAAGAACGACCAAGTACCTTTCTTCAAACCAGCCACTGTGGTAAGAGTAGCCTATGGACAGCCGAGAATGGTCGGCAGCAGTCAGCAATAGCTTATGGCGGCTTATAGCAGCCCGTCAGTAAGTTCACAAGCCCACAGTTGGCCTCACCCTACCCTGCCTCATAGCCTGTCGCAACCCTGCTATCTCCCCTCAGTGATCCTGTCAGGTACGCACACGCACGCGGCAAAAGGGCTCTGATGGACGAGGTGGGCAGCACAACGGCCCAGAGGTAGGTCCCCAACTTCACGGCCCTGCATTACCTCCTCCGATATAAAAACGGAAGATCTTTCGTTAGCAACCGGCCATACGCCCTGCTGGCCCACGGTTATGCTCGCAGGCAGTAAACAGAAAACCGTTCCCCAATCGGTACATATGTTGCACCGGCGACAGGTAGGTGTTTACTCCCATCTCTAGTTCCTCGCTACTCCGTGCAATCAAGAGAGCCGCGCAGTCGATAGCAGCGCAGCAGAGCTCAACAGAGCTCAACCCGTCACTACAAAATGGAGCATTCAGCGAACAGCAGCAGCCTCGTGCTCTGTGTTGCAGCATTGTAGCTGCGAACACAGCGGTTCCTTGTATGACGCACTCACACTGAAACGTGCATGGGGAGCCTGTCGACGTGGGCTGCCGTGACCAGTATTGTAGAGGGGAGCGACCGCAACCTGCCTCTTGATCTGAATGCTCCTGTCTCTCCCTTTCTCTCTTCGTCTGACATTCGAGTCCGCCCGCCTCCTCGTTGCCTGCCCACTGTTGGGCTTACCAACCACCCAATTCGAGAATGAATCTCCCCCTAAGACACGGAGAGATTCATAACAAAATTTGGTTCCCCTCTGCGCAGCAGTTTACCTCTCACAGTCACCAACTTAACAGTCACTCCGCCACAACCCGTTCTCTGTCAAACTCTCTCTCTACTAATCCTCCACTGAAACTAATATCGTAATCGTGCTCGCCCGGCCTCAATATGCCACCCTACCATTTTCTTCTACTCGATTCTACCCAGAATCGAGTGGTATTCTAGCTCTTCACTCCTTGTCTTTCATTTTCCCGCCATGACTCCACGCACTCCATTTCTCTCTAACCTCTCGTTCTACTAATCTAACACTGCGTCTAACTTCACCACTGCGCTCGCACCATGCCAAAACCCCTATCTGCTACTTTAGTTTACTCGATTCCGATGTGAATCGAGCAAGCCATGGCCATCTGGTTGCGCCCAACCCATCGCCTCGCCCCGCCATTCCCACTCTCCCATGTGCCGAATGCACCCGGCGCGAATTCGCGCCGGGTTCATTCCGCCTTGTTTTTTTTTCTTTTTGTTGTCGAGTTCCGTCCTCAGTCGGCCCGCTCTGCCTCGGCACCCCCGCTACCTCTCTCGTGTCGCCCCCTTGGTGCCTCCTCATCCCCTCGTTCCCCGAGGCTCCGCTCTTCCTCCCCCCATCCCCTTCTGACTCAGTCCCGCCATAGCCCCAGCGCACTGCTCTTCTACTAAACCAGTGCTAAAACTAACACTGCCATGTACTTCGCCCTGCCCAATAAACTCCGATTAGCACTTTTCCCCGCCCGTTTCCATCAAGGAACAGGCGGGTTACATGCTTTCTGCTCCCGCCATGGCCGCTTCCTCCTACTCCGCCTGCACTTGGCTTACCCCCTCGTCTAGGTTCGCCTTCCCCTTTGTGCTCGCTCCGTCTCCGCTGCGGCCTACCCCGCTCTTCTCTCTGCCCGCACTCGCCCTTCCGCCTTAACGCTCGTCGCCTCTCCGCCCGTTGCCTGCCTACTTCGGCCCGTGGCTCATCACATGCACCCGGTGCCTTTTCCCGCCCGGGTTCATCCCCACTTCGTTGCTGTGCCCGTCGCCCCGCTGCCCCACCTCGTTGCATCAGCGCCCGTCGGATCTCAATCCGACGCTACCACCTCCCCGTTGGCCTTGTCTCCTCCCCCACTGTCTCAGCGCCCATCTACCCCATCACTCCGCCATGCCAATCTTCAGATGTACCCGGCGCGGATTCGCGCCAAGTTCATCTCTCCTTTCCTCCCCTGCAGCCAGCCCCTTTCCCAACTTGCCCCGCAGCTACCCGCCGTCTCCTGATTAGTCTGCTCGTTACTCCCCGCCTGTCGGCCTGTGTTCCCCCACTCTCAACCCGCGGCGCATGCACCTGGCGTCCGATCTAGCTCCGATTCATGCCCATCTCCGCTGCCCTTGCCTGCCTCGTCCCCCTTCGTTCGGCCAGCATCGTTCCCTCAGCAGAGGCTAACTGTGCAGCGCCCGGTCCCACCGCGTCCGACTCCAACAGAAGGCGACACTGGGAATGGACGGAAAAAGAGCAGGGCGCCCGGGCTCTTCTCACACTTATACGGGCCGTCCTTCCGCCCGGACCATGCTAATCTTCCCCGTATCGTTCCAATTCTTAACAGATGTCCCAAAGAACCTAGAGCCGGTCGGCGCCCCTTGGCCACAGCAACAGGCAGCCATCGGGCGGACCCAGCTACGGGGCGGGCCAACCACACGTTCGCCCCCTTCTCTCGTACGTACCCGGCGCGACCTGCGTCCGGGCTCACTCCGCTTTCCCCCCTATACTCAAACCCAACAACGATTGGCACGTCGGCATAGCCGCGGCTTCCCCCTCGACGCTCCTTTTGGTCGCACGGCTCAGGCGGGGCCCCCTGGCCGAGCAAAAAAAACACTTCAACAAAATATCACCCCGGCTGGTGGGCGCAGCTCCCGCATGTCCCTTCGTTGGGGGGTTTGAATCCCGAGGTGGCTGCGGCGGGGTTCCCCATAGTAGGGAGAATGGGTGGCCTCGACGCTGCTACAGAAACAGCTTGTAATTGCACTCCCGGCAATCCCACGAATACGACACATTCCACGCGACCCTTGTCGCAGGCCCGATATCGTGTCCCAAACGGGACGAGAGTGGAACAAAAACAAACAGTAGGAAAAAGGTAACGGTAATAAAAATAAACGGGGAAGTTAACGGGGAGCCCTACGGATCAGCCCCCTCCCACCGCCGCGTCAGTAAACAAAAACGAAGGGGGATAGCCCCGTTGGGCCCTCGACCCCTCGGTCTTCTCCACGCCGCTCCGCTGTAGCTGTTGCGCTGACGCCCGCTAGCCTCGATCCCCGAACCTCCGTATCGCCAGCCCAATGCCGTAACCTATAGGGCTAAACCCAAACCTGAGACCAGCGCCTGCAGAGTACCATACAAGGCAGTGCGGCGCGGCGCTTTGGGCCAACAAACCGGCTGCGCGGCTCTCAGTGCCCGCGCCGGCTTGCTTATACCGTGCCATAACTGCCCCGCGCGCCATCCTACGACACCCCGCTCACCACACAAAGTCGCGCCGTCGTTGCCGATGCCGTCGTCGGGGTCGTTCTCCGCTCGCGCGCTTGACTCGGTCAAACGTACCACCGAAATAAAATATCCCCTAGATCCTAGTTTTATCAAGGGTAACCAAAAATAAAAACCTTTAAAGATAAAAATATAAACAGACGGCGCCCGCGCCGGTTTCGTAATCAACATCAGGGAATGAATCACGCACACCTTAAACCTGCGCGCCCACGCACTCTCTACTCTAGTCAGCCATCCAGTCAAACGTAATCACAGACACGACCGCGCCTAGCGCAAAATACTTAACCTTAAGCCAAACTCATTTTTCTGTCATTTGCAAAAACCGGGGCGGATACCCTTGTAAGGGTATTCGCACCAACAACGCCTTGTTGCAGGTACATCGAAGACGAAGCTGGAGCTATGGCGCCACAGGTAAGTCTCCCTGGCCTCCGCCAACCATCTCTCTCTCTCCAATGCTACTCTTTAACTCCTACTAGCGCCCAACGCTGAAGACTACTGCTAACGCTACTACTACTACTGCAACGCTCCTCCAGAGTGCTGCTGCCGAATCCTGAAGACTGCCTCCTGCCTCCTGCCTCCTGCACGTGAAGTGCCTGGGAAGTCCCTATGAACTACCTCGTGACTACCTGCAGCCTATAGGGCTGGCCAGTCTGATATAGTGCTGGCCCCGTCCAGGAGGCTGCTCTTGCCAATGCCAAAACGTGCCAGACCCTGGCGTTGAAGTTCAAACAAAGGTTGTCTTGAAAACAGGCCCAAAATGGCCTGTGCTAAAACCCTGGTCCGGTGCCTAAGTTTCAGGTCAGGTCGACTTTATGAGGGCCTGAAAATGGCCCTCGTTTTCAGGCTTTTAGGCTGAAACGACACAGGCCTGTAGGCCCTCGTTTTCAGGCTTTTAGGCTGAAACGACACAGGGCCTGTAGGCCCTCGTTTCCAGGCTTTTAAGCTAAAACGACACAGGGTCTGTAGGCCCTTGTTTTCAGGCTTTTAGGCTGAAACGACACAGGGCCTGTAGGGCCCTGAATTTTCGTTTGGTCGGGCCCTGCAGACCCGTGTGGCTGCGCAGTATGCCACACACTCTCATAAGAAAAATGAAAACAAATAAATAAACCCCATTACAAACCCCTTGCTTGCCGAATAGTCAGTGTAATTTCATGCGGCATTCCACAGCCTTTTCGTGGCATTAGAATTGAGCCAATTGCTTCCCGCAATAAAAATTCGCAACATTTCCTAAAGGGAGACGGTAGTAGGGCAAAGTTAAGAGTTACTCTCGGATTTGCAGCTGGAGATATCAAGTGAGTGGAAAGTAAGCAGTGAAATTTCCCTCCTTTGTGCTCCCCAAGTGGAACAAATTCCCGACAATCCAAGGCAGCGGAGGACTACTTAATTCATCACTTTTCAAAAAATACATGAGGTTGTGTCTGTCTGTATCAGCTTCTTCGTTCACAGGTTAAGAGTTGAGGGAAAAAAACATCACAAACACCTCCTTAGGCGAAGCAATCATAGAGCGTCAGATGGGTCCATTAGCCACAAAGATGAGATCAAACCAGAGATATCCTCGCTTTAATCATTTGTATTGCCAGTTCACAACATTGGTTTGAGATGGCCTACCTAGACTGTTGCATGCCTATAGGGCATAGATCAGAACCAAGAACCGACCTCAAAGGGAGAGAGCAATGATAGCACAACGGAAAACTGATATACCATGATCTGACCAACCCGACTCAGACTGACGGCAACACACTCATCATCATCAAGCAGGGTGAGATGGGACCTGGCATTGAACACACAGACGAACGTTGCAAGGCCTACAAACATCCACAGATGAGGAGGGGGAAGAAACGACGGAGGTGGAGATACGGAGATGTGAAGTCTCCAAAATAGTCCCCCCCTAATGCCTCTGTCCAATGTCGATCTGAAGTCCAATGTCACCAAGTCTCAACTCTCAACACTCACTCTCTCTCTCTCTCTCCCTCTGTGTGTGTGTGTGTGTGTGTGTGTGTCTCTCTCTCTCTCTCTCTCTCNTTGGTGCACCGCCCAACCCCTTGGCCTCCCCAAGTGCCTCTAGGTGGAGCGAGGTACCCCCAAGGCCAAATTTCCGGTTTTGGCCTATCTGGAGGCTGTCTCTTATACACATCTAGGTCACCAAGTCTCAACTCTCAACACTCACTCTCTCTCTCTCTCTCTCTCTGTGTGTGTGTGTGTGTGTGTGTGTGTCTCTCTCTCTCTCTCTCTCTCTCTCTCTCTCTCTCTCTCCCTCTCTCTCTCTCTCTGTCTGTCTCTCTCTCTCTCTCTCTCTCTCTCTCTCTCTCTCAAAGAGTTGGTATTGTTTCTAAGATGAATGGCCAATCTCAATGCCCTATGTAAGCAGGGCATAAAGGGTTAAATCATTGAGAGACTATAAATTATTGTTTGCCTTAGGTAATTTGGGTTGGTGAAGGTACTTACCTTTGTGGTTTGGCTTACATGTGGCTGAGTGAGATTACTACCTAGTCTGAGTTTCAGTTTGATAGGTAGTTGCTTTAGTGGATCGCCACGTGCTAGAGCAATAGGAGTCAAATTCAATTCCTGCATTTTCAGTGATAGTTTTTTTTACAGATCAATTTTTGCATTTTCTGAGATCATTTATTATACTTGGGCTTGCATAAATCTTAGTAAGCCACTTTCTCTACGGGAAGCGCTGCCAAAATTTCTGCAAATCCAAGGAGTAGGTCAAAAGTTGACCTTTCAAAGTTCAACTTGTTTAAATTTTATATATGACTTAGTAAAAATTTGAGAAGTCTCATTTTCTAAAGGGAGTGCTGCCCAAGTTTTTGCTAATTCAAGGAGTTAGATAAAATTGGACTTTGGAAGGTTGAAGACTATTTTTGTTTTTAGTTTTGGACTTATATAAATTCTGAAAAGACACTTTTCCTACAGGAAGCGCTGCCGAAATTTTCTTAGTTTAGAGGAGTTAGATTATATTTTGATAGGTGGTGACTCTGGTAATCCACCTGGATAGGGGAGATTCCGCTATGAGTTTACCTTTCTTTGGGCACTGGCTTAGAGGTAGGCTCAGGCTTAGGTGAGTAGAACGACTTTGGTAAGATCATGATGAGGAAATTAGTCTCCATGGACTTATCGGTTTAGTCTTGGGCATTGACCTGTCTTGTGTTACAGGTCGTCGTGATCGATTTGGTTCAGGACTTGGACTAGATTCAGCTTGATCCCTTGAGGATCATCTTCTGTTACCATTGATAACAGGTCGGTTGTCGATTCGTCGGTTTACGACTCAACTCCAATTCACCCTCAATACTCAACCTAAAAGGCTTTAGCCCTGGTGATTTTATTGTTTTATTAAGGTTTCACCGGGACTTTTATTGAATGGTCATTTAACAAAGGTACTGAGTATTTAATTATGGTTGGTTGGACAGAGGCTAGGGCTTGCATGGCTAAAGCGAGGGGTATGAGTATAGAGACGGGTTGGAGTTGACTCCGTGCATGGACTCTTGCTTGACTCTTGCATGTGATTGCAGGTATGTTCTGTGGTTCGGATTTTCGATTGGACTGTCTGCGATCACACATATATATATATGGTTGTGAGGAGTCCCACCGCGATTGTGAGAAGTAATCGCCGCATACTTATGCCCCTATATATATGTGTGTATCTGTATTGGGTGTTTGCGAGGCCTGAGTGGCCCACGCTTAAAGGTAAAAGTTGCGGTTGGAATCGAGGAAAGAAGGAAAACCCCCTTTATATTGTTGTATGCTTCTTAGGGATTTCCTAGTCGGACGTTAGTCTTGGGCCTGGATTCAAGGTCCTTGTCCAGAACATCCCAGGCCCTAGACTCTGCAGGGAGGGAATCTTCCCCTGCGCAGAGCCTATCTGCCCTGCCCGTCGAGACACCCGACCCTAAGGCCAGAAATGTCGCGAGGGTCGAACGACATGTCCTTCAGCCGTTCAATATGGTGAAGGGCAACCCCTCACGATATATTCCTTCAGCCATTCAATATCGCGAGGCTGAAACTTCGATTGTCGTATATGACTAGCATCGCTGGTTGATGTAGGAAGGGCTTGCAACCGCGCAACTTTATATCGAAGTCTTGCGCGCGACGTTTCGCCGTCCTAGTGTCTAGAGTTACGGGATTAAGTAACTCGTATGTGTACACGTGTGTCCAGAGTCAGTACAGGCCGTTGGTGCCAACCAAAACGGTTACCCAAGGTTGTGATTTTGGGATGGGGAGGCTTTCGACCTATTTTTGCTTTAGGCACGCACACACACACAACCGGCAAGCACTCAGACAGGCATGCACACACACAGACTTGGGACCACAACAGAATGCGGGAATCACAACAAGGCATTAATTCCATTGACAAATCCCAGAAATCAGAAGTGTTCTCAGTCTGTGTTTTGGGCGGGTCATTACACTTGTCATTTTGCTGATTTTGATGCCTATGTGTGTTGCGCTTCATCTTGTGATACTTCGGTGATCATTCCCCTAGTGTAGATGTCATCAATCTTTTCATTTTGCTGATTTGGATGCCTATGTGTGTTGCGCTTCATCTTGTGATACTTCGGGGACCATTCCCCTAGTGTAGATGTCATCAATCTTGTCATTTTGCTGATTTGGATGCCTATGTGTGTTGCGCTTCATCTTGGGATACTTCGGTGATCATTCCCCCAGTGTAGGTATCATCAATCTTGTCATTTTGCTGATTTGGATGCCTATGTGTGTTGCTTCATCCTAGGATACTTCGGTGATCATTCCCCTAGTGTAGATGTCATCAAACTTGTCATTTTGCTTATTTGGATGCCTATGTGTGTTGCGCTTCATCCTAGGATACTTCGGTGATCATTCCCCTAGTGTAGATGTCACCAATCTTGTCATTTTGCTGATTTGGTGGCTTGGGTGTGAAGCGCTTCATCTTGGGATACTTCGGTGATCATTTCCCTAGTGTAGGTGTCATCAAACTTGTCAATTTGCTGATTTGGGTGCTTGGGTGTGAAGCGCTTCATCTTGGGATACTTCGGTGATCATTTCCCTAGTGTAGATGTCATCAAACTTGTCAATTTGCTGATTTGGGTGCTTGGGTGTGAAGCGCTTCATCTTGGGATACTTCGGTGATCATCCCCCTAGTGTAGGTGTCATCAAACTTGTCAATTTGCTGAATTGGGTGCTTGGGTGTGAAGCGCTTCATCTTGGGATACTTCGATGATCATTCCCCTAATGTAGATGTCATCAAAACATGTCATTTTGCTGATTTGGATGCCTATGTGTGTAGCGCTTCATCTTGTGATACTTCGGTGATCATTCCCCTAGTGTAGATGTCATCAAAACTTGTCATTTTGCTGATTTGGATGCCTATGTGTGTTGCGCTTCATCTTGTGATACTTCGGTGATCATTCCCCTAGTGTAGATGTCATCAAAACTTGTCATTTTGCTGATTTGGATGCCTATGTGTGTAGTGCTTCATCTTGTGATACTTCGGTGATCATTCCCCTAGTGTAGATGCCATCAATCTTGTCATTTTGCTGATTTGGGGGCTTGGGTGTGAAGCGCTTCATCTTGGGATACTTCGGTGATCATTCCCCTAGTGTAGGTGTCATCAAACTTGTCAATTTGCTGATTTGGGTGCTTGGGTGTGAAGCGCTTCATCTTGGGATACCTCGGTGATCATTCCCCTAGTTTAGGTGTTATCAAACTTGTCAATTTGCTGATTTGGGTGCTTGGGTGTGAATGCGCTTCATCTTGAGATACTTCGGTGATCATTCCCCTAGTGTAGGTGCTATCAAACTTGTCAATTTGCTGATTTGGGTGCTTGGGTGTGAAGCGCTTCATCTTGAGATACTTCGGTGATCATTCCCCTGGTGTAGGTGTCATCAAACTTGTCAATTTGCTGATTTGGGTGCTTGGGTGTGAAGCGCTCCATCTTGAGATACTTCGGTGATCACTCCCCTAGTGAAGATGTCATCAATCTTGTCAAGTTGTTGATCAAGATGCCTATGTGTGCTGCGTTTCATCTTTGGGATACTTCGGTGATCATTCCCGTAGTGTAGATGTCACCAATCTTGTCAATTTGTTGTCCTTGATACATGTGTGTATGGCGCTTCCTCCCGGGGTACTACGGTAGGCTTTCCCCTAGCAAGGATGCTCCCTAGCTTGTCAATGGGCGGTAGTTATGTATGTGTGCATGAGTTGCAGTCCCCGGTAACCTGTTCAGTCCACCCTTACCCCTTGCTGTAAACGGTGACACCCCGTATGTGTATGTGCATGTGTTGAAGTCCCCGGTAACCTGTTCAGTCCACCCTTACCCTTTGCTGTAACCGGTGACACCCGGTATGTGTATGTGCATGTGTTGCAGTCCCCGGTAACCCTTTCAGTCCACCCTTACCCTCTGCTGTAACCGGTGACACCCGGTATGTGTATGTGCATGTGTTGCAGTCCCCGGTAACCTGTTCAGTCCACCCTTACCCCTTGTTGTAACCGGTGACACCGGTATGTGTATGTGCATGTGTTGCAGTCCCCGGTAACCTGTTCAGTCCACCCTTACCCTTTGTTGTAACCTGTGGCACCCGGTATGTGTATGTGTGTGTGTTGTAGTCCCCGTTAACCTGTTCTGTCCACCCTTACCCCTTGCTGTAACCAGTGACACCCGGTAAGTGTATGCGTGTGTGTTGCAGTCCCCAGTAACCTGTTAAGTCCGCCTTACCCCTTGCTGCAACCGGTGACACCCGGTATGTGTGGGTGTGTGTGTTGCTACCCCGTAGGCCTGTTCAGTCCCTCCTCTTTTACGTGGCCGGTGCCTTCCGAGAGTACTATGGGGTGGCCGGGCGCCCGGGTAGAGAAGGAGGCGCGGGGTTAAGAGTTAGGTTGCGTCCGACAAGCTTTCGCTGTCGCCACCGCCCCTCCAATCTCGACCACCCCAACCACCTTCCACCTCCATCTCCCACACCCATCCACAATAGTCGACCACCCCCAACCCTTCTTCCACCTCCATCACCTAC
>BFEA01000885.1:127028-140641 GCA_003427395.1 Chara braunii | reverse complement strand
AAGATGAGACTTCAATGAACTCCCTGGACTGCCTGCGTATTGGAAGGAGCAATTGCCTGGTCAGACCTAAATGAATCAAGAAAATGCCACGAGTGCCTAAAGAGCTACTATCTTGACGCGAGAGCGGAGCTACATCCCCCAATGTAAAGCCCTCTCGCACAAGTTCCATGCCCATCCATCTCATAGCACTAGGTGGGGGTGCCCCTGGGACGAACGACCCGCGCCGAGGGCTTGAGCGTGGGCGGGTCGAGCCAAGTGGGACCCGTAGTGGGGACGACCGAGGCTCGAAAGTCCTTCAGGGTACGACACCTACAAAAATGGTGGAGGTGCCGGGTATGGGTTAAATTGACCCTGACGATCTCGAGGGGGGCGCCCGACGCATGACCGTGTACATAACTAAAGACAAGGAATGAGGAGTTGTGTATGCTCTATCCTTTGAGTGAATCAGTTTTGAGGGCGGCTGGGCGCATGGCAAGGCCAGGCCTGGAGGAATAACATGCATGTTTGCACACACACTCAGCCATCTCCCCTGGAGATGACTCTAGTCCTCCTTCCTTCGGGCTGATGTTCGTCAGGCCGGGGAAGCCTTGGGCAAGCCGCAGGTCGACCCTTCCTCTTCGTGTGAAAGAAGGGCTCCGGTTACCTGGCAGGGGATCGCGATTCCGGGCTAGTCCGGGTTCCGATGAAAATCCCGCGGCGGAGTGATCCGACCGACACGGGTGCTCTCTTTCCTTTTCTTCAGAGCCCAGCGGGCTTCGTGCACCGCACTTAAATGCTTGAAGGAACCTCATATGAACACAAATGGTAATCGAGAAGGAACAATCCCGCCCTATGAACAGACACACGAGCGAAGATAAGGGAATGAAGGGAGTTGCTAGACTCCAAGAAAAACTAGCTCACCCCTAAAGATGCTCACGAGAAGGAACCAGGCACTATGCATGGAAGTTAAGGGTGAGTGGCACACACTGTCCTGAGAGAAAATCGGTGAGCAATGGGTAGGAAGCGCTGGGTGCACCAAGGGAAAGGCACTTGTGTTATGTGTGTCCCACTTGGGGCTTGTGCTTGCTTGATGGGGATATTGAGCGTCCTGCCATTTGGAAGGAAAGGTGGGGTCTGCACCGGCCACTGCGGGTTGCCAAACATCGTTCTCTTTGCAGACTGCCGTTTGTTCGTATGCGGGGGTCAGGCCACCGAGCTGTCTAACGGGAGTTTGTCACGTCGAGTGCTTATTAGCATTCTCGTCCGCGCGGTGACGGGCCTCGGCTCGATTGATCTSTCGGGSGGGGTGTGARACGTTCCTCAGGCGGGGCCTAGCCTGTGGACTGGCGGAGGGAGCACCACTGCATGGGGGCAAAGACGGAGCCTGGGAGGCGATCAGTAGCTTCTCGTAGCCTGGTTTGGGAAAGGCTGTTCCTTATCGGACCGATGGAAGTGAATGCCTGGACGACTGGCTCCAATGGCCCTACCGAGATGTGAGGGGTGATTCCCGAGATTAACGGTGGGCACACGAGCGGCAAGTCGGGATGGGGTATTCTGGGCAAGAAGGTGAGGGCGACCCTCCACTGGAGTTTGGGTACCGCGCTCGCGACGGTTGAGTTGTGCTTGAGGTATGGGATGAAACCCTGCCAATAGTAACAGTGGAGAGACCACTTTGGGAAAAAGGTCGGTGAGGAGATGACCGGCCTGTGTGCGATGACGGCTTGGTTTTTCTTTTTGTACCTCTCCCTGTGAAGCTGCCTGATGAGTGTTGGAAGGGGAACTAGGTTTCTAGTCTATTCTCAACCCCTGTCTAAGTCTGCACGAGTGAGAGAACATGAGGAAGAGGCTGGATAGGAGTCGTAAGAAAGTGGAACTAAAAAAAAGGAATGCGGGCCACTGGTGATCGATTGGGGGTATGGTAGGGCAATGGCACCTCGAAAATGGATAAGAGAAGTTAGGGAGACCCGGATGAGGGGTCTGAAAACAACTCTCATCTAGAAAAGGAAAGAAAACCATCTGACCATGAGGGGCCGTGTGGGCTCTCATGTGGAAACAGGACAAGCGCCGGGAAAACAAGATGGCACGATGGTTGTCGCCTCCTGTCTACTCTAGTGGTCCGGAAATGCCTATAGAGGTAAGGGATGGGGTATCTATTGTTCTCCCGGAAGAAGGGACGAGGAACGACCTAGAACCGGCCTATGAAACTGTGATGCTGGACGAGAAGGACGCGTTCCTCTGGATAGACACAATTTGGACTAAGGTCAGCCTGACGAGACTTTCACCTAGCTTGATGGACCTAGAATTCCGGGGAACAGTGGAAGCTCGAGGATGGGTCTACCTATCACAGGAATTGGAAAATGCAATGGTAGTGGGACTAGTATTGGGCACGACACCGGATCAGCTGTTTATGCAAGCGGAACGGGAAGTGGTATGGGCAGCATGTCAGCAGGCAGAAATGGAGATGGAAAGGATGGAGGTGCGAGTGGAACTCGGGGACCGGGAAAATATGAGACGTCCTCTTAGGACAATGAGGTGCGTGCTACCCCCATTTCTGGTAGATGCAATCTTTGGGACCAGGGATAGGCTGGAACATATATGCCAATCGATGACACACCTGAGGCTGTACCAATGTTTTAGACAAGACTTCTTTAGACTGTCGGTGGAAGCAAGGCCGTTTGACGGAAGAATTAGCTGAGGTGTTAAACCTCCTCAGCGCGGACGAAGTCTTTGTTCCTAGTCCGGTGTATTGGCAGATGGTTTACCGAAACGTGGCGGCGGGGTAAACCTTCTTGGAAGGGGTGAAAGACGTCAATCTCATCATGTTTCTCAAATCCAGCGAAAAGAGTCGAACAACGTCTAACCTTGAAAAACTCGGGCAGAAACCCTCACAGGGGTTTCTATCCCGACAACGGAACCCCCCGCAGATAAGGGTCATCGAGTACCACGACAAGAGAGGAGTTTTCGAATCTGCAATGTAGGTGGGGGATGCCCCTTTGTGCACCCTCCCTATAGACCCTAGAGTGTGGCGCTGAAGCAGGGGCAAGGCCACTCCAGCCTCCCCCCATGATGAGGAGGACGGGGATGAGATAGAGGACTGGGACTTTTGAGGGGGGGGCTTACCTGGGGAAAACGGGTTGTCGACTTTGTGCAGGTAGGGAGCGATGGCCCGGGAACTCGAACTATGGGACTGCACATGGGAACCAAGACGAGTCGGAAGGGGAGTAGAGATGTCAATACCGTCGAGCAATGAATGGAAGGGGACCACATGTGATTGGCGGGGGTATGAGATTGTGCCGGAGCTATCGTACCTATGGATAGAGCGTGTTTGGAACCCGTTGAGGGAAGAGGAAGGATGGGAAGAGATTGCGGAAGGAAGGGTGGAATCAGTCGGGACGATTGTCCTCTCTGAACAAGGTTGGCACCTGTTCTGCACAACGCTCGCGGCAGGACAGAACCCGATGTGGCTTTTAGGGGACGCTGAGGCAAGGGTTCGACAGGCGGGGGAAAGGTTTGCTAACAAAGGTTGGGATATGGTCAGCAGTAGAGTCGTGATGGGAGGATGGAAGGAATTTAAACCGCCTGGCGCCCGAATCAAGACCTGGATGCCCGAGTTCGTGGCGGACTGGTTTGGGGGTTTTGATCACGTAACAGAGGTAGCCGACACGATGGAGCGAATACACGTGAACTGCGCACGGCTGACAGAGGAGTTCTATAGGACGTCCTTGAAATACGGGTCCTTCCATGGCGATAGAGCCCGGGAGGTCCTTATCATTTTGGATATCGAAAGGAATGACCGGCAGGAGGTGGCTCCGGAAACTAGGGAGGCCATAATCCGCCGTGAGGTGGCAGCAACACCTTGCTATGTGGATAATGTGTTCAAACTGTTCGAAGTATTGTGGTTCGACTAAGCGCAGGAAAGTCGTAGGGCCAGGCAAATATGGGAAAAATTGCTAAGATAAGGGAATGGGATGACTGGCCATTGTAGGGTTCATGGCGGATTGTGAGCCAGGAGATCAAAGGCGAGTGAGTGATGGCGCGAAGAAGGACGTTCCTCGAGGAACGCCCCTTGGGCATTGATCCGCGTGGGGAAGTACTGGGCGGGATAGAGGTTAGTTTGCCAGCGGCGAGTGGAGGCTGGCACCAGGTGGCGGATTGGGTCGGAGTCGAACTTGCGGAAAACATGGTTTACTTGGTGACGAAAGTTGTGGCGTACGGACGAGAATGGGGAGTGGAACCCGGACCCGCGGGGCCATGTGCGTGCAGAAGGACGACTGTATGTGTCGGAAAATGGGTGGAGGGAGTTCGGAGTCCGGCTGGCATCTGGGGAAGACCCGTTGAGCATGTTTGAAGGGGGGTGGCAGTTAGTGTGGCGAGCGGGATTTGAATTCGCAGATCCGGGGGTTGACGATGTAACAACGGACCTTAGGGTAGCCATGGTCAGCAGTTTTGAATTGCCTAGTGAAAATGTACGAATGAGGCTGCCGCCCTTCCTGCTGGAAAGGCTGGGCGGTCTGGGACTTGTCAGACAAGCGGTAGCCGACCTCGCAAGCCTGACATATGAAGATGCGATGGTACATCGAGAATACTATCGGGCCTTCCTAGAAATGGGCCCATTCAGTGGAGAGCGGAAGTATGAGGTGTTGCGCATCCTGCGTGCTATGTTTAGCACCAGGCCGAGGGCTCCGGTCGTGGGAAGTGAGGTCCTGTGGGGTGTCGTCCGACGGGAAATAAGTCAAGGGATGGTGTACGTGGATGACCTGTACCGATTGTATGAGCCGATGGACGTAGGGACGAGCCAATAAAAGAGGTCAAGGAAAGAAAAGGAAGGTTCAAGCTAGAGACCGGGGAGTGTTCGGGCGGGAGCTGAAGATTAAATGAAATAAGTAAAACTGCTTGCTGTTTAAACTGTGCGGGGGACTACTAAGTCAAAAATGGTGATAAGACACGCCCGGATGTTGCGATGGTCCACACACCCGCGGCCACCCACGGAAAGTGAAGGCGGATGGGAGGTATCGCTCCCAGCAAGCGACATGATCCAAGGACTGGACATCGAATGGAGGGACGTGACCCTGGGAAGAGGTCAGGCGTTCATGATGGTGGAATGTTTGTGGGATGGTATGAGGATTAACAGGGGACCGGGAGACGATCTGTACACCGATCTTAGGGTGACAGGGACCGTATACCTGCCGGAACTTGGATGGTACATGCTAGGAACGGAATTGACACTAGGTCACGGGTTGCTACCAATCTTCCAGAGGGCTACTAGGATGTTGAACAGGGTGGGCCAGGAAGTGCAGGGGAGAAGAAACGTGGGATTAAGAACTTGGGTGGAGGTCGAAGGCTGGCGAGAATTTAAGGCCCCAATGACTGGGTTGAGGTGTCGAGTACCTCGTTTCATGGTGGACTTGGTATTCGGTAGCCTCAAGAGAGCTAGGGACCTAGTGGATTCGACCCTGGTTTGGATCCACCACTTCCGTCCACAAACGACGGGAATGTTTTACGACGTGTCGGTCAAGCATGGGCCGTTCTGGGGAAATCAGGCCTGGGAGTTGCTTGACCTCATTGAAATCATGATATTCGATTTGCCTCGCTTAGCATTTGAGGAATTTGAGCCGATAATCGTCAGGGAAATAGAGATGGGAAAAAACTACCTTGCGGGGGTGGCTGACCTGTTCGAAGGACCGGACGAGCAAGGCAGGCCTGAGGGACCAGCATGAGAAAAACGCGTCGGGAAAAGATAGGGAAATAAGGGACGGGTACTAAGATAAGAAGGCAGCTATCACCAAAAAAGGGGGGGGCAGTGGTTGGAGTTCCTTCCGACCCGATAGCGCGGCAAGGAGGAACTAGGAAGACCACCCGCACCAGAAAACTCAGGGGCATTTGGAGGTCGAAAAGCCAAAAGGGCCATCCTCGATAAGAGGAGGCCACTGGGCTCAAACACCGCCCTAAGAGCCAAAGCGCGGCAGTAATAAAATGCCAAGCAGCGGCGGCAAGTCCCCCGACGGGAGAAAACCTAAAGGACGCCCTGGGAAAGAAAAGTCAGGAGAGTCGGACCGATTAATGTAAGACGTAAAAAAAACATGGGAATAGGCGGGTTTTAGGGTCGGGACTAGGGCAGTTATGAACAACCAGCCATTTTTTGCAAAAAACATTTTCCCATGTGCAGGCTAGGTAAAGAAATGGCGATTGAGGAAGGGATCGATGACCAGCAGAGCGGCGGGAATCAGGGCACGAATGGGGATGGGGAACGAAACGAGGGATCAGCGAGGGATCGAGAGTCAGCCAAACTGGAAGGAACCCGAGAAGACGGAAAGGACCTCTCAACTAGAGAAAGCTCGAGCCACCCCTAAAAAGACAGTCTCGGATGCCAGTCGTAAATTGGCAGAGATAGAAAAGCAGACTGCAGAATTTAAGGCAAGGCTTATCGAGCAGATGATGGCCGAGGATGAGGAGGACCCCCAGGGCGCAGGGTCACGTGAAGGACGCAGGACCAGCCAGGGCGAAATCACGCACAGAGGGAAGGATAACAGCCATAAGGGAACGCCCAGCAAGAAACGAAAGGAGAAGGAGGACGCTCCGACCGTGGAGGCGGAGAAGGCTACGACCCCACCTGCTATGGACAGCGGGGCTAGTCGCCTGCCCGCCACACCAAAAGTAGCAAAGGGTTGTGACGGACTTTGGAGTCTTAAAGAAAGGGTGTTAGGATGGTTCGACCTTGAGGGTACGCCAAAGACAGGGGAAAAGCGGGGGGATAGCAAGGAAGGAGAAGGGACCAGTCCGGCTGGCGAAGCAGGTAGCTCTGAGGGAGGTCTTAAGAAAATAGTAGGTACCCTCACCCGGGCTCTGAATAAGAATCAGGGGTATCTGGCCGATGCCAAGAAGAAACTCACTTTTGATGGGGTGAACATTACAGAGTTCCTGATAGACTATGAGAACCTGGCAGCCTTGTTGAAATGGAGTGAGGAAGAGAAGATGGACCATTTGGGGC
Organism: Chara braunii; assembly: GCA_003427395.1. Taxonomy (NCBI): domain Eukaryota; kingdom Viridiplantae; phylum Streptophyta; class Charophyceae; order Charales; family Characeae; genus Chara; species Chara braunii. The sequence continues at coordinate 133,674 of BFEA01000885.1, read as the reverse complement.
AGCATGTGTCATTGAGTCTGGGTAGAGACATTATGGCCATTATCGCCACTAGTGGATCTTGGAAGGAAACCAGGAATGAGATGATGAGGAAGTGCCTAAAGGCGGAGAAGATGGCAACAGAAGCCGAATTGGCGGCAGTCCAAAGGAAGAACTATGCGACTTACAACGACTTCCTAAGGGCCTTTACTTTAGTCGCGCTACGAATTCCCGGGGTAACAGACCGGGTAATAAGTATTTCCTCAGGCAGTTCTCCGAATTCGACAAAGATAAGATTCTGTCAGCCTACCAGCAGACTAGCAAGTTCGAGTACACTAGGGATGTGGACTTCAGCACCGTAACAGACCTCGCAGAAAAGACAGTGGTGACCGATACGCTAGCCCTGCTCAAGGAAGGGGAGGTTATAGATTTGACTGGGAAGACGGGGGATAAGGTCAAGAAGGGGATAGAGAGCCTGCACGAACGAATACACGAGGTTGACAGCAAGATAGAAAGAGTGGAAAACGCGCTATTAGTAATGCAGGCACAGGTGTCCCGACCCGCCCTCCCGCCCCTAGAGGCCGTAGTTCCGGCAGCTGTAGCAAACCTGGGATTTGGCAGGAGGGATCCGGCCAATGAGCAATGCAAGTATTGCACAATGGTCGGGCATTTCGTACGGACCTGCCCAAGACTCAACCATGATATTATGAGGCAAAGATGCAGCAGGTCCCTTAAAGGTAAGATTTTCGGACCTCAGGGAGAGCGCATAAACTAGAACTCGCCAGGAGGGATGCGGCGTGTCGTCATCCTCCTGAATAATTTGGACATAGCTGCAGTAGAAGCAGAGCCGGTAGCTGACATTGTTTGGGATCAATCGAGGGGGCGAGAGCGAGACCAGGGCGAATAGCCGGACCAGATATAAGTGACTCACTAAATATAGAAAGGGGGCGCCTCGCGTGTGCGTTTTTGTTGCAAGAACCACCAGGATGACGCCTCGGCGAAATTCGAGGGGCCGGAAGGGTTTCGTAACTTTTTAGGAGCCAAGCGTGATGAAAAATCCCTAGGAAGTCGAGAGAAGGTATCAACCAGCGGGCAACCGGAATCGAGCAAAGCATGGGTGTCCGAAATGGGGGAATAAGCGGTTCTGCTTGTTTGTCCTGCTTGTGACATTGGTAATAGAGACCATCAAAATAGTAGGACAGGTAGAGGGCGAGAAAACATATAGGGTAGGGAGAACCCTAAAGTGCACAAGGAAGCGAGAGGACAAGGATTACGTTGATTTGAAGACGAGAACATTTTCGGAACTGATAGCGATAGGAAAACTGTGAGAGGTAGAGTCTAAAGCAAGTTCTCCTTCCTTCGATTGTATGGCATGCACGTCTGATACGTTATGGACGTCGCAAGCAACCGAACGGGCCGGAGAAATAAACGTGACCGGATAGGCAGCATGGATGGCCGGAATCCGGGGGAACAAGACGGTAGCATAAATGCCAACCGACGGTTCAACAACGAAGGGGTCAAAGGCAACGTGAGGTGGACTTTGGAAAAAGGGAGTCATACCGGGAGGAAGCCTGCAAAGTCTCGGGGAATGAGGCCAATCGTGGTCGGAAATACGGAAGAGTCACAGACCTCGGTGGGGGGATTTGTGAAGAAAAGGAAGGTAGCGGATACCCTACGAAGACTCAAGGAAGTGAAACAGATGGTAGCAACTTACAAGGCTGGTGTAATTGAAAAAATGATAAGGGATATCGAGGCTGAGAGTGACAATGAGTTGCATAATGATGAATGCCAGGGTGAAACGCAACAAGAGCGCATAATTGGGAAGCCCGGTGGTTGGGGAAAAGGCGGAAATGCAGGAGAAAAGGGAGCGATGCGACCCTCCGAGGTAGGGAACGCGAAGGAAATAAAGGAGCAAGGAGCAGACTGTGGAATGAGTCAGCAGACAGGGGCACAATCCTTGTCAAACGAAGACTATAGTGACCTGTGGGACTTGAGGGAGAAACCGACAATCTATCTCGACCAAGAAAGGGGTGTCGGGACAGAAAGTCAGCAGCAAAACTACGAAAAGTCGGAGGCCCTAGAAACAACTGGGTACGGAGTAAAAAGGGGGTCGAAGGAGTTGCATGATCAAGACGAAGGAGCAGACAACCAGAGAAAAAGGATAGGAGATATCCTCCGGGTGGGGCAAACCCGAGTATCTCGAACTGCCTTGGTACCCCAAGAAGATCTCGCTCCAAGAACCGAGCGTCGGACCCGTTGCAGGAATCCTTCCTAGGAATCGTGTCGATATTGCACCATGATAGGACACTTCGCTAGACTTTGTCCTAAACTTAACCTTGACATCATAAGAGGGCGGTATCTTAGAACCCTCAGGGGTGAGATCCTGGGCCCTAACCGGAAAACGTTTGACTGGAATTCACATGGGGGAATGAGACGTGTTATAGCGACGTTAAACAACCTAGACTTTTCGGTAATGGAGAAGGAGGAAGCAGGCGAGCCCTTGTTGAGGACCCGCATGGACCGACATGGGACGAACCCCATCTTGAAGGAAGGAAGGAACGGTAGGAGCAACTAGATAACCTAACGAGAAAAGAGGTTGGTTATGGGCCATCATTCTGGACCAGATGTAACCGGAAGGGGAGGAGAAGTCCTAGATAGGATGAGACCGCCACTTGAAAAGGGAAAGAGGAGGAAACACTTGGTTTGAGGACGATGGTGCAAGAAAAGAGAATAGGTCCAGAGAAAGAAAGTGGAAGGCAAGAAGGAACATGACGATACCTTACCAGCGAGAAGGAGGAAAACCGTAAGAAGGGAACCAAGGTGAGAGATGCGACAAGAGAACACGGAGTTGAGAAGGTAAGGAATGGTCGAGGACAAGGAGCGGAAAAACGAAAGGTTTGGGGAGACCCTCGCGAAGTCATCAGTTCCTGCTGCGAGAAAGAGGCAGAGCGAGTAGTCAAACTTGAGGGGGAAGGAGGACCTGAGTTCGGTGCCTTTTAGAAAACGCCACAAAGTAAGCGCGAGGAACTTGAGCAATTATGCAACCAGTGGTTTTATCAATAGGTTAACGTAGCGCTTAGACCGACAGGGTCAGAAGAAAGATGAGGAGAGGCGAGTTGGTCATGGTATCGGTTTTCCGCAATGCTAAAACACTTGCCCCTTAGGCAAGCTATTTTGAGATGTTTCATACTAGCTGAGACAGTGAGATAAGGACTGGTGGCAACAAAAGAGACTAGGCATGAAGTGTGTCTGACAAAAGTTTTTTTTAGCAACATTCAAGTGGTAGGGCTTGGCTAAGTAAGGATAAGGTTGCTAAAAGCAAACGAGACTAGGACTAGTCAAGACTTAGCATGAATGAGCAAGTAAACAGTTTTCAAGACGCCTCTTTTCGCGGGCTACCTTGAAAGGTTTCTGCAAAAACAAGGGCTGAGAGGAAACATTGGTGTGACACTAGCCAGGTCGGTTGTATTATGGCTCCTGGGAAAACTAAGATTGTATTTTGAAAAGAGGTTATGAAATTTGGCTCGTTGAGGAAAGCAAGGCATTGAACATTGGTCGAATACGTGAGGTTAAGGGACCTATGGGTAAAGAGGCGCGAAGGATCCTCTTCCCTCGGAGCCTGATCCAACCAGTCGCAAACAAGCCTAGAGCAGCAGAGGGCCGGAGAAGTCAGAGAAAGAAAACAGTGAGGACACACACCCCCTTCGCTATAGTCGAACGGTCGGGTGGGCTAGTGCTGCTTGGGGTTACGAGCCTCAATTCGAGCACTAGACGCTAAGTCAGATGTGTGTATGGACATGAAAATGATGATTGACATGAGACAAAAGGCAAAAGCATGCGTAAAAACCCAAGATGATGGCCACCTTCTAACCACTGAGACAAGAATAGGATCCGTGTCCTCGAGGCCCACCCCCTCGGGCGCTAACATTGAAATGGACAAGGATGGCCCTAACCGGGCTGTCCTATTGAAATGGACAAGGATGGCCCTAACCAGGCTGTCCGATTGCAATGGATAAGAATGGCCAACCAGGCTGTTCGACTTGGAATTGGAAAGAACGACCCTAACCAGGTTGTTCGGAATTGCCCCTTACAAGGGTCATTCTTTGGAATTGGCATTGGGGTCCCCTTGCATGGCTGCTTGAGATGCATGATATTGGAAGAGCTGAGCTTTGGAAAAGATATTGATGAGATATTGAGCTGAGTTTGAAAGAGACATTGAGCTGAGCTTGGGATAAGATTAGAAAGAGCTGAGAGTGGAAAATATATTGGACTTAACCTTGGAAAAGATATTGGACTCAACCTCGGAAAAGATATTGCATTGAGCATTGGACTGAGATTGAGCATGGGAATGAGGCTAGGCATCGAAATTGGATTCAGTATTGAAAATTGCACTGCATAAACAGGGGACCCTAGGCAACTTGAAATGGATTTGGAAAGAGCTCTGAAATGGAATTTCTCTTTTCTTCTAGTCTTGAGCCTCAGCAAGAGGGGGATACGGTTGCATGCACTGCGAACCCAAAGAGCTCTATCCCTTTGAGGGAAAAAGTCTCAGCGCGACCTGTTCCTCTTCGAGAGGATGAGGGTTAAAGGACTAAGGCACCTAGCACTTGGATCGGTGCGGGACGTCCGGAACCACCTCCAACCCTTCATCCTACAGATCAGTGTGGATACACTTCTTCCTTCTTCAACTAACAATTAAACCACCTGTACTTGGGCACTACACGCCGGAGGTCGAAGCGACACAGGCTGTGGATTCGATTTATCCACGGCACGCAGGCCGCGAAATTTTCGTAGCGTTAACGCTAAGGCCGGCCCCAAGTACTGGTGGTTTAACTAACCACCTCCAACCCCTCTTCCTCCTCCGTCACCCACACCTGTCCACCATAGCCGACCACCTCCAACCCTTCATCCTCCTCCATCACCCACACCCGTCCACCATAGCCGACCACCTCCAACCCTTCTTCTTCCTCCATCACCCACACCCGTCCACCATAGCCGACCACGCTCAACCCTTCTTCCTCCTCCATCATCCACACCCATCCACCATAGCCGATCACCCCCAACCCTTCTTCCTCCTCCGTCACCCACACCCGTCCACCATAGCCGACCACCTCTAACCCTTCATCCTCCTCCATGACCCACACCCGTCCACTATAGCCGACCACCTCCAACCCTTCTTCTTCCTCCATCACCCACACCCGTCCACCATAGCCAACCACCCTCAACCCTTCTTCCTCCTCCATCACCCACACCCGTCCACCATAGTCGGCCACCCCCAACCCTTCCTCCTCCTCCATCACCCACACCCGCCCGCCATAGCCGGCCACCCCCGACCCTCTTCCTCCTCCATCACCCACGCCCGTCCACCATAGCCGACCATCCTCAGCCCTTCTTCCTTCTACACCGTCCCCGCCCGTCCACCCGAAAGTCTTAGGGGGATGTAAGGGGCTTCGAGGTAGGATCGATTAGGGTGAGCCAAGGAGCGGGGTCGATTAGGGTGTGGAACTTCGTGTTTTCTTTCGTCGCCCTCTCTCTCTCTTTCTTTCTCTCTCTCTCTCTCTCTCTCTTCCTCTCTTTCTCTCTCTCTCTCTCTCTCTCTCTCTCTCTCTCTCTCTCTCTCTCTCTCTCTCTCTCTCTCCCTCCCTCCCCCTTCTTCCGTCCTCTCAAACCCTTTGACCTTTGCTTCTCCCTTTTCCTCCACCACCTCCGTGACACGTGACTAACTACTACCCTCGCCTGTTACATTGCCAGGGGACGAACGGTAAAAGAACTCGATCCTCACTTGGTGGAAAGCGAGGGCAAGGGGAGGGCTGCCGGTCCCTTGTGCCACCAAGAAGGGCGAGATACCAGAACTGTGGTGGGCATTGGAGAAAAGAAAAAGGGAGTGATGTTTTTGTAGCAAGGTCAGTTTGACTCAACCATCTTCCCCGACTGCATGACTAAGGTGGAGGCATGGTCTGCTTGACGGATGGGGAAGGACAACCTAAGGAACGTCAAAGGCAAAGGAATCCTAGGATTGTGGGAAGGGGTGATGTGTTGACCCCGAATGGGGATTGTACTTGGTCATTTGTCTTGTGTGGTCTTGCGCAGGTGAGTAGCCTGGGACGGTTTTGGACGGGGCTGGACCCGCGGATGAGGACTAGGGTGGGAGAATTGGCTAAGGGAAGGACTTGGACTTCGCATAAGCTGTGAATGTGGATGGGTTGGTGGGTCGGATGGCCGGTTGCTTGAACGAATGGTAGATGCCTGGATGCGGCTTGTGTGGTGGTTGAATGCAATGGCTCCCTCGTGAATGCAATGCAAGCCCGGAAGGACTAAGGGTCGTCTTGGATAGGCGGATGTGATGTCAGTGGCTCTCGCAAAAAAATAGCGGCTAGGGGTCCGGGCGACGCCGCCGCACCCCAAGGATGCCGACGGGGCCGCCTTGAGCCACTAGACTTAGTGAAAAGGTGCGTGGCCCAATGAATGACGCTTGGCCTGCGCACGATAAGAAGATAAATTCTCAATTAACTCCCTGGACTGCTTGTGTATTGGAAGGAGCAATTGCCTGGTCAGACTTAATTGAATCGAGAAAACGCCACGGGTGCTTGGGTGTGTTGCGCTTCATCTTGTGATAGTTCGGTGATGTTTCCCCTAGTGTAGATGATGTCAAACTTATAATTTTGTTGAT
>BFEA01000885.1:103285-124760 GCA_003427395.1 Chara braunii | reverse complement strand
TAGCCGACCACCATCAACCCTTCTTCCTCCTCCATTACCTACACCCATCCACCATAGCCAGTCACCCCAACCCTTCTTCAACCTCCATCACCCACACCCGTCCACCATAGCCAACCACCCTCAACCCTTCCTCCTCCATCACCCACACCCGTCCACCATAGCCGACCACCCCCCAACCCTTCTTCCTCCTCCATCACCCACACCCGTCCACCATAGCTGACCACCCCCAACCCTTCTTCCTCCATCACCCACACCCGTCTGCCATAACCGACCACCCCCAACCCTTCTTCCTCCTCCATCACTCACACCCGTCCACCATAGCCGACCACCCCAACCCTTCTTCCTCCTCCATCACCCACACCCGTCCACCATAGCCGACCCCCCCCAACCCTTCTTCCTCCTCCATCACCCACACCCGTCCACCATAGCCGACCACCCCCAACCCTTCTTCCTCCTCAATCACCCACACCCGTCCACCATAACCGACCACCCTCAACCCTCCTTCGTCCTTCATCACCCACACCCGTCCACCATAGCTGACCACCCCCGACCCTTCTTCCTCCTCCATCACCCACACCCGTCCACCATAGCCGACTACCCTTAACCCTCCCTCGTCCTTCATCACCCACACCCGTCCACCATAGCCGACCACCCTCGACCCTTCTTCCTCCTCCATCGCCCACACCCGTCCACCATAGCCGACCACACCCGACCCTTCTGCCTCCTCCATCACTCACACCCGTCCCCCATAGCCGAACACCCTCAACCCTTCTTCCTCCCCCGCTGTCCACGCTCGTTTACCCGAAAGTCTTAGTGGGTCGCAAGGGGAGAGACGTGAGGGGCCTCGAGATAGGGTCGATTAGGGTGAGCCAAGGAGCGGGGTCGATTAGGATGTGGAACTTCTTGTTTCTTTCATCATCCTCACTTCTCCTTCTCTCTCTCTCTCTCTCTCTCTCTCTCTCTCTCTCTCTCTCTCTCTCTCTCTCTCTCTCTCTCTCTCTCTCTCTCCGCCCCCTCAAACCCTTTAACCCTTGACTCTCCCTTTTCCCCATCCCTCCCCCCGTGACACGTGACTAACCACTACCCTCACCTGTTACATTGCCAGGGGACGAACGGTAACGAACTTGATCCTCACTTGGTGGAAAGCGAGGGCAAGGGAAGGGCAGTCGGTCCCTTGTGCCGCCAAGAAGGAAAGGTACCATACTGTTGTGAGCATCAGAAAAAGCGGAAAGGAGTGCTGTTTTTCGCAACAAGGTCAGTTTGACTCAACCATCCTCCCGGAATGCATGACTGAGGCGATCGCATGGCTTGCCTGTGTGAAAGGGAAGGGAACTCGAAAGGGGAATTGGAAGGCAAAGGCAACTTAGGATTGCGGGAAGGGGCGATGTGTTGACCCCAATGGGGATTGTACTTGGTCATTTTCTTGTGTGGTCTTGCGCAGGTGAGTAGCTAGGGACGATTTGGACGGGGCTGGACCCGCGGATGAGGACTAGGGTGGGAGATTGGCTAAGGAAAGGACTTGGGTCCGGCTTAAGCCATGGATGCGGGATGAGTTGAGGCCGGGCGCTTGGGTGGATGTTTGATGCATGGACTTGGTTTGTGTGGAGGTTGCATGGAATGTCTCTCTCATGTGCAATGCGACCCCTGAAAAGACGAAGGGTGGTCTTGGATAGGTGATGCGATGCTAGTGGCTCTCGCAAAAAAATATAGCGGCTAGGGGTCCGGGCGACGCCGCCTTACCCCAAGGATGCCGCCGGGGCTGCCCAGAGCCGCTAGGCTTAGTGAAAAGGTGTGTGGCCCAATGGATGACGCTTGGCCTGCACACGATAAGAAGATGAGACTTCAATGAACTCCCTGGACTGCCTGCGTATTGGAAGGAGCAATTGCCTGGTCAGACCTAAATGAATCAAGAAAATGCCACGAGTGNAAGATGAGACTTCAATGAACTCCCTGGACTGCCTGCGTATTGGAAGGAGCAATTGCCTGGTCAGACCTAAATGAATCAAGAAAATGCCACGAGTGTCTAAAGAGCTACCATCTTGATGCGAGAGCGGAGCTACATCCCCGAATGTAAAGCCCTCTCGCACAAGGCCCATCCCCATCCATCTCATAGCGCTAGGTGGGGGTACCCCTGGGACGAACGACCCGCGCCGAGGGCTTGAGCGTGGGCAGGTTGAGCCAAGTGGGACCCGCAGTGGGGTCGACTGAGGCTCGAAAGTCCTTCAGGGTACGGCCCCTACAAAAATGGTGGAGGTGCCGGGTATGGGTTAAATTGACCCTGACGATCTCGAGGGGGGCGCCCGACGCATGACCGTGTATATAACTAAAGACAAGGAATGAGGACTTGTGTATGCTCAATCCTTTGAGTGAATCAGATTTGAGGGCGGCTGGGCGCATGGCAAGGCCAGGCCTGGAGGAATAACATGAATGTTTGCACACACACTCAGCCATCTCCCCTGGAGATGACTCTAGTCCTCCTTCCTTTGGGCCGATGTTCGTCAGGCCGGGGAAGCCTTGGGCAAGCCGCAGGTCGACCCTTCCTCTTCGTGTGAAAGAAGGGCTCCGGTTACCTGGCAGGCGATTAGGATTCCGGGCTAGTCCGGGTTCCGATGAAAATCCCGCGGCGGAGTGATCCGACCGACACGGGTGCTCTCCTGGTCCGCCCCATCCCAGTTGATACGGCTCAACCCATCTGCCTTGTTTTTGTCCTCTGGAATCCTCTCCAGCTCGAAGTTGAACATCCAAATGTAGGTCAACCATCTCGCGATGGTTGGGTCAGCTGGAGTATAACTCTTCAGGGAGCATGCAAGTGTAGTAGGGTCCACCCTCAAAATAAGCCTCCTGCCGAAAATATAGTTCCGGAAGGTCCTCTGGCAGTGGAGTACCGCCAGCGTCTCCTTCTTAAACTGAGAGTAGTTCCTCTCAGTCGTATTGAGGGTACGGCTTTCAAACCTTAGCGGCCTCTCCTTCCCCTCCGCGTCTGCCTGAATTAGGACCCCTCCCAGAGCGGTTGGCCCAGCGTCCGTCCGTCTCGACAATGAATGGATTTTCCTCTGTGGCCTCATAATTTGGCGCCCCCAATACCAAACCTCCTTCCTTAAATTCGCCCTTCATCCCATCCACTGCCTTTTCCTGATCTTCACCCCAAAACCATTCCTGGTCCTGATGCACCAACTTTCTCAAATGCTCTGTCTTAGCGGCAAAGTCCTTCACGAAGCTCCTCCAGAAGCCACAAGTCCCTAGGAAACTCCTTACGTCTGTTATGAAGTGGAACGACACTGACCACTCAAGGATCTTATCAGTCTTCTTTACATCTGGCCTTCGCCCCTTCTCATTATAGACAAAGCCTAGAAGTGTGGCCTCCCTCATGCAATGCTTCGACTTGGGACCACTCGCCGTCAGGTTGTGCTCCTCTAGCAGGCTCAGAACCTGATCAATATCCTAGACATGCCTCCAGACGAATCGCCTCACTCCAGGCATTACTTCATCTTCCTCCTCCTCGTTCGGACCCTTGACCGCCAGATCGTCAATGTAGGGTTGTGTGATATGCGGACTAACCGTCTGCATGGCCCTAATCATGTGCCTTTGCACCATCGCCACCGCATTCGTCCACCCCTGAGGGGCCACATTCATATGGATCAGCCCCCTTGGCGTATGCATTGCCGTCACCAACCTATCGGGCGGGTATACAAGAAACTCGTCATACCCAGAGTAAAGGTCTATAAGTGAGATTATAGGCCTTCCTGCGCATGACTCTGACATGGCGTCTGCATTTGGCAACCCTCCCGCGTCTTGCACCGTCACCGCGTTCAATCGCTGTAGGTCCTGCACCCATCGTAGCGTCCCGTTTGGCTTGATAAAGCAAAACCAAGGGGAGGCATACGGCCCACTGGAGTAGTCCGCCACGTGCGTCCGCATCTTGCCGTCCAGATAATCCACCACCTTCCTTTCCTCATCCGGATTCGAATATCGCGCGCCCCTCAAATTCCATGGCTCGTGTGGGACGGTGTGGATCCGTATCATTGGAATCTTATCCACATCCAACCTCCCACATTCGTCATCGTTAAATGCATGCGCGCGGTCTCTTCTTCATCACCCCCACCATCAGGGCCTTCTCCTGAGGTGAAAGGAAGTCGGGCTCCCCAACTATCAGGTCCCCTTCGTTCTCATTGTTGATACGGCACGGCCCAGCCTGCGCCTGCTCCCGCATTCGGCTGATCAGTCCCCTCTCCTGCTCATAATAGGCTTTCCCGTCCTCTGTAACAAGCACGGGAACCGGGCGGCACTTCTTATCTATGGTCTTGTACCGCCTTTGGGAGCCCTGCTTAAGCCCCCCCCTAAAAAAGGCCGACTTGACGTTCAGGCCTGGGCCATCGCAGGGCCTCCCCTCCCTCCTGGAAGCCGATATATCAACTCCACCTCTCCCACTTGAGGGCTTTCCAAGACCTGTTCCCTTAGCGCCTTTATCGCCTCGGGGTCTGCCATGTCATGCGCCGCCACCACCTTCATTGCCTTGTTCACATCATTAAGGCTCAGCGACAGTACCTTGGCCGTTCCTTCCTCCTCGAGCTCCTCCCGGAGTCTTCGTCGCGCATACTCGGACTCCTTGAAGGTAAAGGAGCCGAGGTTGGGCCTATTCCTCCAACTTCCTGGCCCCGTATTCCGGCACTTGATAATCTCATAGTTCCCACAGGCCGGATCAGACAAGGCCAAGATCATGGTCCTCTCATGCATGTTGAAGACTAAAGTCTCCGTCCTGCAGAGGAACGACCTCCCCAAAAGGATGGGGTGATCGACGTCGGGTATAACAAAGAAGCAAGTCCGAGCCCTCACCCTCCCGATTTCCACCATCACATTGGACGCAGTGCCGCAGAAAATTGCCTTGCAGTTGGCACCATGCAACACCCCATGGTCCGAGTGATCAACCTCCAAACCCAGCATAGTCGCGTCTCGCTCCCGAATAATATTCATTTCGGCGCCCATGTCCACCATTGCAATGCTTGGCTGATCTCTCACCTTCAGATCCACCAGCCCGCACGGCAGGATTGTACTCAGATGGACATTGGGCACCAACCTCCGCGAGAGACGGCCCTTCAAACTGTCGCGCAGCTTCGGGGCAGAGGCCAGGATATCCTTCAAGTTCATAAGGTCATTATGACCTTCCAAGAGCCGATCCACCATCCTTTCCACATCAAAACCCTCCTCCATTCGGACCGCGTACTTCTTCCTTTTTGGCACGCCGTCGCGCAGGTTTGGCTCAGCCTCTTCTTGGACTCCTCTCGTTTTGGCCCTTTGCTCGGCTCGCCGGTCCTCTTCCTGCCGGAGCCTCTCATCCTCTTCGTCATCACCTTCCTCTTCCTCCTCCTGAACCTCCACCACCTCTTTCCTACGCTCAGGCTCAGGTTCCCTTCGAGGAGGTGCTCGGCCAGGTGCCTGACTGGGCCCTTGACTAGTGGTAGCCTTGCTCTGGCTCCTCGTCTGCGTGGACTGCGGCACCCTCCCGTGTGACGTAGGGGGTCTGTAGGCCATCCCAGACCTAGGACCTGACCCAGCCGTCGCCATGCCTGGATACCCCTATGGTCCTGATGACGATTCCGGGCCCGATTCATAGAGCATCACCTCAGGGAGATTCGCCTCCCATTCTCGGGCCTTTTCACACATCACCCTGAACCGTTCCTGGTACCTGCCAACCTTTGCGAGTAGGTCCTCCATCCTTTCCAGGATGGTCGAGGCTGACTCTCCCACCACTTCCAACCCCTCGTCGTCCGACTCAACGACTATAGGCTCTTCCTTTATAGTCCCCGCCTTTAGTCGTTGAGTCACCTCCTCACTCTTCATCCACAATCTCTTCGACCCGCACACCCGGATCCTCCCTTTCTTGCCACATTCTAAACATTGTTGGGGCTGCTGGTGGCCCTGCCGCCGCTCGCCTGAGGGCTTCTTGCCTGATTCCTCCCGGGGTCTTTGGGGTCAATATGCTTCCCCCACTTATCATATATATCCCCGTCCATACAAGAGGAGATCAGCCCTGCCAGCTCGTCATCCTGCCGCTGTTGGCAGAACCGTATGGTGTGGCCCACAGTGCTACAATGCCAGCAGGTTGCATTCCGCCAATCGAAACGGGGCCTCCCATACCCCTGGCTCCCCTCTTGGCTGCCCTGGCCACCTTGGCTCTGGCCCCCCTGGCCATTCCAACCACCGCCGCGGCCCCCGCCATTTCTACCTCGGCCTCGACCACCACCTCCTCGGCCCCCTTGGCCTTGGCCTCCATTGCCCTAGCCGCCTTGCCCTTGATTCCCTCCCCCAACCACACTAGCCTGCGACGCCTGCTGGGAGGGTGGCGGCTGGGCCACAAACTGGCCTTGGGTCGCAGGGTAACACGGTGGGCCCCCACTTGCAGGCGGGCCCGGATACGGGACCATCTGCCCAGCGCGGGCCTGGATCCCTCCGCACGACATACAATGGCTACAGCTAGGCCAGGGCGCTAGCTGACACTGTGGCATCCAATGCCTGCAACCTGGTGGCGGCCCCATGTGTGACGGCCCTGCGGGCGCTGGGGCGGTCGTGGCGACAGGCGGTGACGCGGCGATGGTCTGAGGAGCCTGCCCCTTCCTTGATCCCTACCCTCCCAGCAGCAAGTTGCGGTGCTTCCTCTGGGCCTTAGTCAGGACCTGGGAACCCGTCTCCTCTCCGCCGTAGTCTTCGCGTCCAGCCTCTTCATCTACTGCCCCTGACGCCCGGCCTTGGGCCACGATCACTCCTCTTTTTTGCACTTCCGCCTCGTTATCGTACCCCAACGCCGCCAACACATCCGTGACGATCCTCTTCACCCCTGGGGTCCCGGATGCGGAAGCGTCCCTTTCCTTTCTCTTACGTCTCTGCAGCCGCATCTGGTGATGCTCCACCTGGTCCTGGCTCCCTTCTTCCACTCCTTTGTCAATGGTTGCCCAGGTGAGCTTCTCACTCCCTTCCCCATGCTTTGTCAACTCTGAGGCTTCTGTGTCCGTAAGCAACCCCAAAAATGTGGCGCACTGCGCCTCCTCCGAAATCCCGTGCACCTTCCTTGCCTTTTTCTTGAACTCATGCACGAACGCCCCGATCGTGGAGAAGTCATCCTTGTTCATGGCTTCCAAGTCCGCCATGGTCAACAAGCCACCCCCAACCTGTACTTTCTTAGCATCAGGTCCCTGAACCTTGCCCAGCTGCCATTGGCGGCGTCCACCACCCTACCCACCTCCTGATGGTGGCTATGAAGGACGTATCTTATAATTTGCTGAAATCTTACTTCATCCGCCAACCCCACCAATGCCTGCTCAACCAGGTCTAGCCAATCGGACACCCGATCTCCCTTGAAATGGAACGTAACAACCTTCGGGACATTGCTCGGCGCTCTCTCGCGCTTATCCAAAGCATCGATAAGGTCGTCGAGCGTCACAAGTCTTCTCCCACCGTCCGCCATCTCCTCTGGCATTTTGATTGATCGCCTTCGGCTTCAATCCTCCTGTTATAAGAAACGATAGGACGAAAGGTTCCACTTAGCAGTCCAATCCATTATGATCCTATCGGGTTGGCCACTTAAACACCCGACGCTCTAGACCTGGCAGACATTTCTCTTTCTATTTCCCTTAAGCTCACCTAGGTAAGGCCCATCCTTACCATAGAGTTTCCTTGCACATTGGCCTCATCCACACCATCGGCCAAACCACTTAATCAATCAGTACCCACACGCATATAGCCATACAGACTACCATACGATCCATCTCATAGTCATGCCCTTATCTACTCATGTGCCTAACTCTCCCTCATTCCCATACCCGGATGTCGTTCCACCAAGGACAACGGTAGGCTTCCGTTATCCCCGGCAACGGCGCCACCTGTCGAGCGCATCGGTCCGACACCGCACGTGGCAGCGCGGGACCCTCTCGGCCGCGTCACGCAGGAGTTGGACCAACCTCGTCACAAACACACAAATGGAGCTTCCTTAGGCCGCTCCGGCCGAGTGCGCCAGCCATACCTCTCGCGAGCCCCTACGACAGGATAGGGCCTACGCAAGGCACAACTTACCTCCACCTTATGGGAACTGTCACCTCCCTTTGGTGGGCGTATCGCCGCCGAGCTACCAGTCCACAGTACGAAAGCTACTCGGTTGCAATCGCAGAGGTGGACCAGCCGAGAGCGTTTCTCGTTCGCTGTAGCATAGGGGGTACGCGCGGTAATACGCCTATCGGACCCGCACGAGAACCGACATCTTGGGGGGGCTGAGGTCCCAAGCGCGACTCGTCGTCGGTCGACTAGGACGCATCCCACGCACACGCCACTCTACGAACACACAAAAAAAAAGGAACACACACACAGACACACGAAACGACACAACACAAACCACGCGACGACGCTCATAGCCCCTTCAGTGGCCATCCCATAACTTTCCACTGCGAAAATCGGATAGGCGTCGCGCGCGAGACTTAGTATAAAACTGCGCGGACGCAGGGCCTACTCATATCGACTAGCAATGCAAGCGCACACAAACAGTCGCGATGATGGCGTACTATGTAGTACCCATACTCGCACGGCCCTCGTTACTCTCGGGGGTCGCGTTCGACACTCAAGTGTCGGCTGACACGCGCCTTGAGGATTAATCTCTCGACGCCGGACAACCGCCATGCGCGGTTGAAGACCACACACCCTCTTCTGCACCTTATGCAAAGCGGGTGGTACACAGGTCCATACCTGTGGTGGCCGCCGTTTCTTGCGGCCCTGGGGGTGAGTCCTACCCCGGGCCTGGGCGAAAGTCAAGGGGTTTGACTTTGACGGCTGCCACGGACTATAACGTCCAACCATGATACTCCCTAAAACGCAAACAAAGCACAAAAAAAAGGATAGGGCAAAGGTCCCCCTACTTCAAAAGAAATCGCAAACTTGGGGTACCCTCCCCTCTTCGGGTGGTGCCAGCGGCCTACAATAATCCCAGGCGTTGCGCCTACGTGCGCGCCCGGCAATCCCATAACTTTTAGACGCTGGGACGGCGAAACGTCGCTCACAGGATTCTAACATAAAGTTGCGCGGGTACAAGCCAGTCCCATACCAACCAACGATGCCAGTCACAAGTGGTAATCGCGGCTCCAGCCTCGCGATACTGAATGGTTGAAGGAATATACCGTGAGGGGTCACTCTTCACGATATTGAACGGCTGAAGGACACGTCGTTCGGCCCTCGCGACATTTCCGCCTTCAGGGTGGGGTGTCTCAACGGCCAATGCAAATAGGCTCTGTACGGGGGAAAACTCCTTCCCTGCAGAGTCTAGGGCTTGGGATGTCCTGGACAAGGACCTTGAATCTCAGCCCAGGGCCAACGTCCGACTAAGAACCCCCCAAGAAGCAAACAGGCAAAAGGGAAGGTCTTCCCTATGCCTCTCAATCTCAACCTTTAAGCAGATTTTTAACATGGGCCCCTCAGGCCACGCGAACATTCATCGTAAGTGCACCCACACATACACGCATAAGGGAGATAGAGTTGCGACGATCACTTCTCACAGGCACAGTGGGACTCCTCACAACCATATGTATGTATATGGGATCGCAAGCAATCCAAATCCAAAATCTGAGCCACAGGACATACCTGCAATCACATCAAGAACTGAACGACAAAACACGCACTACACGGAGTCAACCCCAACCAATCTCCGCACTCATACCCGTTGCTTTAGCCATGCAAGCCCCAATCTCCTGTCCAACCAACCATAATTAAATACTCAGTACCTTTGTCAAATGGTCATTCAATAAAAATCCGGGCGAAACCCTTAACAAACAATAAAGTCACCAGGGCTAAAGCCTTTTAGGTTGGGTATGGAGAGTGAGTTGGAATTGAGTCGTAGACCGACGAATCGGCAACCGACCTGTTATTTGTACTACCAGAAGCTGATCCTCAAGGGATCAAGCCGACTCTAATCCAGATCCTAAATCGAACGACCAAGAGGACCTGCAACACAAGACAGGCCAATCCCCAAGTTAAACCTATAAGTCCTTGGAAGGTAATCACAATCTTGCTCCAAAAATCCGCCTAACTAACTAAGCCTAAGTCTACCCTTCAGCAGTGCCCAAAGCAAAGGTAGACATTGGCAGTCTCCCCCTATTTAGGGTGGATTATCAAAATCGCCACCTGTCAAAGTATAATCTATCTCCTAAAAAATTGAGAAAATTTCACCAGTGCTTCCCGTATGAAGAGTGTCTTTTCAGAATTTATATACGCTCAAATATGAAAAACAACAATAATCTGTAACTCTGGAAAGTCAAATTTTGTCTAACTCCATGAATCAGTAGAAATTTGGGCAGCACTCCCTCTAAAAAGGGAGACTTCCCAGATTTATACCAAGTCAGATTTGAACTCAAAAGATAACTTGAGTCCAACCAGACAAAATCTGACTAACTCCTCRGTTTTGCAGAAATTTCGRCAGCACTCCCTYTAGAAAAGTGYTTTCCCAAAATTTATACAGGGCTAAGTTCAGAACTTGAGACTAACCTTRACKTYTCAAAGTCCAAYTTTGTCTAACTCCCTGAATTAGCAAAAATTTGGGCAGCACTCCCTTTAGAAAAGGAGACTTTCCAAATTTTCACCAAGTCAGATATAGAGAAAAGACAATTTSAACKTTGACTAGTCAAAATCTGACYAACTCCTTGAACCTGTAGAAATTTCRRCRGCGCTTMCCGTWGAGAAAGTAGTTTGYCAAAATTTATACAARCCCAAGTATAACAAARGGTCTCARAAAATGCAAAAATCGATCTAAGTAAAATAAAATCAGCTCAGAAAATGCAGGAATTGACCTAACTCCTATCGCTCTAGCACGTGGCGAGCCTCTAAAGCAACTACTTGTCAACCTGAAACCCAGACCAAGTAGTTATCTCACTCAGCCACATGCAGGCCAAACCACAAAGGTAAGTACTCTCACCATCCCCAAGCTCTTTAGCAATCAATAGTTCATGCTCCCTCTGTGAGTTATTCCCTTCATACCCAACTTACATAAGGCATAGGTCAGGCCACCTGAACTTACAGAGCGTGCCCAACTTAGCCAGGCCTGAAGTCAGATCACCTAAACTTATAGAGCGCATCTGACTTAGCCAAATATACACAAAACAGGGGGGCACAACTATTTCTATCTTCTTTGGGCGTATGACTAGACCATTCTAGTCGCCCTGAACTGTTTAAATAGCCAGATTATATATATCTCTCTGAACTTAATCTTCAAGGTGGGCATAAGACTGGGCCGCTCAACTTAAGACACTACTCAGTTTGCCCAGGCTTACCTTCAATTATATCTCTTATTAATACTCTCTTCAGTTGTGATAAGCTATAGCCAGGCTACCTAAACTTATAGAGCGGCCTAACTAGCCTGTTCTTAATAACATAGTAGTAGGGTATAACCAATTATAACCTTTGGGTTCCAACACGTGCGAGGCATTGGGTCAGAATACCTAAACTTATAGAGCGGTCTGATCCTCTGCCAGGTTGATTTCTCTCTGATCCAGTCCGTGCGAGGCAGTTGGCCAGGCCACCTAAACTTATAGAGCGGTCTGCCCCCTGCTAGAATTATTCCCTCAGAACCAAACAGGAGAAGGGTTGAACCACCTAAACTTATAGAGCGGTCCAGACCTCCTCGTTCAGAGCCAAAGAAACAAAAAAACTCCCAAATAAACAAGGCGACCCAGGGTACCTAAACTCATAGAGCCCCCTGGGTCCCTGAAAACCATCCACAATCAAGCTCTCGCAAGTCAAAGCAGTCAGGTCACCTAAACTTATAGAGCGTCCTAACCCTCTATGCAATTCACAGCACCGGGTCTCCCCAAACTTATGGGGACTTCCCAGCCTCCAGAGCTCTAGGCTACCTAAACTTATAGAGCGGCTTGAGGCTCCATGCAGACCAAAATAAACAAAGCGCTGGGCTTCCCCAAACTTATGGGGACCTCTCCAACTTTGACGACCCAATCAGACTACACGCAATACTGCCTTTCTCCCAACCTTCCCCCAGATGCACCTCCTTTCGTTCGCAGTCTGCTTTCAGGCAATCAACAAAGTCTGAAGCTGAACTTTGCACACACATTCCTTCTCTTTAATCTGAGTTATATCCTGAAAGTCAAACCAAAATCAGAATACAGGGGTCACGCAATACGCCCAGTCAACCCATAGAAAGACGTACAAATAGGGGTTATAGTTAGGTTTATAGAAGGAGTCAGGGAATTACCACTCAGTTCCATGCCTCCAGGACTCCGCCTGAATCCCGACAGAGCTCCCGCAATCGGTGGGGCAACCTCCCACAAAGGCCTTGGCGCGGATCACGGGTCACAAGCCCGCCTGCCGCCTTCCTCTCAGAACCAAAGGACTAGACTTAGAGTAAGAGAGGCAGAGGGAGGAAGCTCGAGTCTCTCAGATATAGGAAGGGCGCTCTCAGACTCACGCAAGAGGGCCTTGTCGTCTTGATGCGACTGAGGGCCCCGCAATGGCGGCCAACCAATTCGCGGCATCTTGGCCAAACCTGGTCAAATCGCTGAAGCACATCCCCTGGCAACTCCTAAATCGCGGCGGCGACCCCCTTTTACACCCACTCCATCATGCTGCGGCAGCAGCCAGCAGATTGCCCTCATCACCAGCGGCAATTAGTGCTCCTGCAACTTACTTCACCAACCAGGAACAACCATGCACCTCCCTTCAAATCCTCTGATCACGCCCCCCCCCCCCTTGAGTTGCAGCTCCTCCACTCTAGCCAAACAACGCAACCCGGTGGCTCAACTGCAGTCGCCATTAGCCGCCGGTGGCAGTTCGCAGAAGCCCGTGACCGTCCAAAGTAGCCTGCAGCAAGACAGCAAGAGTACTGTAGCGCTCGTAGCCGCACTAGCAGCAGTACAGCCGTTTCGTAGTGGGCCCAGCAGTCACTGCAGCATGAGCACAGCTGAGGTCGCCCGCAGCCCACCCAGCAACCAAGCAGCTATCCGCAGCGAGGTTCAGCAGCAACCCGTAGACGTCTGCAGCGGCCGCCCGCAAGGGCTATCGGGCGGTACAGCAGCAGGTCGACTAGCTGCAGACTTCCGCTTCTTCACAGCCGGGCTTTTGCTGCACCGTACGACGTAACGAGCAGCTCACCCGTCCACCGGTAAGTCACCTTCGGCCTTACTACTTTAGATCACTCGACTTCGATGGGAACCGAGTGAGCTACGTAACCTCAGCCCCGCCATATCTGTCTTTCGGCCCATTTCACGCAGTCAGTCCTCCTTCTTCCTCTCCCTCTACACCCCAAATTTCAAAATTAATCGTCCCAGCTAATCCGCTCATCCCAGAAACACCAAGTCGGCATTTTCTCCGACTTAAATTCGTCCAGGGTAGAGCGAGATTCGAGTTTTTCACTACCCCCTTCTCCGAATGAACCCGGCGCCGAAAGCGCCCTGATTCATTCCATCTACTGGTCCCTCCTCTGTCCCCCCTTCGTTGTCTGCTGGCAGATGTACCTGGCGCGGATAGCCGCCCGGTTCGCTTGCGGCCCCTCCCCATTTTGCATTCACCTCACACCCTACTCCGCCCGCCAACTCCTCCCCCTTTCTTCGGATGAACCCGACGCAAAAATGCGTCCGGATTCACTCCCTCTCCCTGGCTACCATGCGCTACCTGTAAGCCAGCTCCCCCATTGCCTCGTTGATTGCGTTTCGTCGTTTTCCTCCTCCCTCATCTCCCGACGGCACCCCGCTCCCACAGCGCCTCGCTTTCCTGTGCCACTGCCCGTTGCTCCCAGTCACCCCGCTCGCTCCTCTAACGCGACGTCCTACAGTGACTGCGGCTCGACTCCCCCCCTTATGTCGTGCACGGTCACACTTCCCCTGAATGCACCCGACCCCCTTTCTCGTCCGGGTCCCCCCCCCTCACCGCTGCGCCCGTCGTTCCGCCGTTCAGTCCTCCCTCCTGGTTGTCGTCACCTCAATCTCTCCGTTCCACGCGGTCTGTCGGCATCCAACTTCCCCAAAAGTGTCGGCTGTCGGACCTCCCCCAACTTCATACACGCCCTCCTCCCATTTTCAGGGAGCGTGTCGACTAGTTCCAATTTTTTAACGGACGTCCCGAAGGACTTTCTAGCCGAGGCGGTGCCCCTCGTCCTTTCAATGCTCGGGCGGTCCCCAATGCCTTCCTGCTCTACCAACGTTTCCGCTCGGATCTGGCCTTCCTCTCAGGACAGATTCAACGCCCCATACGGCCCTTCCCTGTAGCGAGCATTTTCGGGCCCGCCCTCAGTCTTCACCCTTGCTTTGTCAGCATGCCGCGCCGATCCTCGGAAGATCCGGCCGTCCTCTGGCCTCTTCCCTCTTGTCGTGAGGATCTGGCCTTATTCCGAGGCCTGATTCAAACACRGCCTCAGCCACCACTTGGCCATGAGGCTCTGGGGCAACCCACGAACCCAAACAGCCCTCCTTGCTCTTTATCCCTAGCCCAGCAAGGGTGACTTGTTACCCCATCGAGCCCACCCCCCCCCTTCTATATTTACTCCACTTCTAATAGCTACCCCGAGAGAATCCCAACTGGGGCCGCGCTCTGCTGCATTCCAAGGCCTGCGAGAGCCCAGGCAACCCAGAGATATTCCTGAGCCCCCGCGCGCACCCCGCCTTCCAGTTGCTTATGGCCACGGTCACCGGGCCAGACTCGTAGCTCTGTGGTCCAGGCTCGGTGCCTATGTCCTGCAGGCATCTCGGCTAAATACACACCCAAGGGACACACATACATAGTTAGAAATGACTGAAAATAAGAAAAATAAAAACAAGCGGACGCTAGCGAGACAGCGCACGGGGCCTCCCAATGCCCCTTCGACACTGCGGGGTGGGCCCGCGATCGGACTCCCCCAGCAAAACTAAGGGGGATAGCCCCGCGGGACCCTCGACCCCTCAGTTTCTCGCCGCTCCGTCGCTCCTGCGCCATCGCCCGCTGGCCCTGACCCCCATACCTTCGCCATATGAATCCAATGTCGTAACCTATAGGGCTAAGCCCAAGCCTGGTACCAGCGGGTGCGGTCTCCCATATAAGGTGGTACCGCGCGGCGCTCCGGGCCAAGATGCCGCCCCGGCCACTCTTTCAGCCCACATTTATACCCACGGCGTCTACATGCCCGCGCCGGCCTATCACCCCGCGCCGTAGCCGTCCCATACGGGTATCGGCGCGCTAGTCCTACCGCCGGTCGCGCGCGCCGACACAAAAAAAAAAAAAAAAAAAAAAAAAAACTTTCTTCCCCTAACCAAGCCCGTCACATGGTCCAGGTCGGCCGGCTACACCGGCCGCCCATCCAATCAGAAAAATCACACGCGCGCCTAAAATTTGCGCGCCCACAACCTCCTACCAGGTCAAAGTGGCCCTCGGACGCAGTCGTATCTCGCACGACTTATTCTGACCAGGCCCATTGTTCCTGTTTGTCAGGGTATTCGCGCCGACAGCGTGAGGTGGCAAAGGAATCAGAGTAAGGAACTTAGAAAATCGGTCAACAATCACCATGACTTGTGAGTAACCGTTCTTATTAACTTTCCCAAGTCGGTGAAGTTGATGGAGAAGGGCTCCCTGGGACCTTCGGGAATGGGAAGGGGTGTGAGTAGCCCCATGGGCTTTTGTCTGCATGGTTTAATTCGTTGACAAACTTTACATTCAACCACAAACTTTTCAGCAGTCCCTTTCATGCCAGGCCAATCAAACTGTCTCAGCAATTTGCGTACGTCTTTGCCATGCCGAAGTGTCCGCTCCGTCCATGAGCCAAATCCAGAAAATGCGTGCGGAGAGGCTCATGGTTGGGCACACACAAGCGGTCGTGGTTCCCGTAGCGATGGAAAATCAGTCCTCCATATTCGTGAAAATCAGGCTGACTTGTAGGATCAACCCACAACCGTTCAAGGATGGGACTAAGTTCCGGATCCTTGGCTGTATGCTCTACGAGCTCCTCCTCCAGTTCCTTCCGGAGAGGTCGTAGGATTTCACAAGGCAAGTCATGTACTCGGGGTGGCGAGACAATGCATCAGCAACTCGATTATAACAACCCTTTTTGTGTCTCAACTCAAAGTCAAAGATGTAAATTTCATGGAACCAGCGAAGTAACGTAGGGGACAGGGTAGTTTGCTCCTTGATCCACTTCAGAGTCTCGTGATCTGAGAACACTTTGAAGTGGCATCCCTTCCGGAGGTCGTAGGATTTCACAAGGCAAGTCATGTACTCGGGGTGGCGAGACAATGCATCAGCGACTCGATTATAACAACCCTTTTTGTGTCTCAACTCAAAGTCAAAGATGTCAATTTCATGGAACCAGCGAAGTAACGTAGGGGACAGAGTAGTTTGCTCCTTTATGGACTTCAGAGTCTCGTGATCCGAGAACACTTTGAAGTGGCATCCCAAAAGATAGTGCTTCCAATGGTCCAAAGCCATCCCAAAAGATAGTGTTTCCAATGGTCCAAAGCCATACGCAGAGCTCGCCCATGTAGGTGGAAGTGGCTACCTTTACGCTGGGCATGCGTTTGTTGTAGAATTCGAGCGGCCGCAAGCCATCGCCGTCATCTTGCTGCAGCACTGCGCCAATTCCATACTGGCTTGCATCCGTAGTAACTACGAATGTCAGTTTGGGATCTGCAATGCGGAGTACAGGATAACTCACCAATGCTTCTTTCAAAGCTTGAAAGGCGTCCTTGCATGCGGTGTCCCAAGAGTAGGGAACATTCTTACTTGTTAACCGGGACAACGGGCGAGCAACAATTGTTACGATCCTGGCCAATCTTGAAGTCCACAATCATCAGAAAGTACAATGTTGTCCAATTGCGAAAAGAAATGAATGAACTTGAGCCCAATGCCGTCCAATTGCAAACGAAATGAAAGAACTTGAGAGGAGAGAGAGGGAAAGAAGAAGAAGAAGAAAGAAGAAAGAAGAAAGAGATGATGTACTCCGGCATAGACCAAAGACAAAGCTCTTCTTCTTCGCTCAACAGCCTCCTCCTCTTTATCTCCTCCTCTCTTATTCAAACAATAAATAAACAATAATAATGTTGAACAGCTGAACCAGAATCAATGTCTGAATCCCACTTCTACTACAGGCACAAGATGAGGTCCACCATAGCCATGGCAGCCCTTCGTCTTTCTCCACATACAGGCCAAGGCTGTGGCGGACAACTGAGGCTTCAGCCTCCGGTACCAAAGACAACCCAAAGCAGCTACATCGCTGCCCTACTCCAAGGTCATCACCCAGCAGCTATGACGCTGCCCACTCAACCACCATGCCTGACTCTGTCCGAGCTTCCTTGATGCGGCACTACCCCCACTGGGGCCTTCCTGATGCAGCGCCTAGCAAGGAGATGAAGATGGTGTCTACCATAGCCAGTAAGTACCTCGCCACTCTCCTCCTTGGTCCCCTTCTCCCTCCTCCTACCGGCTGAGCTCCTCCATAGCCAAGGTGGAAGCTCCCGGCTTCTTCCTCCCAGCAGCGCTGTAGAGCCCAGCGCTCCTCCACCTAGCGCTCCAGCAGCGTGACGCCCAACTCGCACATTGAAGAATGAGGCGGAGCTCTTGCCTCCACCTCTAGATATAGCGGCCTGCTTGCCTCTTGGGCGGTGACTTCCAGGCCGCTCGGCCTCTCCAAGCAACCGATACCTCCTCCGTTTCGGAGGGAAACATCATTGCAGACCCTGATATTACCCGTACAGGCTCTAGACTCAGACTGGTTGGACTGGTACCGGCCTAGGCCTACTCTACCGCTACTAGACTCTAAAAATGCCAACTTTGTCTTTTTCTACTCGGCCTCCAGTACCCCTCACGTCAACCGCAGTGGGGTGTAGTATTGGCCTACCGGCCTACTTGAATGTTTTTCCGCTACCCCAAGGGCCTCAGGGCCGCTAGCTTCGTCACTTGAGTGTTTTCCCTGCTACAACCCTCGAGGCCACGGCCACAGGTAAGTACCGGCCCTACGGGCCTACCAAACAAGCAAGTGCCCTTGCGGGTCCCACACACTCTCATACCAACAAGCACTCAGACAGGCATGCAGGTCACAAGCACACACACACACATAGACAGACTTAGAAAACACAGCAGAACGAGGGAATCTCATCAAGGCATCCATTCCATCGGCAAAACTTCAGAAATCAGCAGTGTTCTCAGTCTGTGTTATGACGGGTCATTACACAATCGAGATGCGGGGCACAAACTTCTGGTAGTACGACGCGCGACCAAGGAAAGAGCGCAGTTGACAGATGTTCGCGGGCTGAGGCCAATTGCGTATGACTTCAACCTTGGCTCCCTCAGGCTCTAGGCCTGCAACAGACAACCGACGCCCAAGATAAATAACGCTATCCTTCCCAAACTCAGATTTCTCTAGGTTGAGATGGAGTTGCGTCTTCTTAAGGATAGTGAGCACTTCCTCGAGGTGCTTGAGGTGTTCCTCCATAGATTTGTTGAAGATTAGTATATCATTGAGGTATACCACCACGAACCGGCCAATCTGTTCGCGGAGGACCTTGTCCATGAGGCTTTGAAAGGTGGCCGGTGCGTTCGTGAGACCGAAGGGCATTACGGCGTAAAGAACATCGCGTGTTTTGAACGCAGTCTTGTGCTGGTCCACAGGATCGACTTCAATCTGGTGGTAGCCAAACTTGAGATCGATCGTGGAAAAGACTTGGCACCCACCTGCGGCATCAAGCAAGTCATCTATGTGGGGCAATGGATAGGCGTTCTTTCTTGTTATGCAGTTTAAACCGCGATAGTCAATACACATGCGGAGCTTGCCTCCTTTCTTCGGAACAAACAAAACAGGAGCACCAAATTCAGACTCGTTAGGCTTGATCCACCCTTTGTCAATCATTTCGTCAATCTGTCGTCGGAGTTCCTCCAACTCGCTGGGTCCCATTCGGTATACGCAACAGTTAGGAGGAATAACACCCTCGACCAACTTGATGGTGTGTCGGACCGATCGCATGGGGACTCCACGTGGCTCGGCCAGAACTTCCGGGAACCGATCGAGTAGGTTTTGGATGTTTGGTGGAACCGGTGGAGGTGGAGGATCAACAAAGGGATCACCTAGATCAGGTCGCAGGTTGCGAATAGAGGCGACCGAATCTGAAGTAGGATCATTTGAACTAGTAGAAGGTAGAGAAGTAGAGGTGCTAGAAATAGAAGTACTAGAAATAGAATCACTAGCCGAAGTAGTAGTGGTATTAACCGCAAAAGTAAACGGCACATGGGTAGGACGAACAAAGGCAACATACAACTATTCGTCCTCTTTGAGCTTGAGCCATTTCTTGCAGAATTCATAGCATTCAGAAAAGTCATTGGGGACTTATGCTTCTCATCCAGGAGGACGATGTAGCGGTCGAACCCTGCTAGACTTTCGAGTCTGAGTTGACCCCTTTGCGGGTCCCATTTGGCTCGACCCGCCCACGCTCGCGCTCAGGGCGCGAGTCGTTCATCACAGGGGCACCCCCACCTAGTGCTATGAGATGGATGGGGATGGGCCATTTGCGAGACGGCTTTACATTGGGGATGTAGCTCCGCTCTCGTGCTAGATGGTAGCTCTTTCGTCACTCGCGGCATTTTCTCGATTTATTTAAGTGTGACCAGGCAACTGCTCCTTCCAATACATATGCAGTCCAAGGGGTTTATTGAGGTTTCTCTTCTTTGTGCATAGGCCAAGCGTCATCCTTGGGCCACGCACCTTTTCCCTAAACATATCGGACCCTATGGCATCATCGGGGTGACGCGGCACCGTCCATCCCCTAGCCCTTATTTTTTATTTTTTTGTCTAGCACATGCATCCTATTCTGATATCCCTCAGCCGCCCTTAGTCCTTCCGGGCGTCCATTTTGCACACAAGAAGTTGACACACGCATTCATCAAGCCAGGCCACACCACTTTTTCCTTGCCCCTTTTGTCCAAGCATCCTACACCAAGGCCCGCCTGCGTTTGGAGTCCGCACTAGGCCTTTGGCCTTTCCATACAATCCTTTCTCCCCTTTGCTCGCGTTTCCCTGACCCAGTCTCGCTCAAGCCATCCTAAGCTACTCACCTGCACAGTCCCACATAAGCAAAAACCGATACAATCCCCATTGGGGTCAACATATTGCCCTTCCCGCAAACCTAAGTTCCTTTCTCTCCCTGAGGTTTCTTCAACTTTCCCTTTCCTTCACATTCAGGCCATGCATTCTCCTTAGTCATGCAGTCGGGGGAATGGTTGAGTCAACTGACCTTATCCACGCTCTCAATCTCCCGCTTTCCTCACGAATTCCGCCCTTTTCACTTTTCTCAAATGTCCCTCCTTTTCCCTTCTTGGTGGCACAAGGGACCGGCAACCCTTCCCTTGCCCTCTTTCTCCACCAAGTGAGGACCGAGTTTGTTTACCGTTCGTTCCCTGACAATGTAACAAGTGAGAGGGAAAGGTTAGTCATATGCCAAGAAGGAAGCGGAAGAGAGGGTAAGGAGTGAAGGTCAAGGCTTTAGGGAGAGAGAGAGAGAGAGAGAGAGAGAGAGAGAGAGAGAGAGAGAGAGAGAGAGAGAGAGAGAGAGAGAGAGAGAGAGAGAGAAAGAGAGGGAGAAAGAAGAGACTCCCTACTCCTAATCAACCTTACTCCTTCGCTTCACCCTATCGCCCTACTTAAGGTCCCTTGCGTCCCTAGGTGCCCTCCTTTGCTTGCGACCCTTGGGTGGTGAAAGGAGATGGTGAAAGAAGAAAGTGCAAGGTGGTTGGCTATGGTGGATGGGTGATGGAGGTGGAGGAGGAGGAAGCTGGAAGGTGTTTGGCTATGGTGGATGGGTGAAGGAGATGGTGGAGGAAGAAGGTGCAAGGTGGTTGGCTATGGCGGATGGGTGATGGAAGTGGAGGAGGAAGAAGGCGGAAGGTGGTTGGCTATGGTGGATGGGTGAAGGAGATGGTGGAGGAAGAAGGTGCAAGGAGGAAGAAGGTGGAAGGTGGTTGGCTATGGTGGATGGGTGAAGGAGACGGAGGAGGAAGAAGGTGGAAGGCGGTTGGCTATGGTGGATGGGTGAAGGAGATGGTGGAGAAAAAAGGTGCAAGGTAGTTGGCTATGGCGGATGGGTGATGGAGGTGGAGGAGGAAGAAGGTGGAAGGTGGTTGGCTATGGTGGATGGGTGAAGAAGATGGCGGAGGAGGAAGGTGCAAGGTGGTAGGCTATGGTGGATAGATGATGGAGGTGGAGGAGGAAGAAGGTGGAAGGTGGTTGGCTATGGTGGATGGGTGATGGAGGTGGAGGAGGAAGAAGGTGGATGGTGGTTGGCGATGGTGGATGGATGAAGGAGATGGTGGATGAAGAAGGTGCAAGGTGGTTGGCTAGGGTGGATGGGTGATGGAGATGGAGRAGGAAGAAGGTGGAAGGTGGTTGGCTATGGTGCATGGGTGATGGAGGTGGAGGAAGAAGGTGCAAGGAGGTTGGCTAGGGTGGATGGGTGATGGAGGTGGAGGAGGAAGAAGGTGGAAGGTGGTTGGC
>BFEA01000885.1:69815-87266 GCA_003427395.1 Chara braunii | reverse complement strand
CCATTGTCCCCTCCACTCCATCTTCTCCCTCTGCCCCACCTTCGTCCGTCCCCATGGCCGAAGGCACCTCAAGCATCAATATGGGCTCGCTCCGCATGGATTCCGTCGAGGATATCCACCGCGAGCTTGTCGACCAGCCAGGCATCGGGGAGAACACATCTCTCCTCTCCATGTTTCAAGCACTCTCTGCCGCGCTCCGCAGAATCGAGGCCTCCGTGACCACCGTATTCGATCGCGTCACCTCCCTCGAAAACCACACACCCGCCATCACTGTCGTCACGACGTCACCACCCCCCTCCTCCTCCGGCCAATCTATCCAATCCACCCCCGCCGGCCAAACCGGCCAACCATCTTCTTCAGGCCAAAATAGCCAACCCCCCTCCTCCGGCCAATCTGGCCAAAGCCTCTCCGCCGGCCAAGCCGGCCAGGCCTCATCATCCAACACCACCCCCCCGCTGTCCTCCACCACACCTTCTTCCACCCCCGTCACTTCCCTTCCCGTTTCCCTCCCCTCCTCACAACCTACTACAAGCGCTTCCACCACTACGCGAACCACTCCCCTTCGCCTCTCCTCCCCCCTTACCCAACCTCTCCTAACTACTTCCACCATCCCCTTTGTCCACCCCTCTTACTCCCAAGTCCGGGCGTTTACCCCGCCATACCCCAACATCCTTCTTGCTACCTCCTTGGTGACCGCAGTCAGGATCACACCTGCTACGAAACCTCTCCTGACAACCGCAACTTCAACAACCTCGCTTGCATCGTCGCTCGCAACGGGGACATTCCCCGCTCCTTCTGCGCCACCGATATCGCGACGTTCTCTGGCCTTCCCCACAAGGACGTCCTCCTTTTCCTCTCTCAAATCCAAAATGCTTTCGACCTCCACAACATGCCCCTCGCTCATTGGCTCCCCACCGCAACCTCCTGCCTCCAAGGCGCCGCCGCTCAATGGTGGTTAACCGAAGCCAACAACCGTCGAGCCAACGGCCTTCCCCGCATCACCTTCCTTCAATGGGCCGACCTTCTCATCGCCACCTTCCGTCCGCAAAAGACCATCGATGACTACATCGATCAATTTTGCAACCTCTGCCAAACCGGCCCCACCGAGCGATTCATCCATTACGCTCGCTCCCTCCGCCTCCACATCCCGTCAACTCTTATTCCCGACTACGTCTTCAACTCCCGCATCAAGCGGGTATGCTTCCCCCACCTCGCCGCAGCCCTCGCCCATGAGCCCGAGCTCCCTCTCACCGCTCTCCTTACCCGCCTTCTCCACCATGATCGCCTTCCTCACCTCCGCTCTCAACGACCAGCCGCCCCCAACCGCACCCGATTCTTCCACAACATGGTCTCCGACGACTCGTCACTCCCCTCCGACGACAACTTTGACTCCTCTCTCGAGTCCCTTGACCCAGCCCAATTCACCGAGGAAGACTTCCAGGCTGTCCATCTCATGAGGATGGAACGGCAACGCCTGGCCTCCCAGCTTTCCTGCTCCCCCCAAACCCCTCGTCTCAAAAAGCTCGACCCCGCCGAACGCGCCTTCCTCCAGGCCAACAGCGGTTGTTTCCGTTGCCACCAGCTAGGGCATCAGCAAACCAATTGCCCCAAGGCCGGCCGCTCCACCCACCAGACTTCCCGCCCCACCGGATCCAGCCCTCCCACATCCACTTCCTCCTCCTCCACCGCGGCCTCTGGGCCCTCCTGCTCTTAAACACTGTCCCCCCGCCCCTTGTAGCCATGTCCTGGCCTCAACAATTCGTCTGCCAATCCCTCCCCCGGCGACGACTTACACACCGGACACCCCCCAGGCGTAGCAGTCTACTCCGCCTGCCCTCCTCCCGACGACGTCCTCTATTCCGTCGGCTGAGCACCCCACGGCCACATGGTCCACTACCCTCCTCCCCAACCCCTCCACCATCACTTTCTCCGATCTCGTTGGGGAACAAGACCGACACACTCGGCTTGTTAGATTAGGCCTCGAGCAGCGCCGCCTCAACGCCATGATCTCCTCCGTTTGTGCCGGAACCGCCCAGTTCCAGCTCAAGTTCGTCGCCGTCTCTTTTGGAGCATCGACGGTGAAGTTTCGGGCCCTTCTCGACATTGCTGCCACCGGCAACTTCATCACGGATGCCTGTGTCCGCAAAGCCGGCCTCCCTTCCACCGGCTATGATTCCCCGATCACCATCCGCCTAGGGGATAAGGACTCCGCCATTGTCGTCGACCGCACCGTCCCCGATACCACAATGACTGTCGGCCCTCTTCGCAGTCAGGTCTCCTTCGATGTCATGCACCTCATGTGCGACATCGTACTCGGGACTCCTTGGCTCGACCGCTACATGCCCTATACCTTCCACCCCTCTTTCATCCCCCTCTCCATCCCTCCCGATCCACCCCTTGACATCCCCTACCTTCTCCCTCCCTCCACCCCTTCCCCCGTCTCCCCTCACCAATTTCTTCACATGACCCGTGCGCACCTCGACTCCGCCTACTATTGCCTTGTCATTGACCGCGACCGTCCCGAGGACTTGCTTCCAACGGACAAACCCGACCAAGACCCCCCCTCCGACCCTCAGATCTCCGCCCTCCTATCCGAATTCAAAGACATGTTTCCGGAATCCTTGCCCGCCGGACTACCTCCCGACCGAGGTGTTTCCCACACCATCGATCTCGAGCCCGGCCACTTCCCCCCTTGCCGCCCCCCATACCAGCTCTCCGTCCCCGAGGCCGAAGAAATGAAGCGCCAGCTCAATGAACTCCTTGAAAAAGGATTCATTAAGCCTAGCTCCTCCCCCTTCGGTACCAGCTGTCTCTTCGTCAAGAAGAACGGCACCTCGGAACTCCGCATGTGCACGGACTACCGCGCCTTGAACCGGATCACGATCAAGAACAAGTATCCGCTTCCTCGGATATCTGAACTTCTTGATCGCCTCCGTGGAGCCAAATACTTCACCAAGATCGACCTTCGCAGTGGCTTCCACCAGATTCGCATCCGCGAGGAGGACACCCACAAAACCGCCTTCCGCTCCCGCTTCGGGCACTACGAGTTTCTCGTAATGCCTTTCGGTCTCACCAACGCCCCCACCACATTCCAATCCACCATGAACCACATCTTCTGCGACCTCCTCGAAGTCTGTGTCGTGATCTACCTCGACGACATCCTTGTTTTTAGCCCCACCTTCGAGTCCCACCTTGATCATCTCCGCCAAGTTCTCGCCATTCTCCGCGACCAGAAATTATACGCCAAGCTCAGCAAATGCACATTTGCTGCCTCTAGCATAGAATACCTTGGTCACGTTGTCTCCACCGACGGCATCCGCATGGACCCCAAAAAGGTCTCTGCCCTCGTCGAGTTCCCCCCTCCCACCACTTTAACCCAACTTTGCTCCTTCACGGGACTCGCCAACTACTACCGCCCCTTCGTACGCAACTTTTCCGATGTTTCCTACCCTCTCCATGAGCTCACCCGTCCCACCGAACCCTTCGCTTGGACAGACCGCCGCCAAGCCGCCTTCGACAAACTCAAGGAGCTCATCACCACTGCCCCTGTCCTCAAAATCACCGACCCCACTCGCCACTTCTTCGTCACCACGGATGCCTCCGACTTTGCCATCGGGGCCGTCTTATCCCAGCACTTTCCCCCCGACCCCGTGGAAACCCCCTCTATCAAGGACTCCCCCACTCACTCCCAATGCCCACCCGGCGAGCACCCCATCGCATTCGCCAGCAAGAAACTCCTTCCCGCAGAAATGAACTGCCCATCCAACGAGAAGGAGCTCCTCGCCATGGTCTACGCCCTCAAAGTCTGGCGCCCGTACCTCGACGGGCAATATTTCACCATCCGTACCGATAACACCGTCGTTTCCTCTATTCTTACCAAAAAAGACCACCCCTCGCCAAGCCCGCTGGCTCGACTTCCTTGCCCAATTTACCTTCACCATTTGCCACACCCTCGACAAAAGCAACCATGTTGCCGATGCCCTCTCCCGCCGCCCCGACCACAAGCCCCTTGAGAAAGTCTACGCCACCATGACCCACATCCAGCTCCTGCCATCACTCCACCATCGCTACACCCAAGGATACCTCTCTTGCCCCGACTTCTCCACCATCTACAACAAATTCCGTGACCTCGACCCCGTCTCCGGCTACGCCCTCCACGACAACCTTCTCTACAGTGAAACCAAAGGCACCCGCCGACTCTGCATCCCTGACGCCCGTGGCCTCCGCACCCAGCTCTTGGCCAAGCACCACGACGCCAAGACCGCTGGCCACCTTGGTTTCCAGAAAACCTTTGATACCATCTCCCGTTATTTCCATTGGCCTTCCCTCCTTGCTGACGTCAAAGCCTACATCCGCTCGTGCCCCACGAGTCAGGTCGTCAACCCCTCGAACCGGCCTAAGCCCGGCATGCTTCAATCATTGCCCATCCCCACCCACCGCTGGCAGTCCGTCTCCATGGACTTCGTGTGCGGTCTTCCCAAGACCGACCTCGGGCATGACTGCATCTACGTTATTGTTTGCCGCCTGACCAAACGTGACTTCATCCCATGTACCACCTCGCACAACGCCAAAGACATTGTCATTCTCTTCTTCGACCATGTCTCCAGACACCACGACCTCCCCGAGAATATCATCAGTGATCGTGACCCCCACTTTCTCTCCCAATTCTGGAAACAGCTCTTCAATGCCTACGGAACCACGCTCAGGTACAACACTGCATTCCATCCACAAACCGACGGACAGATCGAGAAGATGAACGATACTCTCCAAAGAATCTTGCGGAAGTATTGTCATCCCCACAATCACGATGGGGATCAGCTGCTCACCGCCGCCGAGATTGCCTACAACAACGCCGTTTGCCCTTCCACTCGCAAGTCCCCCTTCTACCTTGACCTTGGCTATCACCCATGCTTGCCTTCTGACTTCTTGCTCCCCTCGCAACTCAACCCATCCTCCCCCTGTCCCTCTCTCAATGAATGGGTTGCAACAATGAACCGTCTCCTAAGAGAAGCAACCGAGTCAATCAAGCACACCCAGGAACAACAAGCTAAACAAGCCAACAAGCATCGCCGTGATATCACCTTCCAAGTAGGGGACAAAGTCTGGCTCTCCRMCAAACGCTTTGAACCTGAACAGGGCTTGTCCAAGAAACTCTCGAACAAGTGGCTCGGTCCCTTCYCCATCATTGAACAAACCTCTMCCGTGAAC
The DNA here is from genome assembly GCA_003427395.1 of Chara braunii. Classification (NCBI taxonomy): domain Eukaryota; kingdom Viridiplantae; phylum Streptophyta; class Charophyceae; order Charales; family Characeae; genus Chara; species Chara braunii. The sequence goes on along the minus strand of BFEA01000885.1, from coordinate 82,058 downwards.
TAYAAACTCCAGCTACCCCCTGACATGAGCCRYGTACACCCAGTCTTCCACGTAGAATATCTCAARGAATACCACRAATCCCCGCCTCAGTTCGCTGATCGCCCATATCCTCGACCTCCACCTATCATGCTTCCCACTGGACCAGAATTCATAGTCGAATCAATCATAGGAAGAAGAACAACCCAAGTCGCAGACCATCCGTCACCAATCACCGAATACAAAGTCAAATGGACCGGATAACCTGACGAAGAATCAACATGGGAACCCCTTGAAAATCTCAAGAATGCCATGAGACTTGTCCGCGCCTATGATCATTCCCACCCTGCATCCTAGCTACCCCCCCTGCCCATACCCTGACTAAACCCTGAACCCTTGCTTAAACCCTGCTACAATCTCGCCACCTTGCTCTACACACACCCCCGCCACAGCCACCCTTGCCCTTGACCCACTTTTCTGATGCCTGACCTGCCCTTGTTCCTCGCCTAGCCTTGCCCCATTCGCCCTCTCCACTTCCTTGTCCATCTTGTCCAATGTTGGTGGACCTGTGTGACGACCGGCGATAAAGGATCTAATGGCATGCGCACGAGGGCGATGGCTTGCTGCATCACTGTTCATGGAGATTATGCAGCTGGATTGGCCACCATGCTGCTACAACGGCYGGCACCCTGCCTCGCAGACTCCCTGGAGCAGCTACTTGTCACATGAACCATGTACCAGTCTGCGACTCCCTTGCTACAGGATCAGACTCCATTGCCAATCATGTACCGGACGCACCTGAGCACTTCGACTTTGGCCTTTTGGACTACCTCTACGACTACCTCCTGTCACAGCCGCTGAAGACCGCCTTGCTGCCTACTTTGGGACCTGCTCAAGACCTCCGAAGACCCCTTTCCTGCTGCTGATCAAGACACTTGAAGACCCCCCCAGACCCCTTGACCCATTACAGACCTCAGACTGTGTACCCAGATCCCATCAGACACCCCAACTCTTGTACATGTGAAATTGCCCTCGAACCTGCAACATGCAATTCTTTTATTTTATTTTTCATCCCCTGACAACCCATAGAATTTCAATAGAAATACCCCGTTCACCCTTGTAGAACATCAATAGGAATACCCTATCCCCTGTTCACCCTTGTAGAACATCAGTAGGAACACCCTATCCCCTGTTCACCCTTGTAGAACATCAGTAGGATATCCTGTTACCTGGTCCCCCTTCTAGAATATCAAGAGGACTATCCTGTTTCCCTGCAATACCCTTAGCCCACCAGTAGGATAGCCCTGTTCACAACCCACCAACACGACACTCTGTGCCTTATCACCTACATTATACCCCTCTCCCTCCTTCGACTTGTTGACCAGTGATCGGCCCCGTCCCGTCCTTCACAGCTTTCAGCATGGCTTCATGACTTTTGGCAGCCGGGACGTTGCCTTCTAGAGGGAGGGGATAGTGTTACGGACTCCGCCAGGGCTCGATCCCTGGTCCATCTTTTCGCTGTTCTGCTGCTTCCCGTTTTCGGCCTGGCACCCTTTTTCCAAAACCCCTCCTTTAGTACCATCGGATTTTGGACAACTGGCGCCATGCTGCAATTCGGGCGCCACTTTCAAATACCGCACTTTTCAGTTCTGCCCTTGGGGCTTTTGCAGATCTGCCCCCGGTACTGTACCGGACACCCGGTACTTATACCGGTGCCCCGTACAGTACGGGGACCCGGTCTCGTACCAGTTTTCAGCTGCTGTACTCGTACTCAGTGTGACTTGCTCCTGTTTCGACATTCGGAATCCAAGACTTCGACTTTGTGTCCTTGCCACTGTGTCTGCGTCCGACCCTCGTTCGTGTTGAGTGAGTGTGTGTGTGTGTGCTCTCACTCTCTCCCCTGTCTCTTATACACATCTAGATGTGTATAAGAGACAGGTACTGTACCGGACACCCGGTACTTATACCGGTGCCCCGTACAGTACGGGGACCCGGTCTCGTACCAGTTTTCAGCTGCTGTACTCGTACTCAGTGTGACTTGCTCCTGTTTCGACATTCGGAATCCAAGACTTCGACTTTGTGTCCTTGCCACTGTGTCTGCGTCCGACCCTCGTTCGTGTTGAGTGAGTGTGTGTGTGTGTGCTCTCACTCTCTCCCTCTCTCTCTCCTCTCCCTCGGCTCTCCTTGTCTCCCTCAGCCTCGCGCCTGTTACAGACCAACTAGAATAGCAGAGCATCCACAACTATCTATGAGTTTGCCAAGTAAATTCTGTCAAAATCTGCTTGTTTCAAGTTCTTTACTGCCCATCACTCCTTATATTGTCTGTTGCCACTGTCTCACATAGTCCTCGTTCCATTCTCTTCTACAGTTCGTTTCATCACTGTCTTTCAGTTTTTTTTTTTTTTTTTTTTTTTTTTTTACAAAAAAATGGGTGCGGGTTATTACCCTGGGTGATGTGAGCACCACCTGGTAATAGACTCGCCGCAGGCTCCATTCTATTGGTGGGGAGCGACACCTGCTGGAAATTGTGTCCAGCATCCCTTCACATTACGACATCACACCACGGCGAAAAAGAGTTATCTCTTGAGACTAATAAGGGCTACAGCTGGTGCCTCTTCGCCCTGCTACTGGGCGCCTATCCTGTGGCTTGTCTCCTAGCACCTTGTCCCCAAAAATGTAGCATTTCATGCAAATCCACCAGAGATAGGCTTTCCGGGGGGAAAAGGTCCGGAAGTCGGATAATGGGCACAGGGGAACCGTGGCATCCAGCTTGGTCCAATCGTGAAAGCTTAGCCTGTAGTCCCTCTTGTGGGGCGTCTCTTGTTGGTCTTGTCGCTGTCTCCCAGCCCAGGTCACCTCTAAACTCCACCCCCTGTATGTCCCGCCCAGCCAGTCTTGGAAGAATTTTTGGAGTCCTTTGTGAATTTCGGTTCGTGTGTGCATTGTTTTAACCTGTTCTTTAGCCTTTTCCCGTTGCATAGTTATTGCTGTTTGCACCTGCAGCTTGATCTGTTCTGTAAAGGTCGAGCCATCCAGACAGGCGCCCTCCATCTTGGAAACACACCATCGCCACCAGAGGGCCAAAGGATCGTTCTCCGTCCTACATCAAACACATTGCTCGCAAAAGTGGTGTTTAGTTCTTCTTGCCAAACCCCGCACAAGAGTGCCCTCCAGTCACATGGCCATCGAGTCGCTATACCAAACCGCTGCCCACCTTTTATTTAGCCTTTTCCCGTTGCATAGTTATTGCTGTTTGCACCTGCAGCTTGATCTGTTCTGTGAAGGTCGGGCCAGCCAGACAGGCGCCCTCCATCTCGGAAACACACCATCGCCACCAGAGGGCCAAAGGATCATTCTCCTTCCCACATCAAACATATTGCTCGAGAAAGTGGTGTTTAGTTCTTCTTGCCAAACCCCACACAAGAGTGCCCTCCAGTCACATGGCCATCGAGTCGCTATACCAAACCGCTGCCATATCCTGTTCCACCAGCGCCAAATCCAAACAGAGCCCGGGCACTGCAACATGATATGTTCAATAGTCTCCGGAATTTTCCAGGACGGGTAGGCGGCAGCGCACAAACTTGCACCAGGGTAGGGCTCTCCCTTGCTGCTCAAGGCTCGTTCTGCTAATCAGCCAGTCATTAGTTGGTAAACATCGGCGCTCAATCTGCCATAGCAACTTAGCAAGGATGCTGCTTGGATGGCCGTGTTCTTACCCCTTTGAACCATTGAATCGGGCGCAAGGACTCCTTTCCGACGTTCAGGTGTTTCATCCATCTGTGCTCTACCTGTTCTTTCAAGTCCACACAAGGGCACAGCATATGGTACACGGCCTTGACCGTTAAGGAGCGAAGCTGCCTGCAAAAATTCCCCCCTTTCCGTGTGTGAACAGTCCATACCCAGTTTGCTGGGTCAAAAGGCAAGTCCTTTATTGAGGTGTCAGGTCTGAAAGCCACCCACTGGTACTTTTCTTTTAGAACTCGGATTCTAAACACTTGGGTGTTATGCCTCCAGTCTGTTTCATACAGGTCATCCTAGAGAGACTGTTTTCCCCATGCACTTGAAACAGGTTGACCGGTATCTGCCCATCTGGATGAGTGTCCAAGATATTACCAACCCTGGCCAAGTCCAACCCAATCACTCTCTTGCAGAGTCGGACCCCTGCTAAGGATTCTCACCCGCTCCAAGGAGATAGAGAAGATCCAAGGATTCCAGAGCCTGGGCCGGCCTATGGAAATACCTGATCCTCTCCGTGAGCTGCCGCTCAGTCAACCAGTCCTTCCTGTCTTCATCCCATATATCCCCCACCCTCAGGATGCCATGCCTGACACAATTCTTCCACGGCCGATCAGCTGAGGTCAGAACCCTACCGTGGTTGTCCGTTACCCATCGGTTTCCAAAGAGGGGTTGCCTGAACACCTCCACCCATCTAGGAGGGGGTACCTTGTCGGGGAGGGGGAGGCGCCTCCAGTTTGCCAGCAGGGTGGACCAGAAATGATCATGTGACAGGGTCCCACCTGGCCTCTAAAATCTCGTTATCTCCCAACCTGGCTGGCTTTTTGGGTATTGGCCAATGCCGGTCCCCCAACCACCTACACGGATCTATGTCAGCCGGAGTCCGGGGGGCGCATCTCCTAATCTGCTCCAGCACCAAGGGCCTCCCAAGGCGGCCAGGGCTCAAAGAGAAGGCTCTTGATCCATTGTAAGGATAACGCCGTTATCTGCGTGGCAGGGTCAATAATTCCCAGCCCCCCTTTATCCCTGGACTGGATGACCGAACTCCATGCTGCCCTGCTGAGCACATGGCGATACTCGTGGCTCCTCCTCCACAGAAAGGCAGCAGTGTGACGCTGAATGGACCGTAGCGAGGCTTTGGAGAGGGACCAGATTACTGATTTGTATCAGAGGGACGCCAGGATCACCTACCATCCTTATCATCATTGACATGAGAAGCCCTCCCCTTCCTCCCTCATTTCTTCCCTTTCTCCCCACCTTCTTTGTCACTCCACTCAACTTAGAAAAGTTATGCTGTGACCTTGCAGTTCAGAGAGACATAAAGAAGGCCCTCCAGTTGAACGCTAAGTGATGGTAGAGGAGAAAATGATGACAAGGGCGTTGAGGAGGAAGAAATTGTCCACGGAAGTCAGCAAACAATGGTCGAGCGCTTCGCTGTATGTGTTTGAGCTGATATCTCCTTCACATGCTTGCTTTGTCTTTTGCATGGGCATGACTTTGCTGATGACATGTACGGCAGTTGGAGTTCATTGCAGATACTGCTGAGGCCAACTGTCGCGCTGGGCTCGCACAGCATGTTCCATACATTAGACCTTGACAGTCTGAACACAACCTTGGTTAAGCCGTGTTTGTGAAGAAAAGCAAAGCGCTTCACTGTCTTACTGAGAGAGTCATACACTGTTGATGGTGGCTATAACAGCCAGCAACTGAAACGTCAGTGTTGAAGTCTCCATAAAGTGATTGGGACCAAAAGGAGACTGCGGATGTTGAAAGAGCGCGCATTCTTGGGCATTATGCTGGCTTTGGAGTTGGGACTACTTCGGCATATTTATGATCAACTAGTCCGGAACCATTGGATTCCGAGCTTTTCCCTTCCTTGTCATTGATTTTAGCTGGGACATCAAATGGTCACACCATGTTTCTTATCAAGATTTACCCACGGAATAGAGGCACTGCCGAGTGAGTCTTTTCAACAAAAAAAAAAGGTTCGGCCACAGCTGTTGGCTACTCATGTTGTGTGGGTTGTGGGTTTCTTAGGGCGTACGCATGACATCTTACAACTAAAGCCATCCCTCATTAAGGTCAGTCTGTCAGACACATCCAGGAAAGTCCTATTGTGTGTAAGGCCTTATTATGGTCTTCACTTCTATAACTCCTACTTGTTTCCCATTGGAACAAGAGAAGAATGGATGACACACATAAATCAAGAAATGGTCCCAAGGAAGAAGAAGATGAAGAGTGATTCTTGCAACCGGCGAGACCGTGAACCCAACTTCTTTTTTTTTTCAATCAGTCTCTCACGGTTCGGGCTCCTTTCCAACAAGTTAAACAATTGAACCTGAGAGAACTTCAAAGGGAACAAGCAAGCCAAGGGAAAAGGAGGTGATCCAGGGGAGACAAGGTCACGTTCAGACCTACGTCGTAACCCGAAGAGAATGCCCACTCAGTAACGTATTCGGGTTAACTTTCAGTCTAGGTTCAGTGATAATGACCAGGCATTCTATTCAGGTAAAGACGGTACCAAAGATTGAGCCTAGACAGGGGCAGGAGGAACTGGGCAAAAGCCTAAAAGCTTGAACAGAGCTACTCACTGACAGCCAACATGGTGTTTGGGTAGATATCCGCTCCCAAGGTATTCTCATTCACTGGGTTCAGAAGACCCATGACCAACCCCGTGATTAGAAGGATGACATAGTCCTGGAGTTGCAGTAAGGGCTCCCTTAATCTCTGTTTACCACACCTGTTGTCGCAAAAAACACAAAACGAGGAGACAGTCCCTTCTTGTCAATCGAGCACGTTACACAATGTCAAAACTAACCCCCCTGTTCCATGGCAGTTTTCCTGTGCTGTGCTTGTGCTTCAAAAAGTTGCAGAGGTCGTAAGTTGCTCGAACCATTTCATGACCTTGTAAGCCGTAGTCTCTTTACAATGTTTGCAGGCCAAAGTGCAGATATGCAAGGGCAGTTCCGTTTGAAATTTGAATATGTTCCTCGCTCCACTACACAACACTCGACACGCATTTGGACACTTTCTGGACCCCCCGGCTGACTATCAATACCACTGAAGCCAGTAGGCGCCACACTGCKSAATGTCAGTACCCATCCACAACAGAATATGTTCCTCGCTCCACTACACAACACTCGACACGCATTTGGACACTTTCTGGACCCCCCGGCTGACTATCAATACCATTGAAGCCAGTAGGCACCACACTGCTGAATGTCAGTACCCATCCACAACAGCAGTCACCAAACCAATGGGCACTGGCGTGTAGGGGCCTACAAGCCCTGCACCAACTTCGCTCGCATCACATCTAGCATTATGTGACAGAGGCTGGAAAATCATCATCATCATTATCATCATCTTCATACAATTTCAAGGTTTCAAAATTCCATTTACGACAACCTGCACATGCATGTCGACCTGCCATCTGTTTCCTTTTTTTTCCCCTTTTTTCTTGGTGTCACGATTATCTTTTTACATACATTGTCCCCTGTTCCGTTCAGCCCTCCCCCTTAACCCCTGTCATTGTGCCCCAAAATAACTTGGAAATACCGTCGAACAGTCCTCCAGACTGCATACCTTGTTCCGTTCCCACCATTCGCTGCACCATAAAATGAAGGAAAACCCAGAACTGGGCTACTTATGTGGAGCGCTGCCGTATCGTGTACCCAGATTGACCGGTATTCCAGAACAGTCTGTCCTTGTCTTGGTCCTAAACTAACTGGGTGAGAATCTTTCCACCAGAAACAGGTATGATCAATTGATGAGTAAATAATGACCAACGGGAAGTCCAAATTCAATGGCAATCAGTAATGAATACCTCGTTACCAAAGGAAAGTCTAAATTCTAAGGCGGTTGCTAGTGAATACCTCATTACAAATGGACAGTTCCTGAGCTCCATAGCTGCCCGCTTGTTAGGTTGTCAAATCTTGTGAAAGTCCTTTTCCCTCATCACGAGGAAGGAAACAAAGAATAACAACGTACAAGAAAAGGCAGCTGTGTGCCCACAACTCACCTTCGCATGACCAGCAGCAGCTGCGCAAAAAATCCTGGTGTTTCACGCCCAGACTTGTCACGGATTATAGCATAATTCTCGTACATCTCATCTACAAATTGCCTCCACTGACGTCTCCAGAATCCTTTTTGACGAACAGGGGTTCCTCCATCCGACGGTCCAGAAGCTCCTGCTGCCTTCACAATCGGATCTCGGAGACCTTCTGTGAGCTCCAGCTCAAAATAAGCTGATGGTGTATCCTCGAGTCTGGTGCCACCTTCATCAAAAGACTGTTGTTCCATAAGTGTTGGCATGCTGCCTCGCCCGGTTGTTGGTGTAGTGTCAGAACTCTCGGATACAGATGAATCAAGCCTGGACAGCTGTGAAGATGTTCTCTTTTGCTTAGGATGCCCTGCTAAAGAAGGCCCCAAGGCTGCGGTCCTCCCTGCATGGACGTTCCAATATTGAGGCAAATCCTCATTCTTCACCTCCACCGTTGTAGATCTGATATGCCCATCAAGCACATCCCTGCACACAATCGCCCAAGGTAAGGAAAATACTCTGTCTTTTATGCTTCCCTTCGTGAAGTTTGTGTTCATCTCTTTCCCCCAAAAAAAAGACAAAACGTCCATCACGCATTCAAAATTTCAACCTTCTGCAAAGGAATTCTGAATAGAATGCTGTGCATGTCGAAATCACACCCCTGGCACAGGTTTCAGTTGGTTTGAGCACTGGAGAAGGAGACACCAAAGCCGCTCCATAGTACAAACTACCCAACAGATTGGCAGTACATTAAGATAGTTCCGCTCCAGCAAATTTGTTCATAAATTTCATGCTCTCTTCTCACCCGGGATTACATGTTTTTTATATAGCTCTATCCATCTCCAGGGCCAAAGGACTCGAAAAATCAAAATAACGAAATTCTCGAGTCATTTCAATAGGCTCAGAAACATGGTAACCGACCGGATGTCCGGACCGGGTTCCAGACAGTCCGGAGCCAAATGTCTGGGTCCGGTGTCCGGTCTCGAACGTCCGGAAAGAGGGGCCCGATGAAAAATTCGAAAAAAAAAAGGGGGCAGTCCAGGACATTTATCGGGTCCCGGGCGCCCCCTGAAAAATACGGGGCCTAAAAGTAAACAATCTGCCACAAGTAACCCAAAAATTTTTTGATGAATGGGTCTTCGGCCTACCGGACATGAGTCCCTCTCTCTCTCTCTCTCTCTCTCTCTCTCTCTCTCTCTCTCTCTCTCTCTCTCTCTCTCTCTCTCTCTCTCTCTCTCTCTCTCNTCTCTCTCTCTCTCTCTCTCTCTCTCTCTCTCTCTCTCTCTCTCTCTCTCTCTCTCTCTCTCTCTCTCTCTCTCTCTCTCTCTGTCTCTCACTTCAGCGTGCGAGCGCGCACTGTCGGAGGGTGCGGTGTCCCGGCCCTCCGCTGCTTACCAGGCATCCACCCACTCTCCACTGCTTACCAGGCATCCACCCACTCATCGCTGCTTACCAGGCATCCGCTCACTTACCACTGCAGGCCTGGTATCAGTCAGCAGGGTCGCGTGGAATTGACAGACTAGGCCTTGTTACTAGGCCTTCCGATGGGACCACGTGGGCTCGACACCCTACCTTACTGCGAGCCGTCCCGAAGCTGAAAATACCAATTGGGTTTTGTCTGGGTAGGAGAAAGGGGTGGCATGGTTTACTCCGCCGCGCGTCAGGCCTCGATGGTCGTGATCTGAACTAGACACAGGGATGTGATAGCGATAGCCGGTGATGTCTTCTCAACTGCGCGCCAGGTTCCTGTAGCTGGGTTATAGGGTGGGTGCAGTGGCAACAGTCACTATACGTAAAAGAGAAATACAGAGAAAAGTGAAGGAAAAAAGGAAAAGGAAAAGGTGTCGAGCACGGAGCCTCAGATCCATGCCTAGACCTAGATCGTTCCTGCCCGATGGCTTTGGTGATGTCTCGACGCAAGAGAGATTTAAAGCGCCGTTCCCCTCTCCTTATAATTATTATTATTACTATTGTTATCATTGCGAGGCCACAGCCTCGATGAGCCCCTTTCAGGCCCTGTCAAGCAGCACGTCGGCCGCCCTAAGTGAAGGCAGGCTCGACGAGGACCTGAGGGCCCCTATTTCGGCCACCACGCAACTAAGGAAATCCAGGCAGTTGCGCAGTGCCAGTTGGTTAAAGGAACCCAGGCCCTGGGCCGCCTGTTTGCATGTATCGAAGGCAGGCCCTGGGCTTGATACGGGATGTGGGCTAAACACAGACCGAAGGCAGTTGGGCACAAGCAACCACCTCCGTTTCGGACTGGGCCTCAGCCTACCGGGGCCTACCGGAAGCTTCTTGGGAAAGGCCCAGCGCAGCCTGGGACAGAACGCAGGCAGGCCACTTCCATATAGCAAAGGGCCTGCCTCCGCATTGGACATTCGGGTGCTGGCTACATGCTGCGCAAGCGCTGCTGCGCTGAAGCTGGCCAGCGCTCACTCGCTCACGGGCGAGCTGGAAGGAGCAGGCAGCCATAGCCGAGCTGCGCTGCTGTGAGCTGGGTGTGGCGCAGGGTGGTCCTTGGGTGCATGTGGCATCTGTGTGTTGGGGACGAGGTTGTGAGTGATGTGAGAGACATACCTGGTGCTGGAAGCGTGCGGCATTGGCCACTATCTGCTCGTACTTCGGCTGTTGTCGTCATCTTCGGCATTGTAGTCTAGGCTAGATAGGATCTGCCATCTGTAGTCTGGGCGCCGAGCGCCAGATAGGATATCAACATTGGTTCTTCGTTGATGATGATGATGAGACTATTCCAGCGTTGTCAATTATGAGCTTTTGGTGTGCTCTTATTTGGTGAAACTCGTGATGCAATTCTGCTATTGGTTCGAGGTCACGACTATCTGGTCTTATGCGTATGATGCTGTTTGATTGCTGAAGTTCGCTATTGCTCATCTTCCTTGCAATTCGGTATACGTTGCGCTCCTCTGGCGCTTGTCTTCTGCCTATGCGGTACATGCATGCGGTCTGCTTGGTGAGTGAGGCCGTAGGCGGTGTGTAGTGAGGAGGGCGGAGACAAGGTGTGGCGACCCAGGAGGAGAGGGGAATCGCCAGGAAGGCTACGGTGTGTATATTGGGTGTTCGCAGTGTGACGAGAACTATTTGGTGGTTGATTGGTGCTGAGGTGGAACGGCGAGATAATGCTGGTTGTGCCGATGCAGTGACTGGTCATTGCAATAGCCATCAGGTCATCTGGTGAGAATATCTGTGGTTGGGAGCAGCTATAATGAGGTACGTTGCTCTTAACCTTATCTACCCTCTTCATCACTTCTTACCGTGAGGTTGTGAGTTCCTTCTTGAGAGTCCTCTCATGGGAGGTGTCGTGTGCGCTCAACCTTTAGAGTCGGCATTGTTCACGTGGAGCATCTGGAAGGAGAGGGCGTGCTTTCTGAAGGGCCCTGGACGGAGCACTGGGTCACGGTCACCATGCTAACCCACCGGGAGTAGAGCATGCATGCTTTGCTGCTTTGTCCTTGTCTGCTTGCTGCGCTCATAGAGGGGTACTGAAGGGCCGGCCAGCCCTATGGGAGAGACGAGTGTCGGGCGTCTATAAATAAACACCGGCTGGGGAAACCATTGGCTATGATCGTCGTCCTGCTGCGACGTAAAATAATTCCTAATGACACTTGGGGGCGGTCGTTAAATTGCCTTTGGATCAGCCAATTGGTGTAAGGCCCGCTGCACGCGAGGATAAACACAGTGCAGGGCTGGCCAGCTCAGCAGCCACTCGGGGCAGCTACTCGGGGCACAGGGGTGGGCCGTGTGCACACCTTTTAGTCACGCACGCCAAACCCGATTGCTCAGGGACGCTGACGTCAAGTGACAATCAAGGGGAATTGGGGAAGGGGTAGATTCCAGGTGATAAGTTTGAGTAAGATCCCATGCTGCAAACAGACCCAACAAATGATGTTACTTTTATTTTGACTAGTTAGATGTACTGCCATTGACATCTGACAGACAACATAGTTTAGAACTGATTCTGTTCATTGTGCTTTCTGTTTGCGAGCTAGGCAAAGTAGAATAGTATTATTTGTAGGAATCTGAACTTACCTGCTGGACTCAAATGTTTAGTCTCTAATATAGCTGCCGATTATTTATATCGGTCTGTACATGTCGCTGCGGTAGGCATCCATTGTGTGTCCTAGTGTAGACGGTGTGCAGCTCTGTAGCATATGAGCGATAGGGACACCACTAGTGAGAACGACCGGATCTTGCGATCGGCTAGATGCCCGATAGCCCACTTGGCCTCAGGACCAGAGGGCGACAGATATCTGTTCCGCCAGCTTAGGGAGAGGCAGCAACAACAGGGGAAGTGTTACGGACTTCGCCAGGGCTCGATCCCTGGTCTATCTTTTGTTGTTTCGGCTGCATCCCGTTTTCGGCCTGGCACCCTTTTTCCAAACCCCTCCTTTGGTACCGTAGGATTTTGGACAACTGGCGCCATGCTGCAATTCGGGCGCCACTTTCAAATACTGCATTTTTCAGTTCTGCCCTCGGGG
>BFEA01000885.1:50102-60630 GCA_003427395.1 Chara braunii | reverse complement strand
TACTCAGTGTGACTTGCCGTTTCGGCATTCGGAATCCAAGACTTCGACTTTGTGCCTTGCCACTGTGTCTGCGTCCGACCCTCAGTCCGAGTCCGTCATGTCGAGTGAGTGAGTGTGTGTGTGTGCTCTCACTCTCTCCCTCTCTCTCCCTCTCTCTCCCTCTCTCTCATCTCCCTCGGCTCACCCTCAGCCTCACGCTCGTTACAGGAAGGCTAGGGCAGCAGAGACCAGCAGAGCATTCGCAAGCGAAGCAACTGTTTCAGTGGCCATGGCAACTGCTGTGCAGCAGAGTTCCCAGGCCAGCAGTTCAGGGTCTGTAGGGTCAACGGTTGCACAAACCCAGAGCCAGTCGACTGGAGTTATGGCAAGCCAGCCATTGGTGTTGTCACCCGAGGAGATCGCCATACAACAGGCTGCCCTGCAAGAGGCACAACTACAGACGGCTTTAGGAGAGATTAAGGCAGAAAAAGAAAGAATGATTAGAAGAAGAGCCAGGTTGCAGCGGCGACAAGCGGACATTAGTGAGTTAGAGGAGATGGACCCAGCAGAGCTGGATGATCCGGTGAGGGCCCTGAGGTCGGTCTTGTTAGGAGTAGTAGAGATGCAAGACCAGCAGATGGCAATCTTATGGGACATCCAGCAGAGTCTGGCCGTCTTGGTCGGACAAGCGCAGGCGGCACCATCACTGTCCGGGCCTGGTGCCTGGCCCGTTGTACATCCTCCTCCTTTTGTTCCACCGGTGACTGGGGTATCCCCATATACCGCTTCAGTATCGGTTCAGCCTGTCTCCCTGGGTATGCCGTTAACAGGAGGGCTCTCAGCAGGTCCTAGTTTACAGGTTCCTGTACAGACAGTGTTTACCCAACCTCCGTCGCAGGTTGCCGTAAGTGTGCAACCTGCTATCTCGCAGCCTGTACAGCCGCAGGGTACACAGCCCCTGCAGTCAGTGCAGCAGCCTGTATCACAGGGTCCACAGCCCGAAGTGATGCAGGGACCGGGACAAAGTCAGTGGGTACCGAAAACGGCCATCACCGCTCCAAAACCCTTTACAGGGGATAAGAGGGGCGAAGACCTCGACACTTGGTTGAGGGCAGTGTCGGTCTCTGTCAAGTGCAAACTTACCTTGCCGCACGAGGAAGTGTTTGTGGCTGCATCCTACGTAGAGGGTAGTGCAACAAGATGGTTGAGTGGTTTAGTGCGATTGCAGGGATACGGTCATGACTTCCGCGCTTGGGCAGCCCACCAGAAACTGGAGGACTTTCTCAAGATGGTGGAAGATAGGTGGCACGATCCACAAGAGGCCCAAAAGGCCACTGACGCGATCCTGGCACTGCACACGAGGCAGTTTAAGTCAGTAAGAGAGGCCACTAACGTTGTAGAGTGTCTGATCTGTGTCCCTGGGGTGCGCTATGACCCCCAGGCTGTGTATCTTTTTAACGGGGAACGGGGGAATTAAACTCCCGTTGAATCCCGTTAAATTCAAAAAAATCCCGTTGAATTCGTGTTAAACGCGAAAATGGGCCGCTCCCGCGCTTTTCGAAAAAACGGAATTGATGCGCAGGGTCCAGAACACGTAGCCCTAGGCAAAAAAAAACAAAACAAAAAAATAAAAACAACCCCTGAAGCACCTCCCATCCGCCCCCACATCCCCCAACCCCCAACACCCCAGTTATGTGTGTGTAGGTGTGCTGTGTGTGCGCGTATGTGTGTATGTGTGTGCTTGCGCGTAAGAGTGTGTTTGTGCATGAATATGAACGTATGCGCGTGTGTTTGTGTATGTGTGCGTTTGTAAGTGTGTGTGTGTGTGTGTGTGTGTGCATGATTGTTGGTGTGTGTCCATTGTTTCCCTTTTGAGGGATATAGTTTTTTCCCGTTGAAAATTGGGGTCGGGCGATTTGGGTCTGTGTTTTTTTTTTTCTTCTCTTCTACTGCATTTTCCCAGAAATACAGTATCCAAGCATTCGGCTGTTTGTTACCAAGTAATGAAATCTAGAACGGATTGCCATGCCTCGTTGGCAGGGCTTGCTAAGAAAAGAAAAGAAAAAAAAAACGTACTTACCTTTGCCATGAATCTAGTAGAACATAGGTAGATACACTGCCAGTAGTTTAGAGCTTGAAATGTCATTTTTCCTGGCCGCGTGTGGGGCGGCACAACCCTCAGTAGCTTGCTATTCGTTTTTCAGGTTTTTTCTTTTTCTCTTTTTTTCCCTCTTGCGATCCAAGAATCTGGGCTCCGTCCAGCGGCCTAGCTCAATTGATTAGGCACGCAAGTGGCATTCAGGAGGTTGTGGGTTCAATCCCCGCCTATGGCACTCTCGATGCCAACCAACTGAGATAGTCAGATGGATCCTCCCAGTCTGTATCAGTAAGGTCTTCAGCCAACACGGCTGGGAGGCACCTCCTGTCCCTACTATCCTACCTCAGTGTGACCAACACTGAGGACCATCACCCTACCAGTATTGAGGGCAACTTGGACCACATAGCAGTGACAAGCACCAGGGTTGGGCCAACCTCCCATCCCTAATAGAAGCGGTGGCGGACGAACCATGCTGTACGGGAACTTCGGACGCCAGACTCATGCAGTCTGCTACAGGCCGAATTTTGTGTGTGTGTGTCTTTTTTTCCTTTTTTTATTTGCTTTTTATAGTTTTGCTTTTTTTAAAAATACACGAAGTTCTATAAAAAAAAAAAAAAAAAAAAAAAATGTTGTACATCTTTGATAGATCTACAACCCTATATTTTTTATTTGTTTTTCTGTTTTTGTTTTAGCCCTTAAAAAATATGTGTGAAACCCAAAAAAAAAACACAACTCATTTTAGTTTTTGTTTTTTTCATTGTGTGTTTATGTTTTTGATTTTTTTTAAATATGCGAGGCCATTGCCTCTAAGAGCCCCATAAGGCCCCCATTTTTGCAGCCCGTCGGCCGCCCTAAGTGAAGGCAGGCTCGGCGAGGCCCTCAGGGCCCTTTTCTGGCCACCACGCAACTCAGGGAAATTCAGGCAGTTGCGCAGCGCCAGTTGGTTGAGTGAGCCCAGGCCCTGGGCCGCCTGTGTGAATGTACGTGAAGCAGGCCCTGGGCTGGATACAGGTACCGGGCCAAACACAGGCCGAAAGCAGTTGGGCACATGCAACCACTTCAGGCCCAAGGCCTGCTCTCCTCGTGACCGCGCCTCCGGCTACCGAGGCCCACTGGAAGCTTCCTGGACTGGACGCAGGCAGGCCACTTCGATACAGAGAAGGGCCTGCCTCCTCATTCGGGATTCGGGTGCTGGCTGCATGCTGCGCAAGCGCTGCTGCTGCGCTATTTGCTGGCTGGCGCCTACGCTCTCACGGGCGAGCAGGGAAGGAGCACACAACCATAGCCGAGCTGCGCTGCTGTATGCTGGGTGAAGCGCAGGGTGGTCCTTGGGTGCTAGGGGCATCTGTGAGTTGGGGAACGAGGTTGTGAGTGTAGCGCGAGACATACCTGGTGCTGCATGCGACATTGGTCACCATATGCTCGTACTTCGGGAATGCTGTTGATGTCATCATTCGGCTTCGTAGTATAGGCTAGATACAATCTGCCACATGTAGTCTGGGCGCTGAGCGCCATATAGGATATCAACTCTGGTTGTTCAAGGTCAAGACTATCTGGACTCATATGTATGATGATGTTTGATTGCTGGAGTTCGCTATTGCTCATCTTCCTTGCAATTTGGTATCGGAGCTGTGGTACGATTGCGCTCATTTGGCGCTTGTCTTCTGCCTTATGTGGTACATACATGCGGTCTGCTGGGCGAGTTTGGCCGTAAGTGGTGTGTAGTGAGGAGGGTGGAGACGAGTGTAAGGCGACCCAGGAGGTGAGGGGAATCGCCAGGAAGGCTATGTGAGGTGAATGTGGTCTGGACAGTGTGATGAAAACTATTTAATGTGCGATTGATGCCGAGGTGGAACGGCGGACAATGCTGGTTGTGCCGATACAGTGACTGGTCATCGCAATTGCCATTTGGTCATCTGGTGAGATTATCTCTGTGGTTGGGGGCAGCTAAATGAGGTACGTTGCTCTTAACCTTATCTACTCTCTCCGACACTTCTTACCGTGAGGTTGTGTGTTCCTTCTGGAGAGTCCTCTCATTGTGAGGTGTCGTGTGCGCTCAACCTTGAGAGTCGGCAATGTTCACGTGGAGCATCCGGGTGGAGATGAGCGAAGCTTTCTGAAGGGCCCTGGACGGAGCACGGGGTCACGGTCACGAGCACGCATGCCTAAGTTGCTTGTCCTTTGTTCGGCTTGCTGCGCTGTTAGATGGGTACTACTGGGCAGGCCAGCCCTACAGGAAAGACGAGCACCCGGCGTCTATAAATAAACACGGGAAGGGGAACCATTGACTGTGATCGTCGTCCGGCTGCAACGTAAAATAATTCCTGGAGTCACTTGGGGGCGGACGTTGAATTGCCCCTGGATCAGTCAATGGTTGGAAGGCTCGCGGCACGCCAAGGATAAATATACGTGCAAGGCTGGCCGCCTCAGTGGATACTCGGGGCACAGGGGTGGGCCGGACACACACCTTTAGACACGCAAGGCTCTCCAGATTGCTCAGGGACGCTGACGTCAAGTGATACTCAGGGGAACTAAGGGAGGAGTTGATTCCAGGTGACAAGTTCGAGAAAATTCCATGCTGTCCTATACACACAAGTGATTCTATTTTTATGTTTTTGATTAGTTAGATGGACTGCCATTGACATCTGACAGACAACATTAGTTAGAACTGTTTATTGTTCTTGGTGCTTCTGTCTGCGGACTAGTCAAACTAAAAATAGTTTCAGTTTGTCTTACCTGTTGACCCCAAGTGATATCTGTTCCAAAATAGCCACCACTTAATTAGTGGACTGTGCACTATGTTGCGGTAGGCATCTAGAATGATATAGTATAGACTGTGCACAACGCTGTAGCCTATGAGCGACGAGGAGGACACCGGACAGGACGACCGCATGATCTTGTGATCAGCTAGAGGCCCGATAGCCCACGTGTCTTTAGGACCGGAGGGTGATAGGAGTGTGTTTCGGCGACTTAGGGAGAGACAGCAGGAGCAGAGGAGGGCTAGAGCAGCCGAGGCCAGCAGGACTTTAATTAGCGAGGCTGGTGCTATAGCAGCCATGGCCACTACAGCCATGTCCACTTCTGCGCAGCAGACTTCCCAAGCCGGTAGTTCAGGTGTCGTCGGGTCCACGGTCGCGCAGACCGTGAGTCAGTCCACTGGCATAATGGCAAGCCAGGCAGCGGTGTTGACTCCGGAGGATGTCGCCATCCAGCAGGCAGCCCTGCAGGAGGCACAACTACAGCAGGCATTAGGGGAGATAAAAGCGGAAAAAGAAAAGATGATCAAAAGAAGAGTCAGGATGCAGCGGAGAGGGGCAGACATAGAGGAGCTAGAATTGATGGACCTGACGCATATGGATGATGATGTGAAGGTGGTTAGGAGGGTCCTGCTAGGAGTTATAGAAATGCAGGAGCATCAAACTACCGCTAGCTTCTTGGACGACACTAGTCAAAGCCCCGAAGGGTGAGATGTTCGTCAGCGAGGTAGTCATTGGCGGCCGCAAGGCCGGGGTTTATGACACTTGCTCGACGCGGAACTTTATTAGTCGCGCGTGCGTTGAGAGACTGCGCTTACAGGGGCGAGTGCAGCGCTTGAGTCGACCTGTGGAGTCGACCTATGCCAACAAACAACGCATGGTAGTTAACGACTACCTCCAAGATGTAGAGTGTTGTTTCCCGTACGCGGGAGGGGACTTGAGACATCGTGTCTTGTTCCTAGTGAGCGATGAACTCCCCATGGACATGTTGTTAGGTATGTACTACCTCTCTGTGGCACAGCCCCAGTTTGACTGGGACCGAAAAGTGGTCAAACACACTTTGCCAGGTGGAGGGACCGCCATATTACACAAGTTCAAAGCTAGTAGTCTGATAGAGTCCTACGGGTGCATGTGTGCGGCCGCGTTTTATAATTATTATAAGCAAAATCAGGAGGAGGGTATGTACTTAGTTTATGTCTCTGCTGCAGGCGAGCCAGTGAAAATGCCGCCGGAGATAGAGGGAGTAGTTGCTAAATACCCTGATCTATTTGAAGAGCCGACAGGGGTTGTTGAGAGGGAGGTCGTCCACGCAATAGAGATTATCCCAGGGTCTAGTATTCCGAAAGGTAGGATCTATCGGATGTCTCCAGGGGAGCTTGATGAGCTTCGCCGACAACTCAAGGAACTCGTAGAGAAGGGGTGGATTCGACCGAGTGTCTCTCCTTATGGGTCTCCAGTTCTATTCGTGCCTAAGAAGAAGGAGGGTACTCTTAGGATGTGCATTGACTATAGGGGCCTCAATGCCATCACTGTAAAGAACAGAGAACCCCTACCGCGCAAGGACGATTTGTTAGATAGAGTGCAAGGGTGTCGGTACTTCAGTAAGATAGAACTGAAGTCCGGGTACCATCAGATTGCAATCCGGTCCGAGGATCAACACAAAACCACCTTTCAGACCAGGTACGGTCTGTACGAGTTTGTGGTGATGCCTTTTGGCCTTTGCAATGCTCCTGGCACCTTTCAGCACGCTATGAATCGGATATTCCATGACTACTTAGATAAGTTTGTCGTCGTGTACCTCGATGACATACTTATTTTTAGTAAGACTGTCGAGGAGCACGTTGAACATTTGGACAAAGTCCTCAGCCTCCTGCGACAGCACAAGTTCAAGATCAACGGCGAGAAATTCGATTTTGGCCGCAACTGTGTCTTGTGCTTGGGTCATGAGATCTCCGCGGAAGGGTTGAAGCCCGATGACGCGGTGGCCAGCATTCGTGATTGGCCACGTCCTCAGTCTGTGACTGAGATGAGATCTTTCTTGGGAATGACAAGCTTCTATAGGACTTTCATTAAGAACTATAGTATAGTGGCCGCTCCTTTGACTGATCTGACCCGCCTTGACACCCCATGGGAGTGGACAGATGAGTGCGAGGCTGCTTTCAGACATCTGAAGCATGCGTTGACGCACTACGAGGTCTTGAAACTTCCTGATCCTGACAAGCCGTTCATAGTCACTACGGATGCCAGCCAATATGGCATTGGCGCCGTGCTCGCGCAACAGGAGGGGCCAAAGTTGAGGCCAGTAGAGTACATGTCCAAGAAAATGTCGTCTCAGACGTTGGCTAAGTCTACTTATGAGAAGGAACTCTATGCGGTGTTTAAGGCTCTCACCCATTGGAGACACTATCTCCTTGGGAGGTTCTGCATCCTCAGGACTGATCATCAGACCCTGAGATGGATGAGAACCCAACCGGTACTCTCTGACGCTCTCAAGCATTGGATCGAAGTCATTGAGCAATATGACTTTGACCCTCAGTATCTCAAAGGGGAGTACAACAAGGTTGCTGATGCCTTGTCACGCAGACCGGACTTCTCAGGTGCGCTGATTACTGAGTTTGATCTGACGGACAATGTAACTCAGTCTTTGGTGGAAGCCTATCGCAAGGACCAGTTTATGTCTGAGATCATATGCAGACTTGAGGCGAAGGATAAGAAGACTTCCGCCGAGTTTGAGTTGGTCAATGGCTTGCTGTTCCTAGAGAAGGCAGCGAATAAACGCTTGTGTGTTCCAAATAGCGAGTCTTTGCGTAGTTTGTTTTTAGGYGAGTGTCATGATGCCACCGGCCATTTTCGGTATAAGAAGACCGCAGCCAACTTGTTGCAACGGTTCTGGTGGCCCACGATGATCCGAGATGCACAGTTGTACGTGGAGACTTGTCAAGTTTGTCAACGGGACAAGCCACATACTCAGGCTCCTCTTGGGCTTCTGAAGCCCCTTCCAATTCTGGAACGGCCTGGTGAGAGTCTGTCCATGGATTTCATGGATACTCTAATCACCAGCAAGAGTGGGATGCGTCACATCTTTGTCATCGTGGATAGATTTAGTAAGTATGCTAGGTTAGTAGACATGCCAGAAACAGCAAAGACGGAGTATGTGATCCGGATGTTCAAAGAAAACTGGGTTAGAGACTTTGTATTACCGAAGTCTATTGTCAGTGACCGGGATGTTCGGTTTACCAGCGAGTTATGGAAGGCCGCTGCTGCAGAGCAGGGAACTCAGTTGCAAATGACTTTTGGGAATCACCCAGAGGCCAATGGACAGGCTGAGCAACTGAACCACGCTGTACAACACCTGTTGAGGCACTACATCAAGCCCAACCAGGTGGACTGGGATGAGAAGCTTGCTCTCATCGCCAGTTTGTACAACAATGCTGTACACAGCGCTACCGGGGTGAGCCCGAACAATTTGCTACTGACTTTCAAGCCTAGACTACCATTGGATTTTCTTCTTCCTGAGAACCAGTCAACTGCTGCACCCGGTACATTAGAGTTTGCTTAACGCTATGAACAAAAGATGCAGCAGGCGGTAGAACAAATGCAGAAGGCACAGGCCGCGATGATAGAGTTCGAAAACAAACACCGCCCGCCTTCTACATTTCAAGTCGGGGATAGAGTCAGGGTTAAGTCTTGATAACTGGGACAGGAGTACGGGATATCCCGCAAACTCATGCCTCAGTACTTTGGACCTTGGGAAGTCTTGGACATCGTCGGGACAGATCCGGATGGTCCATCATATGTTATCCGGATTCCTGGTCATCTCCGTACTTACCCTGTCTTCCACGCCTCCAAGCTGGCACCTTTCAAAGAGACTGACCAGTTTCCATCTCAAGACCAGCAGGCATCTCCGGATTCCTGGCCATCTCCGTGCTTACCCTGTCTTCCACGCCTCCAAGTTGTCGCTCAATGCTGCCCCCAACCATAGACGGAGAGGTGGACATTGATGATATTGTGGATCACAAAGAGCTGCCGGTATCAAGACCAGCAGGCACAGGACGTCCTCCAAAACCGAAGCTGCAGTACCGCGTTCGGTTTCCGACATCACACTGATCCAAAGGAGGACTGCTGGTTCACCAGGAAAGAGCTCATGCAGACCGCTCCTCAAGTTGTAACTCAATATGAGAGATCTCTGCGGAAGGGAAAGCGCCCTATGATCGAAGATTGAGCTTCTCAGAGGACTGTTGAAGCTAAGGAGGAGGGAATGCGAGGCCACTGCCTCTAAGAGCCCCATAAGGCCCCCATTTTTGCAGCCCGTCGGCCGCCCTAAGTGAAGGCAGGCTCGACGAGGCCCTCAGGGCCCTTTTCTGGCCACCACGCAACTCAAGGAAATTCAGGCAGTTGCGCAGCACTAGTTCGTTGAGTGAACCCAACCCCGGGCCACCTGTGTGAATGTACGTGAAGCAGGCCCTAGGCTGGATACGGGTACCGGGCCAAACACAGGCCGAAAGTAGTTGGGCACATGCAACCACTTCAAGCCCAAGGCCTGCTCTCCTCGTGACTGGGCCTCCGGCTACCGGGGCCTACTGGAAGCTTCCTGGACTGGACGCAGGCAGGCCACTTCGATATAGAGAAGGGCCTGCCTCCTCATTCGGGATTCGGGTGCTGGCTGCATGTTGCGCTATTTGCTGGCTGGCGCCTACGCTCTCACGGGCGAGCAGGGAAGGAGCACGCAGCCATAGCCGAGCTGCGCTGCTGTATGCTGGGTGAAGCGCAAGGTGGTCCTTGGGTGGTAGGGGCATCTGTGAGTTGGGGAACGAGGTTGTGAGTGTAGCGCGAGACATACCTGGTGCTGGAAGCGTGCGACATTGGTCACCATATGCTCGTACTTTGGGAATGTTGTTGATGTCATCATTCGGCTTCGTAGTATAGGCTAGATAGGATCTGCCACATGTAGTCTGGGCGCCGAGCGCCATATAGGATATCAACTCTGGTTCTTCGTTGATGATGATGGGACTACTGCAACATTGTCAATTATGAACTCTTGGCGTGTTCTTATTTAGTGTATGTTGCATACTTCAATGAGTATGGGCAGAACCAAAGATCAACCAATCTAGGATGAGCATATATGCAGCGGAAGTCTGATAAACGGACTGACTCACATAGACTGACTCACATAGCATCACTCCACACACATACAATCGTGAGATGGTGGGGTCTGGGCCATTCATAGACGATGCCCATATCCCGTACACGCATTCACAGATGAAAGGTGGGAGGAGAGACGAAGGAGGTGGGGAGGTAGACAACACCGATAGATAGAGTCTGATAGGTCTCCGATATGGTAGTCCAAAATGTCATACAACAGGATCAAAATGTCGAGGCCCACATGTCACCAATGTCGGAGATACAGAGTCCAGCTGTAACCGGTGTCCAACTGTGATGCAGCCGAGTATCAACCTCAACAATCTCCAAGTCTCCAATCAGGTAAGTACCAGTCTCATATCACCGAAGTCCAACTCTAATCTCTGTCCAACTAGTATAAGTCTCTAGTCTGAAGAAGAAGAAGAAGAAGAAGAAGAAAAAGAAGAAGAAGGAGGAGGAGGAGGAGGAGGAGGAGAGAGAGAGAGAGAGAGAGAGAGAGCTGACGAGGGAGGGAGGAGAGGTCCTCCGCTCCCAGGTACCTCAGGCGGCAATGGCC
>BFEA01000885.1:12790-29772 GCA_003427395.1 Chara braunii | reverse complement strand
TGAGATGGTGGGGTCTGGGCCATTCATAGACGATGCCCATATCCCGTACACGCATTCACAGATGAAAGGTGGGAGGAGAGACGAAGGAGGTGGGGAGGTAGACAACACCGATAGATAGAGTCTGATAGGTCTCCGATATGGTAGTCCAAAATGTCATACAACAGGATCAAAATGTCGAGGCCCACATGTCACCAATGTCGGAGATACAGAGTCCAGCTGTAACCGGTGTCCAACTGTGATGCAGCCGAGTATCAACCTCAACAATCTCCAAGTCTCCAATCAGGTAAGTACCAGTCTCATATCACCGAAGTCCAACTCTAATCTCTGTCCAACTAGTATAAGTCTCTAGTCTGAAGAAGAAGAAGAAGAAGAAGAAGAAAAAGAAGAAGAAGGAGGAGGAGGAGGAGGAGGAGGAGAGAGAGAGAGAGAGAGAGAGAGAGCTGACGAGGGAGGGAGGAGAGGTCCTCCGCTCCCAGGTACCTCAGGCGGCAATGGCCTCCGTGCTGGCTCAGTCGACCTGCTGCTGCTCCGCTTGCCGCTGCGCTAATGCTGCGCTTCCGCTGCTGCTCCTTGCTCGCTCCTGTTCTAAACTTAGCGCATCAAAACAGCGCTCTGGCGCTGACCATAACGCACCGGTAGAGTGCCGGTGGTTCGATGCCTCGAAGTGAGGCCGGACCGGTTCTTTATACCGGTGGGCAGAGGCCGGCCTCACTGCTGCGAGGCCTGGCCGTGCCCTGAACCGTCCAGATGGACGGTTCAGCCCCAACCGGCGGGCGGCAGCCTCAAGAGCGCCGCCAGGCCCAAASGGTRATGTCGTTTGGGCCTGCCCGTCGGGTCTGGTCCAAGGTGAGGCCTTTATGGCCTGTAGTACCCCAAGGTCGGGCCTTTAGGCGCTGGTGTGTCCCTCTAGCCCTAAGTCGGGTCCGGTAGGACCCGTGTGCGTCGAAGATGTAACAGTGTATCTCGTGATGCAATTCTGTTGTTGGTTCGAGGTCAAGACTATCTGGACTCATATGTATGATGTTGTTTGATTGCTGGAGTTCGCTATTGCTCATCTTCCTTGCAAATATATTTAAACATAAAAAAAATAAAACTAAAAATATAGGGTTGTAGTACTCAAAAAAACCTACAACCCCTTTTTTTTTTTTTTTTGGATAATTTTTAGCCCAAGAAAAAAATCATCGCGGACCCCATTAATTCGCGTCCAACGCGCGTTTGAACGGGAGTTTAACGTGAATTCAATGCGCATTGAATTTTTCAACAAGGAACCCGCATTGAATTCAAAATCGAACACACAGCCCCCAGGTCTTACTCACCTCCTACCTGAGGAATCGGTTGACAGGTGAGGCCAACATCAATATGCACAACTTCCCCTCGTTCAGCAAGAAGGCCCTAGACCTTGAGGCAAAGATAGGGCATGGACATAATCCCACGACGGATGGTAGGAAGAAGTCGCTGCCTCCCAACTGGAAGGCAAAGGGATGCATCGACGTTGACAACGATGGTTCTACCATCGAGTTGGACAACGATTTCCAGGTGGGAGTAGGTTCAGAGGCTGGCAGCGTAGAGGCTTCAAGGGGTGGAGTAGTCGCTGCCGTGGCACAGAAAGGAAAGGCGACCGGTAGACGCTGTGGAGGTTCCCGGTCAAGGAGTCAAGTTGACCCCAATGCTCCTCCATGGGAGAAAGCGGGTCTCAGTGAGGACGTGTGGAGAGACAGGTACACCAGGCTGGCCTGTATTCGTTGTGGTCAATATGGCCATAACCAATTCAAGTGCCGCAACAAAAAGGTGACCAAGACGATCCCGCCTACGATGGGGCAGGCGTTGGGATCAGAGGCTCCCGTTGGTAGGCTAGCACTTCTGGCACTGCTCCGGGAAACACGTCGGGCCAGTAGGAATAGTAGTTGTTCCTGCTAGGGTCGAGGTGGTGGACACACCCTCACCATCTCGAGAGATGGCCCAAGTTACTGACTCCATCGTCGTCCCGCAAACACGTTCAAACCCATCGACCCTCTGTTCGATGAATGTGTTCGAGTCCTTAGAGGAGCTAGAGGAGGAGTGGTCTAGATCAGACCCGCTAGCTTCTTGGATGACATTGGTCAGAGCCCCTAAGGGTGAGATGTTCGTCAGCGAGGTGGTCATTGGCGGCCGCAAGGCTGGGGCCTATTATGACACTTGCTCGACATGGAACCTCATTAGTCGCGCGTGCGTTGAGAGGCTGCGCTTACAGGGGCAAGTGCAGCGTCTGAGTCGACCTCTGGAGTCGACTTGTGCCAACAAACAGCGCATGGTAGTCAACGACTACCTCCAGGATGTTGAGTGTTGTTTCCCGTACGCGGGAGGGGAACTGAGGCATCGTATTTCGTTCCTAGTGAGCGATGAACTCCCCACGAATATCTTAATAGGTATGTACTACCTCTCTATGGCACAGCCCCAGTTTGACTGGGACCGAAAAGTGGTCAAACACATTTTGCCAGGTGGAGGGACCGCCAGATTACATAAGTTCAAAGCTAGTAGTGTGATCGAGTTCTATGGACGCATGTCTGCGGCCGCGTTCTATAATTATTAAAAGCAAGATCAGGAGGAGGGTATGTATCTAGTTTATGTCTCTGCTGCAGGCGAGCCGGTGAAAATGTCGCCGGAGATAGAGGGAGTAGTTGCTAAATACCCCGATCTATTTGAAGAGCCGACAGGGGTTGTTGAGAGGGAGGTCGTCCACGCGATAGAGATTATCCCAGGGTCTAGCATTCCAAAGGGAAGGTTCTATCGGATGTCTACAGGCGAGTTTGATGAGCGTCGCCGAAAACTCAAGGAACTCGTAGAAAAGGGTTGGATCCAGCCGAGTGTTTCTCCTTAGGGGTCCCCAGTCCTATTTGTACCCAAGAAGAAGGAAGGAACACTTACGATGTGCATGGACTAGGGGCCTCAATGCCATCACTTTTAAGAACAAAGAGCCCCTACCTCGCATTGATGACTTCCTATATAGAGTGCAAGGGTGTCGGTAATTCAATAAGATAGATCTGAAGACCGAGTACCATCAGATTGCAATCCGGCCCGAGGATCAACGCAAAACCGCTTTTCAGCCCAGGTACGGTCTGTACGAGTTTGTGGTGATGCCTTTCGGCCTTTGCAATGCTCTTGGCACCTTTCAACACGCTATGAATCGGATATTTCATGACTACTTGGATAAGTTTGTCATCGTGTACCTCGATGACATACTTATCTTTAGTAAGACTGTCGAGGAGCACATTGCGCACTTGGACAACGTCCTTAGTCTTCTGCGACAACACAAGTTCAAGATCAACGGTGAGAAGTGCGAGTTTGGCCGCACCCGTGTCTTGTACTTGGGTCATGAGATTTCTGCGGAGGGATTAAAGCCCGATGACGCGAAGGTGGCGAGCATTCGTGACTTGCCGTGTCCTCAGTCTGTGACTAAGATGAGGTCTTTCTCAGGGATGACCGGCTACTATCGCAACGTCGTAAAGAACTACAGCATAAGTTGCCGCCCCTTTGACTGACCTAACTCGCCTTAAAACCCCATGGGAGTGGACAGACAGATGCGAGGCTATTTCAGACATCTCAAGCATGCGTTGATGCATCATGAGGTCTTGAAACTTCCTGATCCTAACAAGCCATTTATAGTAACTATGGATGCTCGCCAATATGGCATAGGCGCCGTACTTGCACAGCAGGAGGGGAAAAGTTGAGGCCAGTAGAGTACATGTCCAAAAAGATGCCCTCTCAGAAGTTGGCTAAGTCCACCTATAAGAAGGAGCTCTATGCGATCTACAAGGCGCTCACCCACTGGAGGCACTATCTCCTTGGGAGGTTCTTCTACGTCAGGACTGATCATCAGACCCTGAAGTGGATGAGAACCCAACCTGTGCTCTCCGACGCTCTGAAGTGTTGGATCGAAGTCATTGAGCAATATGACTTCGAGCCCCAGTACATCAAGGGCGAGTACAACAAGGTTGCTGATGCGCTATCGTGTAGACCTGATTTCTCAGGTGTGCTGATTATTGAGTTCGATCTTAAGGACGATGTTACTCGCTCCTTGGTGGAAGCCTATCGCGAGGACCAGTTCATGTCTGAGTTCATACGCAGCCTTGAGGCGAAGGATGAGAAAACTTTTGTCGAGTTTGAGTTGGTCAACGACTTGTTGTTCCTTTAGAAGGCAGGGAATAAACGGTTGTGTGTCCCAAATAGACAGTCTTTGCGTAGTTTATTTTTAGGTGAGTGGCATGATGCCACCGACCATTTTGGATATAAAATGACAGCAACCAATCTGCTGCTGCGGTTCTGGTGGCCCACGATGATGCGAGATGCCCAACTGTACGTGGAGACTTGTCAGGTTTGTAAGAGGGACAAGCCACGTACTCGGGCTCCTCTTGGTCTCCTAAAGTCCCTTCCGATTCCGGAAAGGCCTGGTGAGAGTTTGTCCATGGACTTCATGGATAACGCTGGTAACCAGCAAGAGCGGGATGAGACATATCTTCGTCATCGTGGATATATTTAGTAAGTATGCTAGGTTGATAGCCATGCCAGAGACTGCAAAGACCGAGTACGTAATCAGACTTTTCAAGGAAAACTGGGTCAGGGATTTTGGTCTGCCTAAGTCCATCGTGAGTAACAGGGATGTCTGATTCCCCAGTGAGTTGTGGAAGGCCGCTGCTGCTGAATAGGGAACACCGTTGCAGATGACCTCTCGGAATCACCCAAAGGCCAATGGCCAAGCCGAGCAACTGAACCGCGTTGTACAACACCTGCTGCGGCATTACATCAAGCCCAATCAGGTGGACTGGGATGAGAAGCTTGCTCTCATCGCCAGCCTGTACAATAACGCTATACACAACGCCACCGGGGTGAGCCCAAACAGCTTACTACTAACCTTCAAGCCCAAACTGCCCTTAGATTTTCTCCTTGCTGAGAACCAGCCAACTGCTGCACCGGGTACCTTAGAGTTCGCTTATCGTTACGAACACAAGATGCAGCAGGCAGTAGAACAGATGCAAAAGGCACAGGTGGCAATGATAGAATCTGAAAACAGACACCACCGCCCATCTACATTCCACGTTGGGGACAAAGTCTGGGTTAAGTCCTTAGAATTGGGACAGGAGCACGGGATCTCCCGCAAGCTCATGCCTCAATACTTTGGACCATGGGAGGTCTTAGACATTGTCGGGACTGGTCCAGATGGGCCGTCTTATGTAATCCGGATCCCTGGTCATCTCCACACATATCCTGTCTTTCACGCCTCTAAGCTTGCACCCTTCTAGGAAACAGACCAGTTCCCCGTACGTCGCTCAATGCTGCCCCCAACCATGGACGAAGAGGTGGACATCGATGACATCGTGGATCACAGGGAGCTGCCAGTGCCAAGACCGACCAGCAGGGGACGTCCTCCGAAACCGAAGCTGCAGTACCGCGTTAGGTTCCGGCATCATACTGATGCAAAGGAAGATCGRTGGTACACCATGGAGGAACTCATGCAGACCGCTCCTCAGGTTGTAGCCCAGTACGAGAAATCTCTGCAGAAGGGAAAGCGCCCGATGATTGAAGACTGAGCTTCTCAGAGGACTGTTGAAGCTATGGAGAAGGGAATGCGAGRCCACAGCCTCGATGAGCCCCTTTCAGGCCCTGTCAAGCAGCACGTCGGCCACCCTAAGTGAAGGCAGGCTCGACGAGGACCTGAGGGCCCCTATCTCGGCCACCACGCAACTAAGGAAATTCAGGCAGTTGCGCAGCACCAGTTGGTTGAAGGAACCCAGGCCCTGGGCCACCTGTTTGCATGTATCAAAGGCAGGCCCTGGGCTTGATACAGGATGTGGGCCAAACACAGGCCGAAGGCAGTTGGGCACAAGCAACCACCTCAGGCCCTGGGCCTGATTTGTTTCGGATTGGGCCTCAGCCTACCGGGGCCTACCGGAAGCTTCTTGGGAAAGGCCCAGTGCAGCCTGGGACAGAACACAGGCAGGCCACTTCCATATAGCAAAGGGCCTGCCTCCTCATTGGACGTTCGGGTGCTGGCTACATGCTGCGCTGAAGCCGGCCAACGCTCACACGCTCACAGGCGAGCTGGAAGGAGTAGGCAGCCATAGCCAAGCTGCGCTGCTGTGAGCTAGGTGTGGCGCAGGGTGGTCCTTGGGTGCATGTGGCATCTGTGTGTTGGGGAACGAGGTTGTGAGTGATGCGAGAGACATGCCTGGTGCTGGAAGCGTGCGGCATTGGCCGCTATCTGCTCGTACTTCGGGAGAGCTGTTGTCGTCATCTTCGGCATTGTAGTCTAGGGTAGATAGGATCTGCCATCTGTAGTCTGGGCGCCGAGCACCAGATAGGATATCAACATTGGTTCTTCGTTGATGATGATGATGAGACTATTCCAGCATTGTCAATTATGAGCTTTTGGAGTGCTCTTATTTGGTGAAACTCATGATGCAATTCTGCTATTGGTTCGAGGTCACGACTATCTGGTCTTATATGTATGATGTTGTTTGATTGCTGAAGTTCGATATTGCTCATCTTCATTGCATCATTATTATTATTATTATTATTGACTTCTTTTACTTAATTTTCCCTTTTGTCATTTCGCAGGAGGCTACAGTTCAGTTTGAACTTTGATTGCAGCCTGGCGGTCTAGACTAGCTGTCCCTTTGTGTATCGCCTGTGGCTGAACTGTCCGGCTGAGCGCCGTGCAATAGGACCCCAAAAGAGGGGCAACCCGCGGCCGCTTTGGTAGGAGGCTTATCACCCCCCGTGGAAGGTCATAAGCCCCCTCCTTGCCATCGGACACGAGTACCCAATGAGAATGGGCCGACGGCGTGTTTTGAAGGGAGAAGCATGCCCGTCGATACCCTGTTATGGGACCACTGCGGCGTCTTATGCCGAAAGTGAAAGGACGAGTGGATAGCACCGAACTGCGCTGCTCGTTTTATGACCGTTGAGGTTCAGCCTCCCGTTTTCATTTTATTTCTTTTTATTTTAATTTATTTTATTGTTATTGCGAGGCATAGGCCTCGATAAGCCCTACTAGGCCTACTTGCAACAGGTCGGCCGCCCCAAGTGAAGGCAGGCCCGACAGATGACAAGAGGCCTAGTTCTTACTACTTCGCAAGTGGGGGAAAATTCAGGCAGTTGCGCAGCGCCAGTTGGTTAAAGGCGCCCAGGCCCTGGCCTCCTTTATCGATTGCATCTAAGTCTGGCCCTGGGCGAGATACGCAGCATAGGCCCAACTCTGACAGCAGGCAGTTGGGCACGGGTAACTGTCGGCGGCCCTGGGCCTGATTCGTTTGGTCTGAGGCCCAGCCTCCCTGGGCCTACTGGAAGCTTCTGGGCAGGGACCCAGCGCAGCCAGGCTGCACGCAAGCAGGCTGGCCACTTCCATTTAGGAAGGGGCAGCCTACACATTTGGCATTCGGGCACTAGCTGCTTTGTGCACAACTGCTGCTGCGCTATCGCCTGTTAGGCTCACGCGCTCACGGGCGAGAGCAGGTTAACCGAACAGTCATTTTAACAACAATTCACACCAATCTATAGACTGCACTTCTGACGACCCCATCACAGAAAAAAAACCCTAAAAAAAGCAATTAAAAACATATAAAACAGCAAGCCAAAGGTGCATTTCCATAAAATTTGGCCCAAAAAAAACTCGACCAATTTCAAAAATTTCAGAAATCTTAATAGCGCAAATTCTAAAACTCCAAATAACCCCAAGTTTCATATACGGCAAACCTATCAAAATGCATATATAGCAAAAACTTGAAATTCCAAAAAAACATGAAATTTGAGCCCAAAACCCTAATTTCAGAAATTTCAGGCCTGAAAACCAGATGCCCCGTTAACCACTTGTGTCACGGGCGAGCTGGAAGGAGCAGGCATCCATAGCCGAGCTGCGCTGCTGTATGCTGGATGGGGCGCATGGTGGTCCTTGGGTGCAAGTGGCATCTGTGAGTTGCGGAACAGGGTTGTGACTGATATGAGAGACATACCTGGTGCTAGAAGCGTGCGGCATTGGCCGAGATCTGCTCGTACTTCGGGAAGCTGTTGACGACATCAGCGGCTCTAGGCTAGATAGGATCTGCCATCTGTAGTCAGGGCGCCGAGCACCAGATAAGATATCAACATTGGTTCTTCGATCCAGCATTGTCAATTATGAGCTTTTGGTGTGCTCTTATTTGGTGAAACTTGTGATGCAATTCTGCTTTTGGTTCGAGGGCACGACTATCTGGTCTCATGTGTATGATGCTATTTGATTGCTGAAGTTCGCTATTGATCATCTTCCTTGCAATTTGGTATCGGAGTTGTGGTTCAGTGCGCTAATCTGGCACTTATCTTCTGCCCAATGCGGTACATGCACGCGGTGTGTACGATGAGCGACCATGCCGTGGGACGTGTCTAATGAGGAGGGCGAAGATAATTGGGCGACCCCGGAGTTGAGGGGTATCGCCAGGAAGGCTGTGTGGTGATTATTGGGTGTTCGCAGTGTGATGAGAACTATCCGGTGTGTGATTGATGCTGAGGTGAAACGGTTGTACAATCTTGGTTGTGTCGAAGCAGCGATTGGTCATCACAATCAACATCGGGTCATCTGATGAGAATATTTGTGGTTGACGGCACCTATTTTGAGGTACGTTGCACCTAACCTTATCTACCCTCTTCGACACTTCTTACCGTGAGGATGTGTGTTCTGTCTTGAGAGTCCTCTCATGTGAGGAGTCGTGTGCGCTCAATCTTCAGAGTCGTCCGCCTTCACGTGGAGCATCTGGAAGGAGAGGGTGGAGCTATCTGAAGGGCCCGGGACGAAGCACTGGGTCACGGTCACCATGCCAACCCACCGGGAGTAGAGCACGCAGGCCTTGCTGCTTTGTCCTTTGTCTGCTCGCTGCGCTGTAGAGGGGTTCTGAAGGGCAAGCCAGCCCTAGGGTACAGACGAGACCGGGCGTCTATAAATAAGCACCGGCAAGATACCTTCCATTGGCTGTGATCGTCGTCCTGTTTGCGACGTTAAAGAATTCCCGAGAACTTCGGGGGCCGTCCATAAAAATGCCTCCTGATCACCCAATCGGTCGGTGTAAGGCTCGTTGCACGCGAGGATAAATACGGTGCAGGGCTGGCCAGTTCGGCAGGACTCGGGGCACAGGGGTGGGTTGTGTGCACACCTTTAGACACGCACGCTATCTGGATGGCTCAGGGACGTTGACGACAAGAGACATTCAGGAAGAATTGAGGGAGGGGTAGATTCCAGGTGATAAGTTTGGGCAAGATTCCATTCTGCAAATAGACCCAACAAACGATTCTACTTTTATTTTGATTAGTTAGATGGACAGCCATTAACATCTGACAGACAACATTATTGGAATTGTTTTCTGTTCCTTGTGCTTCTGCTTGCGGACTAGTCAAAGTAAAATACTTTTGTTTGTAGGAATTTGAACTTACCTGTTGGGCCCGAATGTATAATCTCTGACATAGCCGCCGATTATTTATTTTATTTTATTATAAATCGGTCTGTACATGTTGCTGTGGTAGGAATCGATCGTGCGTCCTAGTGCAGATGGCATGCAGTTTTGTAGCATATGAGCGATAGGGACACCACTAGTGACGCCGACCGGATCTTGCGATCAGCTAGACGCCCGATAGCCCACTTGGCCTTAGGACTAGAGGGTGACAGTTTTTTGTTCCGCCAGTTTAGGGAGAGGCAGCGGAAGCAGAGGAGAGATAGAGCAGCATAGGTCAGCAGGGCGTTCGTAAGCGAACCCGCAGCTTCAGCAGCCATGGCCACTTCTGCGCAGCAGAGTTCCCAGGCTAGCAGTTTAGGATCTGTAGGGTCAACGGTCGCGCAGACCCAGAGTCAGTCAACTTGCTTAATGGCAAGCGCGCCGTTAGTGATGACTCCCGTGGAGGTCACCATACAGCGAGCTGCTGATCGCAAGGCACAGCTAAAACAGGCTTTGGGAGAGATTAAGGCAGAAAAAGAAAGGATGATTAGAAGAAGAGCCAGGATGCAGCGGAGGCAAGCGAACATGAGTGAGTTAGAGGAGATGGACCCTGCAGAGTTGGAGGATGATGTGAGGACCATATGATCGGTCTTGCTAAGTGTAGTAGCGATTCAAGATCACCAGATGGAGATCTTACAGGACATCCAGCAGAGTCTGGCTGTGTTAGTTGGGCGAGTGCAGGCGACACCACCACCGTCCAAGCCCGGTGCCTGGCCCGTTGTACATCCTCCTCCTTTTGTCCCACCGGTGACTGGGGTATCCCCATATACATCCCCAGCATCGGTCCAGCCCATTTCCCTAGGTATGCCTTTGACAGGCGGGTTCTCAGCAGGTCCTAGTGTACAAATTCCTGTACAGACGGTGTTCTCCCAACCTCCGTCTCAGGTTGTCGTAAGCGGGCACCCCGCTGTCTCGCAGCCTGCACAGTTGCAGGGTTCACAGCCCCAGCACATAGTGCAGCAACCTGCACCACAGGGTCCACAGTCCCGAATGGTGCAGGTACAGGGACAAAGTCAGTGGGTTCCAAAGACGGCAATCGCCGCTCCTAAACCCTTTACAGGGGATAAGAGGGGCCAAGACCTCGACACTTGGTTGAGGGCAGTGCCGGTCTACGTCAAGTGCAAACTTACCTTGCCAAACTAGGAAGTGCTTGTAGCTGCCTCCTATCTAGAGGGGACTGCAGCACGATGGTTGAGTGGTTAGATGCAGCTACAGCCTACAAGGGTACGGTCATGACTTTCGTGCGTGGGCGGTCACCCAGAAATTGGATGACTTCCTCAAGTTGATGGAAGACAGGTGGCATGATCCTCACGAAGCCCAAAAGGCTACTGATGCGATCCTGACACTGCATACTCGGTAGTTTAAGTCAATAAGGGAGGCCACTGACGTTGTAGAGTGTCTGATTTGTGTCCCTGGGGTGCGCTATGACCCCCAGGTTTTACTCACCTCCTACCTGAGATGCTTTCCCATGCCTCTCAAGAATCAGTTGGCAGGTGAGGCCAACATCAACATGCATAACTTCCCGTCGTTTAGCAAGAAGGCCCTCGACCTAGAAGCAAAGATAGGGCATGGTCAAACACCCACGATGGCTGGTAGGAAAAAGACACTGCCTCCCAACTGGAAGGCGAAGGGTCGCATTATGTTTGTCGATAACAATGGTTCAACCATCGAGTTAGATGACAACTTCCAGGAGGGAGTAGGTTCAGAGGTTGGCAGCGTGGAGGCTTCAGGGGGTGGAGTAGTCGCTGTCGTAGCTCAAAAAGGAAAGGTGACCGGTAGACGCGATGGAGGTTCCCGGTCAAGGAGTCAAGTTGACCCCAATGCTCCCCCATGGGAGAAAGCGGGTCACACTGAGGACGTGTGGAAAGACTGGTACACCAAGGAGGCCTGTATTCATTGTGGTCAGTATGGCCACAACCAATTCAAGTGCTGCAATAAGAGGGTGACTGAAAAGATCCCGCCTACAATGGGCAGGCGTTGGGATCCTCCGCTCCCGTTGGTAGCAATGTGGCCAGCAATTCTGGCACTGCTCCGGGAAACGCGTCGGGCCAGTAGGAATGGTAGCTGTTCCTGCTAGGGTCGAGGTGGTGGACACACCCTCACCGTCTCGAGAGATGGCCCAAGCTACTGACTCCAGCGTCGTCTCGCAAACACATTATGACCGATCGAGCCTCTGTTCGATAAACGTGTTTGAATCCTTAGAGGAGCTAGAGGAGGAGTGGTCTAGATCAGACCCACTAGCTTCTTGGACGGCATTGGCCAAGGCCCCTAAGGGAGAGATGTTCGTCGGCGAGGTAATCATCGGCGACCGGAAGGCCGGGGCCTATTATGACACTTGGTCGACTAGGAACTTCATTAGTCGCGTGTGTTGAGAGGCTGCGCTTACAGGAGCGAGTGCAGCGCTTGAGTCAACCTGTGGAGTCGACCTGTGCCAACAAACAAYGCATGGTAGTCAACGAATACCTCCAAGATGTTGAGTGTTGTTTCCCGTACGAGGGAGGGGAATTGAGACATTGCGTCTCGTTCCTAGTGAGCGATGATCTCCCTATGGATATCTTGTTAGGTATGTACTACCTCTCCGTGGCACAACCCCAGTTTGACTGGGACCGAAAAGTGGTCAAACACACTTTGCCAGGTGGAGGGACCGCCAGATTACGTAAGTTCAAAGCTAGTAGTCTGATCGAGTCCCACAGGTGCATGTGTGCGGCCGCATTCTATAATTATTATAAGCAACAAAATCCGGAGGAGGGCATGTATCTAGTTTATGTCCTTGCAGCAGGTGAGCCGATGACAATGCCGCCGGAGATAGAGGGAGTAGTTGYCAAGTACCCTGATCTATTTGAAGAGCCTACAGGGGTTGTTGAGAAGGAGGTCGTCCATGCGATAGAGATTATCCCAGGGTCTAGTATTCCGAAGGGTAGGGTCTATCGGATGTCTCCAGCCGAGCTTGATGAGCTTCGCCGACAACTCAAGGAACTCGTAGAGAAAGGTTGGATCTGGCAGAGTGTTTCTCCTTATGGATCACCAGTCCTATTCGTACCGAAGAAGGAAGGAACACTTGGGATGTGCATTGAATATAGGGGCCTCAATGCCATCATTGTCAAGAATAGAGAGCCCTTACCGCGCATCAATGACTTGATAGATAGAGTGTCAGGGTGCCAATACTTCAGTAAGATAGATCTGAAGTCCGGGTACCATCAGATTGCAATTCGGATCGAGGATCAACACAAAACCGCATTTCAGACCATGTATGGTCTGTACGAGTTTGTGGTGATGCCTTTTGGCCTTTGCAATGCTCCTGGCACCTTTCATCATGTTATGAATCAGATATTTAATGACTACTTGGATAAGTTTGTCATCGTGTACCTCGATGACATACTTATTTTTAGTAAGACTGTCGAGGAGCACGTTGTGCACTTGGACAAAGTCCTTAGTCTTCTTCGACAACACAAGTTCAAGATCAACGGTGAGAAGTGTGAGTTTGGCTGCACCCATGTCTTGTACTTGGGTCATGAGATTTCCGCAGAGGGATTGAAGCCCGATGACGTGAAGGTGGCCAGCATTCGTGACTGGCCACATCCTCAGTCTGTGACTGAGATGAGGTCCTTCTCAGGGATGACAGACTTTTTTTTTTTTTTTTTTTTTTTTTTTAAATACACCTCCACTTCTGTTAGTGGTGCTGATAGGAGCAGACACCACTAGCACCTGGGGACAAGCTCCATCTATTGGTGGGGAGCATCACCTGCTGGGAAACGGGCCCAGCGTCCCATATACAGAGTGAAAATGGAATATGTCAGATAAGTCCTTTGTGAGCAACTCCTGCCAGCCTTGATTACCTTGACCTCTAGGGGATTGACTAAGCTGGAAGCAGGGAGGGGTGGAACTTCTTCACCTTGGAACCGGCGCCAGAACCTATTGCTACACCCTAGTTCCTCCCTCCCCCCACGAGCCCCAGTCCCTTTTGTTGTAGGGATGACAMGCTACTACCGCAATTTTGTTCAGAATTACAGAATAGTGGCCGCCCCTTAGACGGACCTGACTCGCCTTGAAACATGAGTTGACACACGATAAGGTCTTGAAACTTCCTGATCCTGACAAACCTTTCGTAGTAACTACGGATGCTGGCCAATATGGCATAGGCGCCGTACTTGCGCAACTGGAGGGGGAGAAGTTGAGGCCGGTAGAGTACATGTCCAAAAAGATGCCCTCTGAGAAGTTGGCTAAGTCCACCTATGAGAAGGAACTCTATACGATCTACAAGGCGCTCACCCATTGGAGGCACCATCTCCTTGGGAGGTTCTTCTACGTCAGGACTGATCACCAGACCCTGAAGTGGATGAGAACCCAGCCTGTGCTCWGCRACGCTATGAAGCGTTGGATTGAAGTCATAGAGCAGTATGACTTTGAGCCCCAGTACATCAAGGGCGAGTACAACACGGTTGCTGATGTGTTGTCGYGTAGACCAGATTTCTCTGGTGCGCTGATCACTGAATTTGGGCTTGAGGACAATGTTACTCAGTGTTTGGTGGATGCCTATCGCGAGGACCCGTTTATGGYCGAGATGGTACGCAGACTCTAGGCGAAAGACAAAGAGATTTCTGCCGAGTTTGAGTTGGTCAACGGCCTACTGTTCCTTGAGAAGGCCGGGAATAAGCGTATGTGTGTTCCCAATAGWAGGTCTTTGTGTAGTTTATTTCTACGTGAGTGTTATGATGCCACCATACATTTTGGTTTCAAGAAGACTACAGCTAATCTGTTGCAGCGGTTTTGGTGGCCCACAATGATGAGAGATGCCAAACTGTATGTCGAGACTTGTCAAGTTTGTCAACGTGACAAGCCCCAGACACTGGCTCCTCTTGGGTTACTCAAACCCCTTCCCATTCCGGAAAGGCCTGGTGAAAGCCTGTCCATGTACTTCATGGATACGCTAGTCACCAGCAAGAGTGGCATTAGGTACATCTACATCATTGTGGATAGATTTAGTAAGTATGCTTGGCTAGTGGCCATGTCGGAAACAACAAAGACCGAGTACGTTATCAAGCTATTTAAGGAAAATTGGGTTAGAGACTTTGGCCTGCCGAAGTCTATAATCAGCGACAGGGATGTCCGATTCACCAGTGAACTGTGGAACGCCGCAGCTGCAGAACAAGGAACACAGCTGCAGATGACATCTGGAAAACATCCGGAGGCAAATGGACAGGCAGAGCAGATAAACCGCGTTGTTCAACACTTGTTGAGGCACTACATTAAGCCCAATTAAGTGGACTGGCATAATTCTCCTTTTGGAGCTCTGCCAAACTCTTCTCCTTCGGTAACCAAAGGTCCCCAACCATTATTTTTCTTCTCCCTGGTGTATGCTGATCATTCACGGTCACCTCTCATTTCTTCTCCTCGATTTCCTTCTTTTCCTTCTCTCTTTCCTCCTTGTTCCTCTTTTTCACTTGCTCCGCCTTTCTTTGCTGCTCATCATACCCCTCATCTCCTGGTTCTAACACGGTTGTTTGCATGCCGCAGCTTATTTTGAAGAATCCTAAGGGGAAAAGCATTCGGAAGAGAGGCTGTTGGATCACGATGAGAGGGCCAGAACAGCAAACATCGGGTAGTCGTCCATGGAGAGTATCTGACACTGTGGTAAGTTGACTCCACCTCCGCACCACTTAGACCTAGCCCTCAACACTTATCCTAACCTAGTCTGAGGGTTGACCAAGCCTAATTCCCCTGCCAACGCCTGTCACTACAGGTTCCAAGTAGAGTTGGTGGCCAACCAGTAATTTAAGGACTGCCGGCGATCGTTCTCATGAATTATTTAATGTTGCAGACAGGATGGGGTGGCCACTAGATACGCAGCCCCACTCACCGACTTACAAGCCGCTCGATGCGTCGCCCAGTTTGGTCGCACACCGGTTTGTACCGGTCATTGGGCATAGCCAGGTTGTTTAACGAGCGCCCACCGTGCTCCCTACTTTGCAGGTGATTCCTCCAGATGTCGAGCCTCTACCCTATTGACCTACAGGCCCCTCACTGCGCATCACACAGTTCGATTGTGCGCTGGTCAGTACCGGTCTTACGGCTAGACAGGCTGTTTTACAAGCACCTGCCGCTCATGCCTACACTCCCTACTTAACGTGCTGCCGTCCAGCTGCCGGGTCGACCAAGCATGAGTGACTCGAGACTTGACACTGACCAAGATGCAGACTCAAAAGACAATTGAACAAAGTGCGACCGACTGACATAAACAGAAATGACCTAAGACTGGAATTGATTAAAAAAAAAGAAAAGAAGAAGAAAAAAGAAACGACCTTAGACTGCAGCAGCATCACCACGACACTTTGTGTCCAAACGATCAAACAATAGCAGAATTTACAGGGCTTAGGGCAAGGAAGCACTTCACTCCGGTATTCATCCATCGCTCCTCGATGGTCTTCGACCTCCTACTTTGGTCAAACCACGACATCCAGCTCCACCCACGGGCCTGAACTGTGCCGACGCTCAACTCCTCCTTCGGAGATGCAGCGGGTTCCGGCTCAGATACCAGTGCAACGAACTTCCCAATTCCAACACCGAGACAAAGCATCCATAAGCGGAGCATTTACATGAGAATAGGGAACACAGTTGCAGATGACCTATGGGAATAACCCAGAGGCCAATGGCCAAGCCGAGCAACTGAACCGCGCTGCACAACACCTGCGCGACATTACATCAAGCCCAATCAGGTGGACTGGGATGAGAAGCTTGCTCTCATCGCCAGCCTGTACAATAACGTTGTACACAGCGCCACCGGGGTGAGCCCAAGCTGCTTACTACTGACCTTCAAGCCTAGACTGCCCTTAGATTTTCTCCTTGCTGAGAACCAGCCAACTGCTGCACCGGGTACCTTAGAGTTCGTTTATCGTTACGAACACAAGATGCAGCAGGCAGTACAACAGATGCAAAAGGCACAAGAAGCAATGATAAAATCTGAAAACAGACACCACCGCCCATCTCCATTCCAGGTTGGGGACAGAGTCTGGGTTAAGTCCTCAGAATTGGGATAGGAGGACGGGATCTCCCGCAAGCTCATGCCTCAATACTTTGGACCATGGGAGGTCTTAGACATTGTCGGGACTGATCCGGATGGGCCGTCTTATGTAATCCGGATCCCTGGTCATCTCCGCACATATCCTATCTTTCACGCCTCTAACCTTGCACCCTTCAAGGACACAGACCAGTTCCCCTCACGTCACTCAATGCTGCCCCCAACCATGGACGGAGAGGTGGACATCGATGACATCGTGGATCACAGGGAGCTGCCAGTGCCAAGACCGACCAGCAGGGGACGTCCTCCGAAACCGAAGCTGCAGTACCGCGTTAGGTTCCGGCATCATACTGATGCAAAGGAAGATCGATGGTACACCATGGAGGAACTCATGCAGACCGCTCCTCAGGTTGTAGCCCAGTACGAGAAATCTCTGCAGAAGGGAAAGCGCCCGATGATTGAAGACTGAGCTTCTC
>BFEA01000884.1:403938-426562 GCA_003427395.1 Chara braunii | reverse complement strand
TCTCTCTCTCTCTCTCTCTCTCTCTCTCTCTCTCTCTCTCTCTGTGTGTGTGTGTGTGTGTGTGTGTGTGTGTGTGTGTGTGTGTGTGTGTGTGTGGAACTCTCAACTTCTTTGACTATGAGGATCATACCCTGGATGTATCCGCCTTCCTACTTGTGCTCTACTTCTATCACTACTACCACGGCTATGGCCCCATGCCTTCCACAGCTTAGCGCAGCCCAACATGGCTGGCGCTCACTCAACTCACGATAGTGCACAAGCACCCAACATCGCTTCCACCTTCTCACGAGTGAACAATCTGTTTGAATGGCACTGGGCCAGTCCTTTTATGTTGACTGGACTGGGACTTGGTCTGGGCCTGACTTGGCTGATACATTCCGCATTTTTCTTGGAGCGCTGCTGGATTTTTAACTCTAGGACTCAGCTGGGAGGCCGGGTACCGATTGCAATTTGACCTTTGTGGCTTGTGGTGTACCCGACACGACCTTTTCCTGCTTCGGTCACTTCGTCCTCTTTTTACTTGGGGACCTTGAGCCTGGGACTCGAATCTTGGGTCTGCAAAGTGAAGGTCCTTTCACTTCCATTGGAAACAGGAGAAACAGGTGGCACCTTCAGAGAGTCCTATCACCTGGACAAAAGTGACTCCATGCAGAAAGAAGTGATTGACTGACTCAGCAAGTACCAAGGGGTAGTGCACATCCACAAGGCGAGGGGGTAGGCATAAGGCTTGGTGAGATTATACCTACTCCAGCTTGGTCAAAGTCAAAGTCTTGGTCAACGCCACTGGTCAACGCCGGTCCAACTTGGTCAATGCCCGGTTAAACTTTGTCAGTCAACGCTTTGGTCAACGTCGCCGGTCAACTTCTTTGACCTCCGGCTATGGCTGCCGACCCTTCTCCTTCGCCAACCTCTCTCTCTCTCTCTCCTTCCCCCTTCTCTCTCCTTCTCCTTTGCCCACCTTGGCTATGGCTTCCTTCGTCTCTTTCGTCTCTTCTCCCTCCTTCCTCCTCTCTCTTCTTCGTCAATTTGGTCCTCTCCTTCCTCGCAAGGTCCGAGCTTGGCGGCTATAGCCGCCACTTACTTCTTCAAGGCTGGCGCACCAATCTTCTATCGCTCCTCTCTCTCTCTCTCTCTCTCTCTCTCTCTCTCTCTCTCTCTCTCTCTCTCTCTCTCTCTCTCTCTCTCTCTCGTGTTTGTCATCATCGTCTTTCTTTACTCTCCCCTGATCTCTGTTCACGTGGCGCGGCAACTATAGCCGCTCTTCTTTTTCTCTTTGGTACAACGGCTTGGCAAGGCGGTTCTCTTGGCGTGGGTGCCTGACGGTCTTCGCTTCGTCACGCGGTGGTCTTCCATCAACAGTGCAGCGATCTTCTTCTTCGATCGCGGCAGGCCTCCTCTCTCTCGGTGACGACCTTCACTCCGACGAGCGCGCAGGTGCACAATCACACACGCAGGTGCACAATCACACAACAATGCACCACGGAGATGGTGCACGACGATCGGACAGAACGGACAGCAATAGCGCACAATTGTGCATGCAAACGGCAAAGCGTGTGCGTGTACTAGCAAGCAGTACACACAAATGGCGCGCAGCAATAGCAGGAACACATGCGATAGCGGGCAGAGCGCGGCGGACGCTAAAGCTCGCGCAATAGTGGGCATCGGGGCGGTGCGCAGGGGAGATAGCAGCATGTGCAAATGCGCGATCGTGCTCGCAGCAGCAGCGGACACGTAACGGGCGCGTGGGGAAATCAATCACTGGGCGCAAAGCGCCCCTCCCTCTCTCCTCCTTAGTGGGAATGGCGCTGACATGGCGCGTTCTCTCGTTCGGCGCGCAGCGCTTATGTGGCATTCCCCTGATGATGACAACAAAGATGGCGGCAACAGCGGCGATTGCAGTGGCGGAACAGCGGGAACCAGCTCTGATACTAATGCAATCAGACTTGTCTTCTTCGACATCCAGCATGCATGCAAACAGATGACAAACAAGCTGGCGACTTGCGCCGACACAAAGCTCATAGATAACGAAGCCAAGAACACAGTACAGATTCAAACTTGTCTCAATCGGCTATGGCCGATCGCTATGCAGTAACCCTGTTCAGAAGTAGCCTGGGGCCCAGAACTCAGCCCCAGGCAATGTAGACCTGAGTTGGTCTGCGCTGGGCTGTGTGACCAAGACACGCCCAGGCCTCAGTCTGTCACGTTTGGCTGTGTGACCGAACGCTGCACACAGGAAATTCAAGGGCCAAAGTCAACTGTAGAGTCAAAGGTACCACACCCAGGCCCTTGGTTGGATACACTCACTTGTTGCGCGCAGGTACCCAGACAAGCATCCAGGCCGGAGTGAATTCGGTTTCAGACCAATCTGGGCCTTAGTTTGCATCGAAATCTGGACGGCTGAGGGTGGTAGCATCCGGGGCCCAGACCCCAAGTCAACGCTACATAAGTGCTGACTTTCCTGGCTTTGACATTCATTTTGTCTTACGTCAATGCTGTCTTCACGCGTTGACAACGACTCTGGCTCGACGCTGCGAAGCTGGCTGAGCGCTGGCTCTGTGCTGGCATTGTGTCTACGGCGATGCGCTGCTGGTCTGGCATTGTGGTTGGCTTGCACCTGTCTTCTTGGCATGCTGATGTGGCAGCTGCCATGCGCTGTCGCTGACGTGGCTGCTGCCACGTGTACTACTGGTTGGTGAGGCGAAGCTATGTGACTTGTGTTGCTGTTCTGATTATCGTCATTCAAGAGGAGATCAAGACTGTGAAGAGATCGTGGATACTTACCTGGTTGTCTTCATGTCGACATTGCTCCATCGCTGATGAGGGACTGACTAGAAGTGCGACGTGGCACATTGAGGTTACTTCAGATACTCGTTCGGATTATTGATTATTGAGGTGGTGATTGCGGAGGGAGCCCGAAGAAGCAGTGGGCATTGTTTCTATCTTCCCCACTCTAGTCTTTCCTCCCTCTCATCTATCTCGTCTGTGTATGTCTTCTCTTCTCTTGGGTATCTGGACACGAATACGATTATTGATAATCATCAGCTGGTTGACACTCATTTGGACTTGCATTGTTGACAACTGTCTTCACGATCTGGGTTCATTGCAACTGTACCCAGCAACTTGTTCACACACACGCAACTCTGGATCTCCCTGGATGTCCGGCACACACAAATACAACACACTCATACACACCCACCCACACACTAACTACACTGACTGGCAGCTATGGCTGCCGTCTACCTCCTAACACTAGCTCAAGCGGCTATGGCCACGTCTTCCTCCTCTTAGACCACTTCCTCTTTGGGCACTTGCAGACCTCCGTACACAAGACGCACAGACAGCGCTTCCACACGGCTCACAGGCAGAATGAATGAATGACATGATGCTGCCTCTTTATTTATACTTCGAATCGTTAAAGGTCTGCCCTCTGGCCCTGGGCCCGGGGTGCACACAGTCCCTCATGGTACCTGCTGACTGGACAAAGTGCGACCTGGGACTGGGTACCGCTGACTAGCCTAGGTTAGACTGCCCACTTGCCCACTTGTCTACGGACTGCCTCCTAGGACTTACGAAGGGGTAGAGTTGACTCATCTAGAAGGTCCTAGTCTAGCCTATGTGACCTTTCGGTACTGTAGCAGCTACTACCTGAGTGACCTCTCGATACTGTAGCAGCTACTCGACTCCTAAGACAATGACCTACAGTTTGAGACCCGACGACCGACCTACCTGCAATGACTTTCAGAACGCAGGTCGTGGGTTCAAGCACACACGGGTCAACTGGTATTGTACATGGAGGGCGAGGTCTAGGGATCGAGCCCTGGGAACTGCCTCTGCTACCGTAAAGGTGAGAACAGTTTCAATTTTCTCGATTTATTCATCTCATCCTTTGGAGGTCCCATCGTAATATTCTCTGTATCATTCCAATT
This sequence comes from Chara braunii, assembly GCA_003427395.1. NCBI lineage: Eukaryota > Viridiplantae > Streptophyta > Charophyceae > Charales > Characeae > Chara > Chara braunii. The sequence continues at coordinate 422,636 of BFEA01000884.1, read as the reverse complement.
TGATCAGATTTCCCGAAAGACTTGGCTCTTTTTTTGTGTAAGGTCTGTTTTCTTTGTGTTTTTCCTTCTTGGCCACCTGAATGGAAGAGGAGGGAGGCATAGGAGAAGGACGTGCTGGAGTAGGAGGGCCATGCCCATGGAAAATGGGTACAGCGCAGTATTTATACCGGCAGTGAGATGCGCCCACGGAAGATTGGTGCCCAGTTCCCGCTAGGACACAGAGGCAGAGAGTCGCAGGCGTGTTTGCCCCCGGCCGTAAGGCGTGCTGAATAACTTGTTATTGATAAAGCTGATACCTACTATTGTCTTTTGTCTTTAAAGAAGCTATTTCTTTTCAATCTGTGGACCGTTTGCTTTTGCAGGTCTCTTGCTGACCAAGGTGCAGATGGAGCGCTTGATCAATTTGAGTTCAAACTGTTCATGCTTCTCATGAAGAGGGTTGCTCACAGCCTACCTTTGCCTCAGTCCGTGTCTGCTTTCCAAGTGAGTTGGCTTCTGGGACAGCGCTTCTTTCTGTGTCCTGCAGCCCCCCCTCCTCCAGACTCGCTCTCCACAATCTTTGGCAGCACTGTCAACCCCCGACATGTATCCCCAACTCCACAGTCATCAGCATTGGATCCGTCACTACCACAGTGGTCCTCCTATGGCAAAGCGCTGATGCCATCAAGAGTGAGTGACCCATCATCATTCCTGATTGATACAGATAATGACTCTACGAAGGAGATCTCATGGCAGGAGCAGATTGTTCGGAGGGTCGGAAAGGAGGCATCACTGTTCAAGGAGAACATGTGGAAAGAAAGAGTCGATCGGGGAGTAGAGCGGGATGATGAGGGAACCTCATCGCTTGGTGATGATGATGGAGACGAAAGTTGCAACATGGATTTGGAGAGTGAAAGGGCCGAGAAGCAGCTAGCACGTAGTGCTAAAGCTGAAGAAGGCAGGATAGCAGAGGCAGAAAGAATGCCCGAGGAGGCTGCAAACAAGGCAAGTCCAATGGGAGTGACGGCAACGGGAATGTGTGTATGGGGAACAATGCGTGAGTGGGCATTGGCAGATAGTGACAAGAAGGCAACATCAAAGGCTGTGAAAGACGGGGGCAAGAGAAGTCTTACTGTGGATGGGTGGAGGACAGGCATGCAGAAAGGGAAATCACCTGATGTGGTGGAGGCTGGAGGCACAAAGACTGATGCTAAGCCACTGCAGAGGTTTTGGAGCTGGACAGAAAAAAGGCACAGCCTTTTCTCAAGTTCACAGACTGGAGCAGCTGCTTCAGAGGCTTTTGCAACACCTTCGTCTTTGTTGTCACTGTCGTTGTCGTCGTCGGACAAATATAGGTCATGCAGGGCTTTGTCACGGATGGGGAAATCTCAACGGGTTGCAGTAGCCACATCTCCATCTGTCAGCAGAGATAGCACCGACTACCTGCAGTTGTCACCCTCGAGTGCTTCGATCCAGGACCAGTACGGCCTCCCTAGAGAATGTAAAGGTGACTTGCCATCTGGTATGGGCTGTCCAACAGCAAAAGGTCCTCCACCAACATCACCGAGGTGGTTGTCATTCTTCCCATCAGGTTGGAGAGGCGGAGGGAGTGCAGCAAGGAGCTCAGTGGCTGGGAGCAGTGGAGCTGCATTTGAAAACTGGCCAAACACAGGAGGTAGGAACATCTACTCACGCCGGGGATCTCTGAAAGCAATGAAGGCATGCTTGGCAACCACCAGTGGATCCTTTGCTGCTGGTTTCCCAATTGTGAGCACTGAAGCTTCCTCTCAAGTTCCTAAAAGTGATATGCTTTCCTCATGTATCCCGTGCTCTTCTGATCGTGAAAGGGTAAGCAGTTTAGATCCATGTCAAGCATCATCGAGTGGAGAAGAGCATCGTGAAAGGGTAAGCAGTTTAGATCCATGTCAAGCATCATCGAGTGGAGAAGAGCCTGTGGCACCAATAGAAATGGTCGTAACAACAATCACTGCAAGTGAGCATTCAGCTCAACACAACCCTGGTTACATCAGCAATCTGTCTACAGCTCCAATCCCTTTGCATGCATCAGTAGCAGCAGTTGCAGCAGCAGGAGCAGGAGGAGAAGGAGGCGGAGCAGGAGGAGAAGGAGGCGGAGCAGGAGGAATTTATTCAGGGGGATTTCAGGTTGGTGCTCAGTACTCCTCGCCCAACATTCCTCTTCTTCCCCCACCTCCATCTCGAAGACCCTCAGCGACATTGAGGTCCCCTGCCTCAGTCTTTTTATTAGCTGACGAGCCTGACCCTATTTCTTGCATTCAGGTTGTTGCAGTTGGATCTTCTGCGTCTGCATCAGCATGTAATTCTACCTTTAGTGAGCATGGATCTCTTGGTCCTGACCTGGCAGTAGCAACAGGAAAACTGGCAAATGATTCTTCGATTGCTGCAGGAAAGCTGCCAGTTGACTCGTTGTCCTCGAATAGACAGCACACATCGCTGGTGAGAACACCTGATTTGTTCACAGACTCAATGCCAGATATGTCTGAATCAGATGCTCTTTCACGCACTAGGTGGTCAATGTCCGGTGTGCACTCTCCAAAGAGCACTTGCCGATGGACTGCAGTTGTTTCTGATGCATCCGTCGGGCATCGCGATGCAATATCAATATCGATTTCACCATCATTTACATCATCAAATGTGGACAGAGACAACCATGACAACATCCGACTACAGCCATCTGCATCTATTTTACATTCACCATCATTATCTGCTGGATCAGGATTACCACAATCCCAGCCACCTCCACCACAACCACAGACAAAGCTCTGGTTAGGTGTCACAGCAGGGCTCAGGATGAAGGAGGCAGCGCTGAAAGGAAAGGGAGGAGAGGGAGGGGGCTTCAAAGAGCCGGATGGGCTGCAGTGGGACCATAACAGACCGACTTTGGAGTTCTCAACGCCCGTGGTTCCAGCAGCAAGATGGAAAGAGGCAAAGTTGCAGGATGATGAGCCTGAATCCTGGGGTCATCTGGAGCTCCTAAAGCGAATCAATGGTGGATGGCGCCCTCTAATTTTGTGCATTAATCGGTTGGTTCTGGATAAAGCTGACAAGATGAAGGGCCCATTTTTAAGCATTTATGTCAGAGGTATTTGTGTATGGGTCTTACATCCCCCCATAGGCCTCCTTTCCCACTGCATCCCATCCTAGATCGAGATACATCCCGCACCCAAGGTCCAAACCACTCTGAAGCAGTTTGAACTTTCCCAGGGGCTTTCGAAGTTGGAAAAGAATGCCCTGTGCTATGTAATCAGACTTGTCTCATCTTCACTCGCGACATGCATACATGTAGATGTCGATGGCAAACAACTTCTGTAGCACGAAGATCAGCACAAAGATCAGCAACAAACTTGAGATGGCGACTAGCGCCCACACAGAAAACTCAGAGATATGGCCTTCTGCAAGGAACCTGCCCGTTCGTCACTTGCTGGGGTGTATCAAATAACATGCATGTAACATAGATCTCACAGTTTTGAAATGTCCCACACAAAGCTCAGTGGAAGATGAGTGGAAACCAGGAAGCGCAACTCAATTATCACAACCAGATTAAGGAAAGAGAATCACGAGTTCAAAATGTAAAGTGTCCAACAATATTACAAGTCTTCTTCATCCAACAAGAGTTCCAGGCCTGGCGCTCATCAGCACCAGCAGCCAATCATCAAGAACAGCGCTCAGCAGGTAAGTTCCACCATAGCTCACTTCTCTCCCTTCTCTTCTTCTGTTCTCTCTCTCTCTCTCAATGTCTATAGCCCTGGTCTACTGACACTCACCATGCATGCACACTCCCTATCACTCGAGGATCTACTCTGAATACTACTCACTGGTCGTCTCTACTAACTATTCCTACCACTATTACTAATTGGCGCTGGCGCTGCTATGGCTGCTCTTCTTCCAGCCAGTGCTCAACTCTCTCTCTCTCCAGCGCAGCTCTCAAGCCTGGCGCATCTCAATCACATCTGGCGCACAAGTGCCTCAGCACTTCCACACTCTCATGCGAATGAGTATCTGTCAAATGGGAGGCTGGCTAGTCCTTTATAGTGCTGGACTGGTCTGGGGTCGTCTGCATCCAGCCTCCAAGTGCCTGGGACTCCAACCCAGTACCTGTTGTTGCAAAGTGTGTCCCAGTATCCTTTCCCATGGTCTGCTGCTGCTTTGGCCGACGGGCCTGTCTTTTGGACTTCTGGTCTGAATCAGATTTGACCCTCGGGACTGTGACTCGTGTGGGACTGTGACCTTTGACTTATTGCCGAACAGACATGACCCTGTCTCAGCCTTAAAATTGAGCCCAGTACCTGTTCGTCGAGGACCTGACTGTGACTTTTTCAAAACGACTTTTCATTTCACTCTGGATGCGACATTTGCTTCAGGGAGCTTGTCCTTTGGAATGCTGCTCATGAAATTGAGTTCTGCCCGACAGGACCCCTTTTATGTTGGGGTCACATTTAGGGGTCTGAATCGTAAAGGCCCTTTTACTCTCCTCGGCCTGATTTCGAAGTCCTCTGAGAAACACTTATCTGTCTACAATATTAGCACCTCTTCTTGCTCTTTCATAGTAGGACACTATGTTTGGTGCAGATTCCATTAGCTCTTCCCTACTGTACCAGCGGTCTTCACTTGGATCCTGATATGCAAATCTGACTTTATATTGCCGCTGAGGTCTACCTCTGCGCCTAGTTTGAATAGTACTTTCAGCAATGATTTTATCAATATCAAATTTTTCATCCATACTCAGAGGAATTGTTGATCTTCGACTGGGAAATAGTTCATTAGTCACGCAGGGTAAGAGCTTTGATGCATGGAAAGCTAGGTATGTATGCAAGTGTGGAGGAATCTCAATAACGTAGGAGGGACCATCTACGTCTCCTATCATACCCAATACTTGCCAAGGTCCTCTGTAGGCAGGTAACAACTTTTGGGAAATGTTTTCCTCGGGAATAAATTCTTTGGATTTTACCCATACCAGATCGCCTACAACAAATTGAGAAGGTCTTCGATGTTTGTTAGTCTGTTCGATCATTTGATGTTGCGCCTTCATTATATTTTCTTTCACTTTTTCCAAGTCTTTTTGATACGGCACTGCAAATTCCCTAGTTCCTGGCAGAAGTTTATGTACTTGATCCGAATTTAGACAATCTATAGGTTTGCGGGGACACCATCCCAAATGTAACTCCACTGGAGTTCTAGAAGTGGATAAGTGCACAAAGTTATTGTAGGCACTGACAACTTTGGGCAGATGTTCATCTCAATCAATTTGGTCGGGGCGAATGTACATACGTAGCATTTGCTGCAGAATCTTGTTCATTTGCTCAATTTGCCCATTCGTTTCAGGATGTCTTCCTGACAACACCGTTAATTTGGAGCCATAGACATTCATTAGTTGCTGCCAATGTTCACTGGTGAACCAAGAGTCTCTGTCACTAACAATAGTCAAGGGATGACCGTAGTCCTTTACCCAGTGGCTAAAGAATTCCCGAATCACTAAGTCAGTCCTAGCTTCCGCAGGTAATGCTATAAAGACAACAAACTTAATGAATCTGTCAACAATTACCATAACTTGTTTTTTCCCATTCCTGTTTTTTACCTTAGTGTCCATAAAATAAATAGACACAGAGTCTCCATGACCTGTTGGGATAGGCAATGGCTTTAATAGACCAAGGGGAGGTTGTGTGGTGCTCTTGTTTCGCTGACACACGTGACAACCTTGCACATACGAAATGCAATCAGGTTTCATTTGAGGCCATGCGTAGGAACGCAAGAGGTTAGCATAGACCTTTTTCCACCCGAAATGACCTTCAGTATCATGGCATTCCCCAAGATCACACTTTTTATCTCTTCCTCGTCTGGAATACAAAGCCTATCATTCACATCAGTTCTTCCAAACAACAGTCCATTAGTTACGCGAAAGTCAGGAAACTCATGTGGCACGTCTTGAATACATTTTAGTATAGTGTCATAGACAGGATCAGTGGAATATGCATTCTTAATTTTATCTTGAATGTCGGCGTCTATGTCTAAGTACGTTATAATGGCACAGAAAAAGTCAGATCTTCGACTCAATGCGTCACCAACAACGTTGTACTTACCTTTTAATGGCTTTAGTTCAAAATCATATTGATCGATTTCCGCAGCCCACCTTGTCAATTTAGGGGTCATTCGAGCCTGAGTTTTGAGCCAGCGGAGTGTCTTATGATCCGAGTACACTTTGAAGTGGCGACCTAGGAGATAATGGCGCCAACGGTCCAAAGCTTTCCGGAGAGCGAACAACTCTCTTTCGTATGTGGAAGCGGCGACCTTCTCACTAGGCAATCGTCGGGACATAAACTCAACAGGCCTGTATCCATTCCCATCATCTTGTTGGAGTACAGCGCCTATCCCGTACTTACAGGCGTCGGTGGTAACAACAAAGAGCAAAGAAGGACCAACAACTTTTAAAACCGGATAATCAATTACGCATTTCTTCAGACGCTTAAACGAGGACGCACAGTCTTGGTCCCACTTCCATATTGTTTCATTTTCCAACAGTCTGCGAAGGGGAGCAACAATTGTCGTAAAATGTTTCACGAATTTGCGATAGTAGTTAGCCAACCCAAGGAACAACCGTAGTTCCGTCAAAGTGCGTGGGTTAGGCCAATCTCGAATAGCTGGGATCTTGGCGTCTTCCGATTTAATTCCTTCTCCGTCTAGAATGTGTCTCAAATACAATACCTGACGTTTTGCCCACTCACACTTCTTGGGGTTCAATTTCAACTTTGTTTCACGCAACTTATTTAACACGAGTCGAAGGTGCTCACAATGCTCACTTAGACTTTTACTAAAAATCAAGATATCATCCAAATATATAACCACAAACTTATCAAGCCACTCACAAAAATATCCATTCATTGTTCACTGAAAGGTTGCGGGTGCATTAGTAAGACCAAAGGGCAACACAATGAATTCATAGTGTCCATACCCAGTGCGAAAAACAGTCTTATATTGGTCTTCTGGTTCTACCTCAATCTGATGGTAGCCATACTTCAAGTCAATTTTTCGTGAAGTACTTGCAACCGTGAACTCTATCCAGCGAATCATCAATTATGGGTACCTGCTCAACATTTGTAACAGTTATGTCATTTAATCTTCTATAATCAATACACATGAGGACCCCGCCATCTTTCTTTGGCACAAACAGCACTGGCGCACCATAGGGTGAGGAGCTAGGCCTAATCCATCCCTTTTCCACCAATTCGTCTAGCTGGGTTCGCAGTTCATCCAATCCTTTTGGTGACATTTTATAAATTGGACCCTTAGGAATCTGACTTTCGGGTATAATATCAATGCGATGCTTAATAGGTCGTTCTACCACACCGCTTAAGGCCTCTGCCACATCTGCGAATTCTTTCAGAATTTTGTCAATTTTTGGGGACTTTACCTCCTGCTTACTTCCCTTTCCTTTATCGGGTGCACATATGCCACAAACACCTGATCAATCAGATTATTTTTCTTTGTGTGACGAGCGAACGTGGGACAGTTATGCAACAATGAGTTAAGTTGCTTTCCTTACCAGATTCATGATACAGGCGGATCTTCTTTTTTCCACCCTTCGGGCTAGAGAGCCAACACTCATGTGCCCTCAACTTCACATTCGCATCTGCAGCTTCCCCCCAATCTGTGCCTAAAAGAGTGTCAAAAGGGAGACTGTCTTCCACCAAGAAAGTCAGAGAGTGGAGAACGCGTTCCACCTTCCCCTATGCTTCGAGCCGAAAGTATGTCTTGATCCCCTCAACATATTTGTCCATCACAATCTCGCTGTTATTTGTTAATATACTTGTTATGGGCTCATTCAATTGCTTAACCTTTAGCCCAAGACACAACTTTTGTAGACCTTTCTTACTAATGTAGTTCCGCGTTGACCCACATTCAATCATTCCACCTACTCTTACTTTATTGACTTCTAAATTTGCAATTCTTAGCTGCCCTTTACGTTTTTTCATTTCGGTCCAGGCTTGCCGACGAGTGGCTAACTCATCCCGCATGCCAGCGAGGGATCCACCTAGAGAGGTACACACACTAACTACCTCTGGACAACTAACTAGGTGGGGACTGTCTACCTCTTCAGTCTTTGCCACGAGAACCTTCGAATGGGAGGATTTCAGTCTACTTGCATCCGAAGTTTCTGTAGAGGCAACTTAGACCCCTACTGGCTGATCCCTTTTGGTTGCTTGCAGTCAGCAAAAGGGAACAATGTGGTCGGGGTCACCACATTTAAGGCACTGTCCGACAATTTTTTTGTTATTTCCATATATTCCCAAGGTCTGCCTTCGGGCATGCCAGGATGGGGTGGATATGGTCGGTTCCAATTTCCATTCTACGTGCCTCTTCCTCTTCCCCATGTGGAGTTGGGTCCTCGGCCACTTTGCGAGGGACTATTGCCCCTTCCACCCACGTAGTAGCTACCTTCGTTACAACCCCTCTGGGTGCCTAGTCCTCTACCTCCACGACCGCGGCCTCCTCTTCCTCTACCACGACCTCTTCCTTGTCGCCCTCCCCCACAGGCTGCAATGGTCGTGTAATCCCCCTCCTGAACTACCAGTTCGTTATACATCTCCCTCTAGACCATAGTCTATCTGGTCATATGAGAGAGTTTCAACACCTCCTTCTTCAAAGGTCAAAAGGAGGTTGTCTTTTTCTGGGATACTTCCCGAGATGGTAAGGTTCTGCCATTTCTTGCCGGCGTGTAAATCTTTCCAATAATGGCAATAATTTGCCTCAGCCAAGAAACCGGCATGGTCTATCGCAATCTTACTAAATTTCACGTAGGTCATTCCTTCCTCCTTGGTAGCGGGATATAATTGGGTACGGAGAGGATCGGGCAGTGCTCTAGCAAAATTATTAAGGATCTGCATCGCAGTAAGTTCATGTTCAACGCATTGCAATAGTTCGTCCATGGTAGCCTTAAGTGTGGACACCATGGTTGCCCCGGACACGGACACCGGACCCGTGTCTGGATCAAACGGGACGTCCAGTTAACCGGACATGAAACCGGACATCCAGACATCCGGAACCGGACAGTCCGGTTTGCTGTGTCAGTGTCCGGTTGTCCGGTTTAAAACAACAACAACAACAACAACAACAACAACAACAACAACAACAACAACAACAACAACAACAACAAACAAACAAACAAACAAACAAACAAACAAACAAACAAAAACAAGCACAGAGCTCAAATGCACCAAGATTCCATCCAAATAAGAGGAAAGCAGTGAACTGGTGTGCCAATGTCATCGCCCTCAGGCCCCACCAACACAATATCCAATGTCGCTCATCTTTGTCTGGCGTCATCGCCCTCCCATCCCTGCTCGCCCCTCCCATCCTTCATCTCCTTCCCATCCTTCATCACCCTCCCATCCTTCAGCGCCCTCCTATTCGTCATCGCCCTCTCATCCCTGCTCGCCCCTCCCATCCTTCATCGGCCTCCCATCCTTGGTTGCCCCTCCCATCAGCCAGACCCTCCTCCCACGTCACAAAAATGCAAGGAATATGAGCGAGCGATAGACAAAAAATCAAGTTGCAAAATCACGCAGAAGTCCAGATAGTCATGTACCAAGAAGAGAGCTCAAATGCACCAAGATTTCATCCAAATAAGAGTAAAGCAGTGAACTTGTGTGCCAATGTTATCACACAGGGGTCCCTTTCAGGGCCTGTCCGGTTGGGGTACCGGTTCTCAAAAAACATCACCATTATTTTTTCGGGGTACCCCAGGCCCAAGTAAACGGTCTGGGAACCCCCCCAAAAAAATTTGAATTTCTCGAAATCGGGATCCAACCGGACTCTCTGAACCGGACACCGGACACCGGACTGTTCGGATCGGGATCCGGACGTCCGGTTGGTAACCATGGCGGACACACCTTTCCATTTCCGATCGACAATATTTAGGATTAGCATCTCAGTTTTTCGGGTCAAATTCTTGTTCTCAAATCTTTTCCGAATTGCCATAAAGAAATCCTCAATTCGAGTTTGCTGAGAATACTCTATCATAGTCTGACAAGATGCTTCTTTTTGCAGGGAGATTGCAAAGCTCATGGAATCCCCGACCATACATGAACTGGCCATAAGGACCCTATCCCAATATGGTATGCGTTGTCCGTACACATAGGACTCTACTGCAACAATCCAATGCAATAAACTTTCTTCCTTCTTACCTGTGTAAGTCCACGGAACTTTCACTTTGACTTTTCTTACTTCTTCCACTTCGTCTTAACGCACCCCCTTCTTCTTCTTGTCTCCATCTCCATCTCCATCTCCATCTCCATCTCCATCTCCATCTCCTCCACCTCCTCCGCCGCTATGTATTAATTTCTCAATCGCGGCGGGGGTAAATGTTTTATTGATCTGCTCATCTAATTTTTCAATGTATGCTTGTATGTGTTGGTCTACCTCTTGAGTAGATCTCTGTAGGAAGGTGTTCCAGATCCCTTTAAACTCAAACTGATGGTGCTCAATTTTCTGCATGGTCCTATTCAATGCAGCCGACTCCTGCTTGGTATGGAGAACAGTTTCAGTCAAGAGGGCAAGTTGTTCTTCAGTGGTCGTCTGTTTTTCTTTTTTTGCGTGTAATTCTCGTTGCAGTCTCTCCCCCTCTACCTGCAGTTTCCTTTTTTCTTCCATGTCTTATCTTTTGGCTGTCAACATTCTATTATGCAACTCCGCCCGTTTTGCTTCCAGCAAAAGTTACTTCTCCGCTTTATCTTCAACTGCAGTGAATTTTACAATAAAGGCATCTCTTTCCTCATCTGTTTTCACGCTCATCTCACCTTTATAACCGTACTGTTCAAACCAATCTAATGCTTTTAACTGAATGGTAATCCCTCCAGGCTGGCTACTTTGCCCTCTCTCAGTCCGACGTCTGATTAATTTGTCTCCTTCATCTTCATGCTCTTCTTCTTCTTCAATGGTTTTCAGTTCTTCTTGCAACTGTTTTTCCATCCTTTCTTTCAACTCTTTCTTTATTCTTTCTTCCTCCACCCGAACTTTCTTTTTTAGTTCTTCCTCTTTTTGTTTTTTTCTCTCTTCTTTCTCTTTCTTTTTCTCGGCCAAGTGGTGATCTACTTCAGTCTGCTCTGCCGCAGAGAGCCCTTGCTTCACCTTCCCTGATCGCATTGCCATCATGTGGGAGACACACACTCTCCCGAAGTCGAGAGGAAAGAAGAAGCGGAACAGTGACCCTAGAAGTAAAGATAGGACCACCATCCCGTACATGGGATAGTCATCCATGGTGGGGAACAACACAGGAATGACCTCCGCTGGACCACCAAGTAGTTACCCTGAATCCTAGTCTTCTTGAGTGGATGGGATCCTTTTTTTTTCCTAGTGTCTGGATGTCGCTGCTTCAGAATAACAAAATTTAATAATACAAATTATTGTACAACCTTCTCTGATCAGAATACTTTTTCTTTTCTTTCTTTTGTTTGCTTGTTGTCTATCTTGTCACTTCGTTGTTGCTTTCTTCACGCTTTTGTTTGGCTAGCTGCGTCACTTTTGAATCACTAATTAGGCTAGGTAGCTGGGAAACGCTGAAACTATTCCTTGGAACATATCAAATTCATCCAGATTGATTATGCTCACAAGCCACTTACAATCTGACGTGGCAGTCTAACACACTCCCAGTCTAATCCTATCTTCACTACTATTCGTCAAACAGGATGGCAAAGCGCTAAGACCAAATATCGACTTTCTACAGTCCTGAATGTCAGACCAGACCAAGGTGTTTTGACCAGACAGCAGCAGCGACCACCAGAATGAAAGGGGGGAAAGGTACACAACACACAGATTTGCACTCAACAAGGTAAGTGGGGCAGGAGGTGCTTCTCTTCTTTGACATCGTTGTTGAAGACTCCACGTTCGCTCCAAATGCTCCAATCGCACAGTAGGTACGTACTCTTCCCCCTTTGCCCCTTCTTCTTCGGCACACTTCCCCCTCAATCCCAATCCAACTCTCCTCCTTCCTCGCCTTACTTCACTACTCAACACTCAAGCCAGCCTTCTTCTTCTCGCCGGCCTAAATCATGCCAACGTACTCCAGTGAGAGTAACAAGTTCTTCTCGGATACCAAAATTGCAAGGAACCTGTCCGTTCGTCACTTGCTGGGGTGTATCAAATAACATGCATGTAACATAGATCTCATAGATTTGCAATGTCCAGCACAAAGTTCAGTGGAAGATGAGTGGAAACCAGGAAACGCAACTCAATTATCACAACCAGATTAAGGAAAGAGAATCACGAGTTCAAAATGTAAAGCGCCTAACAATATTACAAGTCTTCTTCATCCAACAAGAGTTCCAGGCCTGGCGCTTATCAGCGCCAGCAGCCAATCATCAAGAACAGCGCTCAGCAGGTAAGTTCCACCATAGCTCACTTCTCTCCGTCCTCTTCTGTTGTTCTCTCTCTCTCTCTCAATGTATATAGCCCTGGTTTACTCACACTCACCATGCATGCACACTCCCTATCGCTCGAGGATCTACTCTGAATACTACTGACTGGTCTTCTCTACTAACTAACCGTCCAGCCTGAGGGAACCTTTGCACGCCTCCCACTATTACTAATTGGCGCTGGTGCAGCTATGGCTGCTCTTCTTTCAGCCAATGCCCAACTCTCTCTCTCTCCAGCGCAGCTCTCAAGCCTGGCGCAGCTCAATCACATCTGGCGCACAAGTGCCTCAACACTTCCACACTCTCATGCGAATGAGTATCTGTCAAATGGGAGGCTGGCTAGTCCTTTATAGTGCTGGACTGGTCTGGCGTGGTCTGCATCCAGCCTCCAAGTGCCTGGGACTACAACCCAATACCTGTTGTTGCAAAGTTTGTGTCCCCGTATCCTTTCCCATGGTCTGCTGCAGCTTTAGCCGGCGGGCCTATCTTTCGGACTCCTGATCTGAATCAGATTTGACCCTCGGGAATCGTCTGGGACTGTGACCTTTGACTTATTGCCAAACAGACATGACCCTGTCTCAGCCTTAAAATTGAGCCCAGTGCCTGTCCGTCTAGGACCTGACAGTGACTTTTTCAAAACGACTTTTCATTTCACTCTGGATGCGACATTTGCTTCAGGGAACTTGTCCTTTGGAATGCTACTCGTGAAATTGAGTTCTGCCCGACAGGGCCCCTTTTATGTTGGGGTCACATTTAGGGGTCTGAATCGTAAAGGCCCTTTTACTTCGGCAAGGAACACATGTTAAGTCAACTTGTTACATCTGGCGGCTATGGCCGCTAACACTCTCTAAATTTCCCCGTTAACACAGTAACCACCATCAGTCACACTCTCACTGATGCACACGCACACTAGGATCTACCCTGAATGTCCACGCACAAACACACAAACACACACACGCACACACACACACACACACACACACACACACACACACACACACACACACACATACACACACACACACACACCTGTTGTTGTCAACAAGCTGGCGGCTATGGCCGCCGCCGTCTTCCTCCTCTCGATGCTGGCGGCTATGGCAGCCATCGTCCTACTCTGCCCTCTTCGTCTTTGGGCACCTGTAGAACTCCTTGCAGAAGTCGCACCAGCAGCGCTTCCTCATGGCTCGCAGGCAAATGAATGAATGGCTGAGCGCTGCCTCTTTATTTATACTGTTTTGTCGGTGGTTTGGCCTGCTGCCGGTCCCAGGCCCGAACGTGTGCAGCCCCACCTAGTACTTGCTGACTGGACAAGGTGGACTGGGACTGGGAACTGCTGACTGGACCAGGTAGACAGACTGATTGACTTCCACAGCCCCGAAAGGTCAAATTGACGCTTGTGGAACTTCGTAGGCTAATGTAGACTGACCCTTCGCCGTACGTAGGGCTAACCTTCTGGACTGACCCTAAGACTACTAATCCTATAGTCTAAGGTTCGAGTCCCCACAACCAAACTAACATGCTGAACGACGACCTACGACTTTAGGGACAGGTCGCGGGTTCGAGGCATACAGGGTCAACGGGTAGATGTATAGGGTGTATGGGTAGGCCTAGGTATCGAGCCCAGGGATCTGCGCTGTCGTGCAAACTGGGTGAAAGAGTTTCACTCCTGCCATCCTAAATTCTACGTCCTCCGAGAACTCTCTAATCCAAGGCAGGACCTTTACCCTTCCTTGCCCTCTCATAGGCACACACTATGTTGGGAGCGGTATCTAGAAGCTCAGTTATGGTGAACCATCTGTCGTCCTCAGGTTCTTGGTAAGCAAACCTAACTTTATATTGGTTCTGGGGACAACCCCGACCTCACGTTCTAAGAACGCCTTCTTCCACTATGCGGTCTATGTCATTTGTGCCATCCATATCTGGTGGGATCATAGATCTCCGCGAAGGAAGCTCGTCGCTGGTCATACACGGCAAAACAGCGATTTCGTCAAAACGAACATTTTTTATTTTTTGAACGAAATCGGAAGTTCATTTTGCAAGCGATTTTTAGTGTTTCTTTACATCTGCGAGGAACGAGCCTTCACAGGGGCCCTTATCGGGCAAACACATGTTCTGGGCAGAGGCCCCCAGCAAGCCGAGTGCCCGCCCTAAGTGAAGGCGGGCCTGAATATTCATCAGAGGCCAAAATTTGACATTTTCATATACGGTTATTCAGGCTGTTGCAGCCGGCCAGTTGGTTGAATGGATGCGTGAGCCTCACTAAGCTGCGTCATGCAGTTGGCCCAGGCCTTGGCAGTTGCACCTGGGCACATACAGACAAAGCAGGGCCGATACATCATGGAGTGGGCACCGGCCTATGCAAAAGCAGTATTGTCCACGTGCCGGGGTTTTGTGCAAATGCAGCAAACGGCCCAAGTCCGGAGACTCAGGCCGTGACCACTGTAAAGGGCCCAGGCCCTCAACTATAGTCTCTGGCCTGGGCGCAGGAACTGAGGCCCAACAGGAAGCTGCTGGAAGCTTCCAGCCAGACCACACACAACACTTAGGAGGCTTCCACTTCCATGTAGGAAGAGAGGCAGCCCAGGCCAGGCATTCTGCCCCGTGCAGGCACACTGTTGTGTGCTGCATTGGATGCTGCGTTGCGGCCAGTGCGCTTGCGGGGCGCGTTGAGGTGAAGTGGGGTGGTGCAGGGCAGCGGGGCGCTGGCAGCCAAAGCCAGGCTGCTGGGTGCTAGGGGGTAAGAGGGCGATTGGTGGTCTTCAGGAAGGAGGTGAATGTGCGAGTTATCGAGGTGTGATGAGGGTGATGAGATACGTACCTGGTGCATGAAGAGAGGTCATCTATGATGTTGACATCATGTACATTGGTCTTCGAGAGTCGAAGTGAGCCTGTTGCGTGAACACAGCTGCAAGTAGGATAGTCGAGTAGAGTAGGCTAGGCGTTGGGTGCCAGACAGAGAGGAGCGACTTTGGATACTGTGTTCGTGTGGCCTGAGGGCTTCAACATTGGCTCATTACTTCGTTGTATTGCTCTATTTGGATGGATTCTCGGTGCAATTGTGCTCTCTGCTTATACACGACTACTTGGGCATCTGTGTGATTTCGTAACTTGGTTTTTTGTATATCGTTCATAGTCATATTCCTTGCAATTTGATATCAAAGCTAGTTTGTGATCGCCGCTTACCTGGCGCTGGCAACGTTGTTACTTGGTGCGCTGATGATGCTTCATGTGCAGTAAGCATACTTTGGCGCTGGCTTGATAGAGCGGGGCCTAGGTAGAGGGGTAGGCCCCTGGAAGGTTGTGGCGACAACGGATGTATGTATGATGATGAGAGCATGCTGATGTGGCATTTTGGATGAGGTGGCACTGCATCGCCTTGTGGGTGGTACCGAGGCTATGACCGGTCATCGAAATGCACGTCGGCCCAATTGGTGAGAAACATGTGGTTGGGGGCAGCTATCTCCAGGTACGTTGTTCCCGTTCCTTGTCTACCTCTCAATCTCTTCTTACCGTGAGGAAGTGAGTCCAACCTTGAGTGTCCTCAGCCACTGTCTTATTACTTATCTATGGAGTGATTTTGAGCACTTCAAAAAGATATGATTATCCACCATTAGTGAGTAATGTGGGATGGTTGAGTTTACTGAGTGTTTTGATGACAATTCTATTGCTGATCAATAATCCTTTTGTATTGAGGAGTTGTGTGCGCTCTGCCATGAGAGACGACATTCTTCCTAGTGGCACATCTAGTAGGAGAGGGTAATGCCTCTGAAGGGCCCTGGTCGAAGCACGGGTTACGGTCACCATGCCAACCCATGGGAGTAGTATACGCAGGCCATGCTGCTTTGTCCTTTGAGGCTCTTTGCTGCGCTGATAGAAGGGGTGTGTGGACTAACCAGTCCTATGTAGACACTCTTAGACTGTCTATAAACATTTATGGTTGGGTCTGAACTGTCCACTGGCTGTGATCGTCGTCCTGATTGCGACGTTAAATCATTCTTAAGGACTCTAAGGGGCTGTCCTTAAATTGCCTCTTCATTGGCCAGATCAGTTAGACGTAAGGCTTGTTGCATGCGAGGATAAAGAACGGGCAGGCTGGTCATAAGCATACACCTTGGGCACAGGGGTGGGCCGTTAATGCACACCTTAGACACTGTCCCTTTATGATGCTCACAGGCACGTTGGATACAAGGGAATGAGATTCCAATTGAGGACTCAACTGGCAAACACTGGCATACCCATTGTGCATACATCTGCTCACATTAGTTTATTTTCGTTTTGATCAGTTGGTTGACAAATTGCTGACACCTAACAGACCCTAGAGTAGGACTGTAATATTCTACCATAGTCAGTTCTTCTCAAAGCTTCTATAGAGAACTAATCAGGATAGAAGTACACTATGTCTACAGTCTCTGTAGATGCTGTTGACACCGCTTGAACCGTAGTGTAGGTAACTCACTGGATAATTATCATTTATTTATTTTTAGCCCTGGCCAGACACATGTTGCGGTAGATTCCAGCGAGAGTCCTAGTGCAGACAGCGTCTGCCTAGTCGATAAGTGGATCAGTCGGGGGTGAAGGTACAACTGACGATAGGAGCCAGACACGACGAGACACAGGCAGGATACCCGTAGTGTTCCAGGTCCTACTACCAGGAGATGAAAGAAGACTAAGGGCCGAAGTAAGAGCCCGTAATCTAGAGATTGCAAGGGAAGTAGCAGCGACTGCGAAGAGAGCATTGGCAGCAGCAGCAGTCAGTGCGGTAGCAATGGCTACCTCTGCAGCATCATCTGCTGCAAACTCCCTCGGCATGCCGCGAGACTGGTCCATCTCGCAGTCCGACTCCAGTACGTCAGGAGCTGGCTCTAATCAGATGGCAGGTGTGCAGTCCAACTTGTCGCCTCACCTTACCAGGGAGAAGATGGAACTCCAGCAGGTGGAGAGAATCCGCTTAAGGTTAGAGGAGGAACTTGAAAAGGCTACTGACAGAGAGAAAGAGATTAGAGATAGAAGTGTCAGACTAGAGGGTTGGGAGGCGGACAAAGCAGCATTAGAGGGGTTAGATGACTCAGACCTTGACAACACAGCAAAGGTCTTCAAGGCGAGCATCATGTCCATGCATGCGTACATGGACAGCAAGTTGGACGCTATCCAGGACACCCTGGACCAGATCCTGAATGCCATGCACAGGCTAGGAATCCGGCCAACAACTTTGCCATCGCTGCCATTCTCAGCGATGACAGCCCCCTATGCCCCTCAGTCTGGACCACCACCAAGCGGTACTACAGCAGCAACCCTATCTCAGATTGTTGCTTCTTCATCTTCTGGTCCAGCAGCGGGTGCTACACCCCAGCGGCCACCTGTCTCACCAATGGGACAAAAACAACCATGGTACCCCAAGACCCCACTGAAACCACCCGCCACCTTCTCAGGAAATAAGAAGGAGGCTCTCGACACTTGGTTGAGAACGGTTCCAATATGGGTAAGGGCTGCGTAGCACGGCGAACGTGTTTGCGCCCCTTCACGTTCGCGCGAACATGTTCGCACGTTCGCCTGAACAGCTCGCAAACATGTTCGGGCGAACATAATTTTTTTTCGTAATATATATATATATATATATATATATACAGGGTCATCAGCCCGTACGTACGGAGGTCCCCGGGCAGACCTCCGTACGTACGGGCGTTCGGGGTCCCGTACGGGGTTCGAACCCGACGGCATTCGGCCCCCGCCAAAAATTATTTCGGGGCCTAAAACTAATTATTTTTTTCTGAATTGTTTTTTGCGAGTTCTCTATGACGTGAGGTACATGCCTGTAAATTTTCAAGTCATTTGGCTGAGCCAAAAAAGAATTAACAATCCCCAAAGATGGCGGTGTCAAAACGTGCTCTCTTACGTACTTTTTCACTTTTTACTTTTTGTTTTCACTTTAGTTCGGGGTCTAAACAATTTAATTATTTTTTGAAACTTTTTTTGTGGGTTTTGTATTATGTGAAGTACACATCTGTAGATTTTCAGGGCATTTAGCTATGCCAAAACAAAATGAAAAATTGCCAAAGATGGCGGTGTCGAAAACATGCTCGTGCACTCACTAAATTTAATTCTCTTTTTATTTTTATTTATTTTTATTATTAGTATTTGTTTTCCATATTTTATTTTTATTTCAAATTTGGTAAGGAATTCGGATGTAATGCTCAGGCAAATCTTGTTTAATTTATTTTTCTCCATAACATATATTTTTTTCAGATGTTTTTGATGACGTTTTTTTTTTTTTTTTTT